>CM050453.2:76910017-77350017 GCA_027563935.2 Costus lasius | reverse complement strand
TGCTTCGTAGTAGTCACATTCTCTAAAGTTGGAGAGGAGGACAAGATGAAGAAACCTCTTCACTCCACGTCCCTCACCAATAGCATGAATATCACTCACCGGAAGACATAGAGGTGGGAAGAACAATTCGCCTTTGAAATAGCTAAGCATGAATCTAAGAATGGTTTGACCCAATTAAGTTACAAACGCGTGTGATGGAGATAGTTAAGGTGGGATGGACCTTAGTTCCAACTCTAAGGTATAGGTGACTAATGCAGTGAGAAACCATGAGAGAGTCTTGAGATGAGGAAATTAAAAACAAGTTCAGAGGAAAACCTAGCAAGAAAACAATGCAGAAATCTGATCATGATTCGTATTAGAGCAAAACCGTATAAGTTTCAAAATTGTGGCACTCAAATTACAAGGAAGTGGGAGGTTAGAATATTCTTACCTCCTAAAAGTTACAAGGAATCAAATCCCAACTTCCTACCAACTAAAGTTACATGGAATAAAATCAAAACTAACTAAAGCTAAAAACCAAGTATAAGAGATCTTAACAACTCCAGCTTAGGTGGACTATGGCTGGACCTTGAGTGTGGGATGAGCCTTGTTGGGTTGAATGGGCTAATTGGGTCGGCTACACCATCTTTGAGAAGGCTACCACAAAGCAACAGAAGTGGCTCATTTGAGGTTGGTCGAGCTTGGTGTTGACGTGTCCATGTGATATATTTGTAAGTCAATTATGATGTAAGTCCGGCTTGGGCTCCGTTTAGATTAATCATCCCCATATTCCTATCCGGAGGTTGACTCTAATGCTACGATAGTCATACGACGTTCGAAACAGGTAGTTTTGGAACTTCTGAAGATGTCATGGGCAGGCTGTGATTCTCATCACGACCATGATCTTTTCGGCCGAAGTCATGTTGCATATTAGTAAATTTCACAAGCATACCATGATTTCCATCACGACCGTAATTTTGGTCATGGTCGTAATCTTCTTAGCCAGAATTAGGCGGGGCATCCAAAGGTTTTATAGGTGGGCTGTGATTTTTGTCACGATCATAATTTAAAATTATGGCTAGGCCCTGATTCTCGATATGACCATGATTCTTCCTAGGTGATACGATGAACTTCATAGTATATTTCATGTCTAGGCCATGATTTTCATCATAGCTGTAATGTTTGCCTAGCTATTTGGATGTGAATTCCTCATAAGCTTTCATAAGCAAATCATGAAATTCGTTAGAGCCATAATATGACATTACGGGCAAGCCATAATTTTGGTCACAGTTGTAATTCTCGGGATCTTCTTGGAAGGTTGGGTCTTGTGCTAAATCACTCTCAATTGGTGGGGGCGATATATGATATGGTAGGTGGTTGGCGACGTTGAAGATAGGGTTGATCAGCATGTTATCAGATAGGCCCTGGCCTTGGTGTTAGATTCGAGCCTTCGTACGACCCCATGTACCATGCTCACAGCTTCAAGTTGGCTCGACTTGGCAATCACTCAAGGTGGATATACACCCTCAGCACGTCTCTTGCCTCAAAATGGAGTGGCCTACGATGCTCGTCGGCTATCGATTCATATTTGGTGTTGCTCAAATAGATCTGATACATAATTTCTTCGTGTAGACTTGCTAGATGTTGTGCAAATGCAAATGCCGACTTAAACAACTGTAGTTTATGCATTATGTCATAAAGGTCAATGGGTTTACAAGGTTGTTGTCTTAAAATGACTTAGAAGGGACTCATTATGTTTCCTTCTGAGTCTACTATGAGTTTATGAGAACTAAGGATTTGGCCAGTCTCAATAAGCTCAATTTCTAGACTTAGCATTTCTTCAAATGTAAAACCTAATTCTTTAGGTATTAAAAGAGTATTATCTGCTAATACCATTATTCTAGAAATTTTTCATAGGGTTGATCAGCATGTTATCAGATAGGCCCTGGACTTGGTGTTAGATTCGACCCTTCGTACGACCCCATGTACCATGCTCACAGCTTCAAGTTGGCTCGACTTTACAATCACTCAAGGTGGATATACACCCTCAGCACGTCTCTTGCCTCAAAATGGAGTGGCCTACAATGCTCGTTGGCTATCAATTCATATTTGGTGTTGCTCAAATAGATCTGATACATAATTTCTTCGTGTAGACTTGCTAGATGTTGTGCAAATGCAATGCCGACTTAAACAACTGTAGTTTATGCATTATGTCATAAAGGTCAATGGGTTTACAAGGTTGTTGTCTTAAAATGACTTAGAAGGGACTCAGACTAGTAGTGCTATTAAAAATATTGTTATACATGAACTCGGTGATAGGAAGTATGATATCCCAGTTTCGTGAGTGATCACACACCAAACATCTAAGTTCCCTAAACTATGGTTCACTACCTTAATTTGTTCATAGATTTGGGGATGGTAAGCCAAAGAGAATTTTAGCATTGTTCCTAAGAGAAACTAGAGGGATTGCCAAAAATGGCCAACAAAATGGATCACAAATTGACACAATCGAAAGAGATAAGTTGTGAAGTCGAATAATCTCATGGACGAACAAGAAAGCTATGTGGGATGTATTGGATGTCTTGGTGCAAGGGATGAAGTGCCATCTTAGAGAACCGATCTATGACCACAAAAATGGAATCAAACTTAAATGCGGTTCGTGGTAGTCCTAACACAAAATCCATGCTCAGGTCTTGCCATAGAACATAGGGAATAGGAAGTGGTGTGTAGGAGCCGGTATTGGTAGGTCTGTTATGTCTGCAAGTGCACAGATACTCGAAGTAATAATTAAGATATCAAACCACAGAGACCTCGTTTGTCAAGTACCGAATAATCAATTTTTCACTAGCTAGGCAGTCAAAAATATGAAACAAACTATCGAAAGCTACACGAAAATAGCAGAGAGAGAAACTGGGACTAGAGTTTCATCCGCCTTAATTTCCATGACTAGATATGAACAGATGTTCGTCAATCAAATTTTATTATGATAAAGACATAATTTACTTCATAAGAAATCATCTCGCTCTCGCGTAGATAATTTACAAAGAACTGATCCTCACTCTCATGCAGGATTTATTCAATGTTAGATATAAGTAAATCATTGACAAAGAACTCAAGGATCACTCTCATGCATCCAAATTCTAAGTCAATCTTCTCAAGTGCAAACTACATATTTTCTTACTATAATTTTCACAGGTTCTACTTAAGGTTCTCCAACGATCCAATACTTGATCTCTCACAGTATCATCATGTTTATTTCAATAACTCAATCCTAAGTTCAGAATATCAACATGGCAATATACTTCTAAAATCGAGAAATAAGAACAGACCTAATTTCTTATGATGAGTTCCTAACGTTCAATTTTAGGGTTCCAAGTTTTCATAAATCACTTTTCAGTCCATAATGTAAAAACTCTAAATCATGCTGATAAATATGAATCTATGGATAATTAAGGGCAATCATCACATAAGTAGAATTATGAGGACAAAAGAAAAATTAATCTAGTCATTAAGAAATTTAGGGGATTACTCCCCCATGTCCCAAAAGAAGGTTTAAGCTAGCATGATCAAAGAATTACAATAAAACATCATTTAGAGTGATTAGAAATTGAAAGGAAAGAGTAAAAGTTACAAAGCATGGCTGTAATTTTCATTACAGCCTGTAATTTTGCCCCTGGACACGATGAACAGTGGTGGCGCCCTCGTTTTTGTTGATTTCTCCCTCCATCGATCTCCTTTCACTCTGAAACTTTTGTAGTATGTTCTCCTCCTTTAGGCAAACCTTCCTTTCAAATTTCATGGCCAGAGGTGGTCTGTACGCTGAGAACTGATGAACCCTAGGGCGGCGGCAATTCTCTGAAATTTGTCTTGAATCCGTGATAAAAATTGGTCCTTTCACTTTTGGCTCGTTCTCCTCTTTATCCTGATCATTCTCTTTTTTACGGATCTTCAATTGGTGCCCTGAATTTTCACTTTTTAAATCCGTGATAAAAATTGGTCCTTTCACTTTTTAAGTTTCCAGCGGAAGAATCGGGCAACTCGGTTGAACATTACGGTACCGTGAAGAACGTTACGGTAGTGCTGTAATCGCTTCAGAAGTTTCTGTAGTAAAACTGTTAGGGTATGCCCTTAAGGCTAATGTTTGAGGCCTTGGGATTGTAACAGTATCATGTATAAACTCTTATGTTTATAAAGGCAATGGTTGTTATTCAGGTTGTTACATTGTCTGCTGCAATGAGCGTACTTCTGAATAATGTCTCTATGATGTTCAGCTAGGCTGACATGCAGTAAAGTCCTTAGTCGAGATATCTTGGTGAACATGAGACAGCCCTGATATGATTGAGACTAATATGTATTCTAATCTTATAGGATGCTTCGAGCATGGAATAAGATGTAGACTCATGGGTACATTGGATGTACTGGAAAGACCCTACTAGGTTATTCAATTGCTTGTCACAATGTGAATAATCCTTGATTGCAACAAGTGGCACATGTCCTCTGACTTGAGATCACTTGTGTTTCTAAATGATGATTGTCATTGTTTTGAGGTAGTTCAATATCATTTGAAACATAATGGTTATAGACTATCTTGGATGGTGAGCTTGAGTCATGTTAGGTCACTAGTGATAGATATAGGATTGCCGTCTCCTTCATTGGAGTGTGATGTTCTAAAGGGGCCCTCTGGATGAGATGATTGAGAAAGTGTATGGCCATACCCAGATGACTATGTTCATCTGATCTAATCATGCTCATCATATTGGAGTTACAAGCTTGGCAGGCTTGTCCAATAAAGAACATCCAGTGGCAAAGGAATCATGTATGCCTAGTGAGTTGATTCACACTTGTGCTGTTGTTTGGGTGTAGTCTTGGAAGACTCTTTCCTTTATATCGGGAGACAGTGATGTGTTGCTAGATACCCCTCTCTGATCGTGATAACGTAAGTTATCGTTACCGACATTTAAAGGAAACCCTCAGGGTCGCACAATTTGATGATATGGCTTACTTAAGTCAGATCGTGTGGAATGAATTGTTTTGGGTTCAGTTTAAAGGGAATTAATCTCTGATTGTGAGTGAGATCTGGTCTGATCATGTTTGATTGATTAGGGCTTGAGATCGGTAAGCTTCGATCGAGAGATTGGATGCTAGATCAGTGAGATCAGAAGCATCAAGAGATCAACGGTTAGATCTGGAGCCTTAGGGTTTAATTGAGATCTAGACTGGATTGCTTGGGTTAATTGGTCTTGGACCAAACCGAAATGAACCAGCTCATCAAGTGAGCGTGTGGTTCAAATGGAGAGGAGTTTGCGATTGGGGTAAACCCATGATCGCATGTGAGGGAGTGGATTTCTATTTTTAGAAAGCATGATCACTTACGTGACCACGCCTCATGTTGCTCGCCTCTTCACGCCTTTGTCGCCTCTTGTGATTTCGAGAGTTTTTGCATTCTCGTGTAAAAGGAGTGGACGACAAGAGGAGAATTTTTTTTTCGCCAAGCAAGGAGATCATCTTCCTTTTTCATACGACAAGAACCTCTTGGAACCTTGCTAGCACAAGGAGCACCAAGGGAGTAGGCGGCTTCTTCATCTTGTGTGCGCATCCTCTGGAGGAGACCCCTGTCGATCTCTTCTTCCTCGACATCATACAAACAATGGCCATGGTATGATCATTGTTGTTCTAAGTTGATCATATAATACATGCTATGCGATCCTAGGAAACCCTAGATTCCGCCCATGCAAATTCATATCTGCGCATATCTTAGGGTTTCGCCCCCCCCCCCCCTTGTGGGGACTTTCAATTGGTATCAAAGCGGGCTGGTTGATGCATGATTTTATGATTGCTTTAGCCTTTTTTGTGATCCTTGTATGCTTAGATCTATACATGCGAACTTTCATCTTTAGTTGTTGCATATGCGAAACTTGAATATGTTTTGATGACGCATGTTTGTGTGGCGCATAGTTTGTTTTTCTCAAAACTATATCACTTGCGCGACCTTCACTAGATCTAAGAGGCGCCTGCTATAAACCCTTAGACGGGTTGATGGGGCTGAAGTCATCCTCTAGGTTAGATCCAATAGTCTGATCAGACCATCTGACAGCCTAGATGGGTCGACCAGATGGCACCCATGCGCGAGCACGTGGTGGCTATAGGTCGACTGCATCACAGGCGTGTAGCGATGTCTGATTGTGAGACAACTAATGAACGCACATGAGTTAGGCCCGGGGTCACGCCCGCTTGCCAGACCTCATTGTGGCTGTTCAGCCCTTGGCGCATGCATGGTTGACCTTTTGGTCGACTCAAGTCAGTTAGGACTTGGTGCATGCAAGGGCAGTGGATCTGACTAGACATGATGAGTGGATCCCTATCAATGGACTCTTGTAAGGTAGTAGGGCACATAAGGAAAATTAAAATTGATGCCAATGGGGTTTTCGAAATTTTAATTTCTTATGTTGGATCACATGATTTTTGGATGATGCCATGTGCTTGTTTATTTTATCTTATGTGGGTTGCCCTTAATGTGTGCTGTGCTGGGGCCTGCGAGCCTGGTGAATTGTTGTAAATTAATATTTATCGTGATCTGCGCATCACATTTTATTTAATTTATAAAGTGTAATTGACCTGCGTGTCAATTTTGTCTAGATAGATTAATTTGTAAATTTATCAGACAAGAGCACAGAGCACACATGGCAGAGGCGCAAGCAGCTTGAGGCTTAACCAGGTGGGAGTGTGAGAACCCCTTTCAAGAGGGGGGCGCAAACCTTAATAGGCGCATGTAAAACCTTTTCTTGCGGAATCTAGGTTCTCTATGATCGCATGTATGTTTCAATGATCAACTTGCAAAGATTGGATAAGATCCATACCATGGCCATCGCTTGGATGGTGCGTTGGAAGAAGAGAGCAACTTTGATCTCCTCCAAAAGTTCACACACAAGATGAAGATCGCTTACTTCCTTGGCGTCCCTTGTGCTAGCAAGGCACCCAAGCTTCCTTGTCGAATGGAAGGGGATGATGAAGTCTCTCTTGGCCGATCCTTCTTCTCGTCAACTTACACCACGCAAGAGTGTGTGTATCGTCAAGAGCAAAAGAGAGACGAGCGTTAGAGAAGTCTTGTGATCGAACGTTGAGACGTTCATCACTTTGGAAAAACCGAAATGCCAAAATTAGCAAGACTTCAATACATGCGTTATGCGTTCACATGAAGTGAACCAAACGCATATCTCTTCTCTCATATGAACCAAGCGCTCACATATGAGCCGGTTCAATGTAGTTGGTCCAACGACCAAACCAAATCAGCCCAAGAATTGGTCCAGATCAAATTAAACCCTAAGGTTCAAGATCTGACCGTTCATCTTTTGATGCTACTGATCTCACCGATCTAGCATCAACTCTCTCGATAGAAGCTTACCGATCTTGAGCCCTAACCAATCAAACATGATCAGACCAGATCTCACTTACAATCAGAGATTAAATCCCTTTAAACTGAACCGAAATAATTCAGTCCACACGATCTGACTTAAGTAAGCCATATCATCAAATTGTGCGACCCTGAGGGTTTCCTTTAAATGTCGGTAACGATAACTCACGTTATCACGATCAGTGAGGGGTATCTAGCAACACATCACTGTCTCCCAATATAAAGGAAAGAGTCTTCCAAGACCACACCCAAACCACGGCACAAGTGTGAATCAGCTTCACTAGGCATACATGTTTCCTTTGCCACTGGATGTTTTTATTGGACAAGCGTGTCAAGCCTGTGACTCCAATATGATGAGCATGATTAGATCAGATGAACATATTCACCTGGGTATGGCCATACACTTTCTCAATCATCTCATTTAAGGGGGGGCCCCTTCAGAACATCTCACTCCAATTAAGGAGACGGCAATCCTATATCTATCACTAGTGTCCTAACCTGACTCATGATCATTATCCAAGATAGTCTATAACCATTATATTTCAAATGATATTGAACTACCTCAAAACAATGACAATCATCATTTAGAAACACAAGTGATCTCAAGTCAGAGGACATGTGCCACTTGTTGCATACAAGGATTATTCACATTGTGACAAGCAATTGAATATCCTAGTAGGGTCTGTCCAGTACATCCAATGTACCCATGAGTCTACATCTTATTCCATGCTCGAAGCATCCTATAAGATTAGAACACACATTAGTCTTAACCATATCAAGGCTGTCTCATGTTCACCAAGATATCTTGACTAAGGACATAACTGCATGTCAGCCTAGCTGAACAGCTTTGAGACATTATTCAGAAGTATACTTATTGCAGCAGACAATGTAACAAACTGAATAACAACCATGCCTTTATAAACATAAGAGTTTATTACATGATACTCATAGAATCCCAAGGCCTCAAACATTAGCCTTAAGGGCATACCCCAACAATCTCCCACTTGCACTTAATCTAATGGTTGAGAAATCTCAAACCCATGTTATTACAGTGCTTCTCATGCTTCTGCTGTGCCAGAGGCTTAGTAAGCGGGTCAGCCAGATTGTCGTCTGTATGAACCTTGCAGACTTTGATCTCGCCACGATCAATGATCTCCCTGATCAAATGAAACCGTCTCTGTATGTGCTTGGACTTCTGGTGCGACCGTGGTTCCTTTGCTTGTGCGATTGCTCCAGTGTTATCACAAAAGATAACCAAAGGATCTGCACTCGAAGGAACAACACCAAGTTCTCTCACGAACTTACGAATCCACACTGCCTCCTTGGATGCTTCCGAGGCTGCAACATACTCGGCTTCTGTTGTGGAATCAGCAACAGTTGACGGTTTGAAACTCTTCCACACCACTGCTCCACCATTCAAGCTAAAAACATAGCCTGATTGCTATCAGAAATCATCCTGGTCCGACTGGAACGAAGCGTCAGTATATCCTTCTATACTGAGTTCTTCCTGACCACCATATATCAAGAACATATCTTTGGTCCTCCGCAGATATTTTAAAATGTTCTTGACTGCAATCCAGTGCGCCATACCTGGATTACTTTGGAACCGACTGGTCACGCTTAACCCGTAAGCGACGTCAGGGCGAGTACATAACATCGCATACAATATGGACCCAATAGCCGAAGCATAAGGCGTATTGTCCATTTCATCTTTCTCAGTCTGTGTTTGTGGACACTGACTCTTCGAAAGATTCAGAGCATGTCTGACTGGAAGATATCCTCTTTTAGAATTTTCTAAATGAAATCTTTCCAGGACTTTATCGATGTAAGTACTCTGGCACAGCCCGAGAAGCCTCTTAGATCTATCCCTGTAGATCTTCACACCTAATACATAGGCTGCTTCTCCTAAATCTTTCATCTGAAAACATTTTCCTAACCATGCTTTAACAGCATGCAGTTCAGGAATATCGTTTCCAATGATTAAGATATCATCGACGTAGAGGACTAGGAAAGTAACCACGCTCCCACTAAACCTCTTATATACACACGGGTCATCTTCGTTCTTGATAAAACCAAACTCAGAGATTGATTCATCAAAACGAATATTCCAGCTTCTAGATGCTTGTTTAAGTCCATAAATAGACTTCTTTAACTTGCATATTTTATGACGATCTGATGGATAAGTGAAACCTTCAGGTTGTGTCATATACACATCCTCATCCAGTTTTCCATTAAGGAAAGCGGTCTTCACATCCATCTGCCAGATCTCATAATCATAATATGCTGCTATCGCGAAAAGAATCCGAATAGACTTAAACATGGCTACAGGAGAGAAAGTTTCATCATAATCTATCCCGTAGATTTGTTTGAAACCTTTCGCTACTAGCCTGCCTTTATAGGTAACTAGGTTACCATCCATGTCAATCTTCTTCTTGAAGATCCATTTACAGCCTATAGGGATTACTCCCGGAGGCGGATCAACCAAATCCCAGACTTGGTTATCTGACATGGAGTCCATATCGGCTCGCATAGCTTCAAGCCATCTAGCTGACTCCGGTCCACTGACCGCATCCGCATAAGTAAGGGGTTCATCATTATCAATGATGTAGACTCCGTCATAGCGCTCAGGCTGTCTACGGATCCTTCCCGATCTTCGCGGTTCCCGTGATATCTGAGCCTCTGGTTGTTCAGTGACCTGTTCTACCGGCTCAGGCTCATCCAACTGTGCTTGACTACTTTGTCCTTCCTCTGGATTCTCATCCAACTTTATTTCTCTCCCACTGGCCTCTTGCAGAAGAAACTCCTTCTCAAGAAATATGGCCGTTCGAGCAACAAATACCTTGTTCTCTTTGGGATCGTAGAAATAATAACCCTTAGTTTCCTTAGGGTAACCGACAAAGATGCATTTGTCAGATCTGCTCTCCAGTTTCCCAGAGGCGAGCTTTTTGACATAAGCCTCGCAACCCCAGATCTTAATAAATGTCAAGCTAGGCTGTTTCCCATACCATAATTCATATGGAGTCTTTGAAACGGCCTTGGATGGCACTCGGTTTAGTACCTTTGCAGCTGTTTCCAGTGCAAATCCCCAAAAGGAGTAAGGTAAAGTAGCCTGACTCATCATAGAACGAACCATATCAAGTAACGTTCTATTTCTCCTCTCGGACACACCATTCCATTGCGGTGTTCCTGGCGGAGTGAGCTGTGAGATAATCCCACACTCTTTTAGATAGTCAGTAAACGCATGACTCAAGTATTCTCCACCTCGATCAGAACGAAGTGCCTTGATATTTCGGCCTAGCTGATTTTGTACTTCATTCTTGAACTCTTTGAACTTGTCAAAAGATTCACTCTTATGTCTCATAAGATAGACATAACCATACCTACTGAAATCATCAGTAAAGGTAATGAAGTACGAATAGCCACCTCTGGCATGTTTACTAAACGGCCCACACACATCACTGTGTATAAGGTCAAGTAAACCTGAAGCCCTTTGACCTTTATTAGGAAAAGGAGACTTCGTCATTTTACCCAATAAACAAGCTTTGCATGTATCAATCTCCTCATAGGAGAATGATCCCAGCAGTCCATGATCATGCAACCGCTTAATGCGCTTCTTGTTAATATGGCCTAAACGACTATGCCATAGCAAGGTGCTGTCATCAGCATACTTGGCTTTCTTATTATCAATATTTTGTATAGAATATTCCATGTCCAACATGAATAACCCATTGTTAATTGAACCAGTAGCATAAACAATATTATCAAGAGTAAGATAACACTTTGAAATCTTGCATTCAAAGGAAAACCCTTTCCTGACAAGAGCAGGAATAGAGATAATATTTTTGGTAATACTGGGTACAAAATAACAATTGTTTAATTCTAATACAATGCCAGATGGTAATGAGATGTAATAATCCCCTACAGCAACAGCAGCAACCCGTGCCCCGTTTCCAACTCGTAGGTCCACCTCATGCTGTCCCACCTGTCTTCTTCTCTTGAGTTCCTGTACATTTGAACAAATGTGAACTCCACATGCAGTGTCCAACACCCATGAAATAGAAGAAGATGAAACCATGACTTCCATCACGTATATACCTGAGCCAGAAGCGATGCTTCCCCTCTTGTCTCCTTGGAGCGCTTTACAGTCCTTTTTCCAGTGACCCAGCTGGCCACAGTGGAAACACCTGTTGTCCTTTGACCGCTTAACCTTCTGTTTCAGAGCCTTGCTGTAACTCTTGACAGGGGCTTTGCCCTTCTTCCCCTTCTTCTTGTTCTTGGAAGGAACCATTAAGACAGAGGTTGAAGGCTTTCCCTTCAGAGTTTCCTCAGTAGTCAAGAGCATATTGAGCAGCTCTGCCGGAGTACAATCGATTTTGTTCATATTAAAGTTAATAATGAACGCATCGAAAGAAGGCGGGAGAGACTGCAGAATAATGTCTACAGCAAGCTCCTGGTTGACGGTATGCCCCAGTTTCTCCAGAGCCTCCTTATGCCCAATCATCTTGAGCACGTGAGCTCCCACTGGGCTCCCTTCAGCCAGTTTGCTCTGAAAGAAAAGCTTGGTCAGATTATAGCGTTCAGTCCTCGCCTGTGCAGCATACAGCATCTTGAGGTTCGCTATAATCTCTATAGCCGACATATCCTCATGCTGACGCTGCAGCGGTGGCGTCATAGACGCTAGCATCAGGCAAGCGACATCAATGCTATCATTGACATGCTTTTCATAGGCATCACGAACCGCCCTTGCGGCGTTCGCAGCGGGTTGAGGCGGCACAGCCGTCTCGAGGACATACAGTTTCCTCTCTGCCTTAAGAACGATCTTAAGGTGTCCGAACCAGTCTGAGAAGTTTGGCCCAGCAAACTTCTCCCTTTCCAGTAGGGATCGCACATTGAAGCTCATGGTGTTCGTTGCTGCAGGAATCTACAACAATGCAAGAACAGCAAGGTCAGTATCAATGTAGAGAATCAATCCAGGACTTAAGAAAGATTCTTTTTCTCACTATTTTTATCTGGCTGAAAAATCCAGCAAAACAGCCCGAAAGAGTAGAACTCTTTTAGTGAGATGGGATCCAGATTTCATACTTGGTCTCCGCGTCCCGCTTAGGCGAGATAAGATGCACAGAGAGTACGAGTACTAATTTCTGGTAGGCAGTCCCTGCCAATCGCCAACCCGTGCGATTCCCCTTCATCTGGGCAATCCAGCAGACTGTGCCAACTGAGTTGGTACAACACAGTCTCTGATCCCACAGATGGCTGCCTCCATGTGCTACCATATGCGCCACATATGTAGCCTACATGGTCAAGCTGACCTGACTTACTCCCTGGACCACCACGTGCTATGCTGAGCAACGAGAAGCGATAAATCCCTTCTCTGTAACACGCAGGTGAAATCCCGCACCGTCTGAAGATAGATGGACGTGCCCACTGAGTGGGTACAACACGGCTCCAACGATAGTCAGAACAGTGAGGTTTCGCGTCAGAAGGCTTACGAGCTTGATATTTTAGCGTTGGATTTTAACGGTCTTTTATCTTCTTACTATCAGGCAAAACCTATGGCTATAGCAGAAGATAAATAACTCATGCAATTCTATTTATTTAGAAAATAAAAGAAAGCATGGATCTTATGTGGTAAAAGCCCATAGAGCCTAAGTAAGACCTTAAATCAACTTAAGTCTTCACTTGCTCTTCTCGGGTCTTTTGCATCTCATCTGGTCCAACCCAGGGCCCTAGCGCTCAATGCAGCTCAGGTGCGCCCACCAGCTGAATGCGCCTCTGCGATGTGTGCTTTTGTGCTCTTGTCTAATTAAACTACATTAATCTATCTAGACAAGCTTGACTCGCAGGTCAATTATACAATAAATTAATTAAAAATGTGATTCGCAGATCACAAAAATAATAATTTACAATTTACCAGGCTCGCAGGCCCCAGCACAGCACACATTAAAAGGGCAACCCACATAAGATGAAATAAACAAGCATCATGGCATCATCCAAGCAACATGTGATCCATTATAAAGAAAATAAATTTTGAAAACCCATTGGCTTCAATTTTACTTTTCTTATGTGCCCTACAACCTTACAACGGTCCATTGATAGGGATCCACTCATCTTATCTAGTTAGATCCATGCCCTTGCATGCACCAAGTCTTAACTGACTCGAGTTGACCTAATGGTCAACCATGCATGCGCCAAGGGCTGAACAACCAACATGAGTTCTGGCAAACGGGTGTGACCCCGGGCCTAACTCATGTGTGTTCACTGGTTGTCTCAACCAGACCTCGCTACACGCCTGTGATGCAATCGACCTATAGCCACCTCGTGCTTGCGCACAGGTGCCATCTGGTCGATCCATCTAGGCTGTCAGATGGTCTGATCAGACTATTGGATCTAACCTAGAGGATGACTTCAACCCCATCAACCCGTCTAAGGGTTTATAGTAGGCGCTTAGATCTAATATGGGGCGCGCAAGTGATCAAGTTTTATAAGAAAAACAACAACAGCCAACATGCGCCATCATCCACAACATATGCGCAAAGGACTAAAACATACATCATGTATATTCACTACTAAACATGTAGATGCGCAAGATTAGATCTACTTATCAAAAAAGGATCACAAAGCAGCAATCAAAGGAACATACATAGAACCGGCTTTGATACCAATTGTGAGAACCCCTTTCAAGAGGGGGGCGCAAACCTTAATAGGCGCATGTAAAACCTTTTCTTGCGGAATCTAGGTTCTCTATGATCGCATGTATGTTTCAATGATCAACTTGCAAAGATTGGATAAGATCCATACCATGGCCATCGCTTGGATGGTGCGTTGGAAGAAGAGAGCAACTTTGATCTCCTCCAAAAGTTCACACACAAGATGAAGATCGCTTACTTCCTTGGCGTCCCTTGTGCTAGCAAGGCACCCAAGCTTCCTTGTCGAATGGAAGGGGATGATGAAGTCTCTCTTGGCCGATCCTTCTTCTCGTCAACTTACACCACGCAAGAGTGTGTGTATCGTCAAGAGCAAAAGAGAGACGAGCGTTAGAGAAGTCTTGTGATCGAATGTTGAGACGTTCATCACTTTGGAAAAACCGAAATGCCAAAATTAGCAAGACTTCAATACATGCGTTATGCGTTCACATGAAGTGAACCAAACGCATATCTCTTCTCTCATATGAACCAAGCGCTCACATATGAGCCGGTTCAATGTAGTTGGTCCAACGACCAAACCAAATCAGCCCAAGAATTGGTCCAGATCAAATTAAACCCTAAGGTTCAAGATCTGACCGTTCATCTTTTGATGCTACTGATCTCACCGATCTAGCATCAACTCTCTCGATCGAAGCTTACCGATCTTGAGCCCTAACCAATCAAACTTGATCAGACCAGATCTCACTTACAATCAGAGATTAAATCCCTTTAAACTGAACCGAAACAATTCAGTCCACACGATCTGACTTAAGTAAGCCATATCATCAAATTGTGCGACCCTGAGGGTTTCCTTTAAATGTCGGTAATGATAACTCACGTTATCACGATCAGTGAGGGGTATCTAGCAACACATCACTGTCTCCCGATATAAAGGAAAGAGTCTTCCAAGACCACACCCAAACCACGGCACAAGTGTGGATCAGCTTCACTAGGCATACATGTTTCCTTTGCCACTGGATGTTTTTATTGGACAAGCGTGTCAAGCCTGTGACTCCAATATGATGAGCATGATTAGATCAGATGAACATATTCACCTGGGTATGGCCATACACTTTCTCAATCATCTCATTTAAGGGGGGGCCCCTTCAGAACATCTCACTCCAATTAAGGAGACGGCAATCCTATATCTATCACTAGTGTCCTAACCTGACTCATGATCATTATCCAAGATAGTCTATAACCATTATATTTCAAATGATATTGAACTACCTCAAAACAATGACAATCATAATTTAGAAACACAAGTGATCTCAAGTCAGAGGACATGTGCCACTTGTTGCATACAAGGATTATTCACATTGTGACAAGCAATTGAATATCCTAGTAGGGTCTGTCCAGTACATCAAATGTACCCATGAGTCTACATCTTATTCCATGCTCGAAGCATCCTATAAGATTAGAACACACATTAGTCTTAACCATATCAAGGCTATCTCATGTTCACCAAGATATCTTGACTAAGGACATAACTGCATGTCAGCCTAGCTGAACAGCTTTGAGACATTATTCAGAAGTATACTTATTGCAGCAGACAATGTAACAAACTGAATAACAACCATGCCTTTATAAACATAAGAGTTTATTACATGATACTCATAGAATCCCAAGGCCTCAAACATTAGCCTTAAGGGCATACCCCAACAGGGAGGTCCAGGGTTCGACTCTGGGACAGGCGCATTTTCCCTGGTGGGCGCACCTCAGCTGCAATTGGCGCTTGGGCCCTAGGTTGGGCCAGATGAGAAGCAAAAGCCCCATGAGGAAAAGCAAGGGAAGACTTAAGTTAGGTTAAGGTCTTACTTAGGCTTAATGGGCTTTTACCACATAAAATCAGCATGCTTTCTATTTATTGCTTATATAATTAGAAATGCATGAGTTTATCTTCTGCTATCACCATAGGAATTGCATGATAGTTAAGAAGATAAAAGACCGTTAAAATCCAACGCTAAATATCAAGCACGTAAAGCCTTCTGACGCGAAACCTCACTGTTCTGACTATCGTTGGAGCCGTGTTGTACCCACTCAATGGGCACGTCCATCTATCTTTAGACGGTGCGGGATTACACCTGTGTGTTACAGAGAAGGGATTTATCGCTTCTCGTTGCTCAGCATAGCACGTGGTGGTCCAGGGAGTAGGTCAGGTCAGCTTGACCATGTAGGCTACATACTGAGCATATGTGAGCTATATGGAGGCAGCCATCTGAGGGATCAGAGACTGTGTTGTACCAACTCAGTTGGCACAGTCTGCTGGATTGCCCAGATGAAGGGGAATCGCACGGGTTGGCGATTGGCAGGAATTGCCTACCAGAAATTAGTGCTTGTACTCTCTGTGCATCTTATCTCGCCTGAGCGGGACGCGGAGACCAAGTATGACATCTGGATCCCATCTCACTAAAAGAGTGTTTACTCTTTCGGACTGTTTAATGGATTTTTCAGTCAGATAAAATAGTGAGAAAAAGAATCATTCTTAAGTCCTGATTGATTCTTAACATTGATACTGACCTTGCTGTTCTTGCATTGTTGTAGATTCCTGCAGCAACGAACACCATGAACTTCAATGTGCGATCCCTACTGGAAAGGGAGAAGTTTGCTGGGCCAAACTTCTCAGACTGGTACGGACACCTTAAGATTGTTCTTAAGGCAGAGAGGAAACTGTATGTCCTCGAGACGGCGATACCGCCTCAACCCGCTCCGAACGCCGCAAGGGCGGTTCGGGAAGCCTATGAAAAGCATGTCAATGATAGCATTGATGTCGCTTGCCTGATGTTAGCGTCTATGACGCCACCGCTGCAGCGTCAGCATGAGGATATGTCTGCTATAGAAATTATAGCAAACCTCAAGATGCTGTATGCTGCACAGGCGAGGACTGAGCGCTATAACTTGACCAAGCTGTTCTTTCAGAGAAAACTGGCTGAAGGGAGTCCAGTGGGAGCTCATGTGCTCAAGATGATTGGGCACAAGGAGGCTCTAGAGAAACTGGGACACACCATCAATCAGGAGCTTGCTGTAGACATTATTCTGCAGTCTCTACCGCCTTCTTTCGAATGAACAAAATTGACTGTACCCCGGCAGAGTTGCTGAATATGCTCTTGACTACAGAGGAAACTCTGAAGGGAAAGCCTTCATCCTCTGTCTTAATGGTTCCTTCTAGGAACAAGAAGAAGGGGAAGAAGGGAAAAACCCCAGTCAAGAACTACAACAAGGCGCTGAAACAAAAGGTTAAGCGGTCGAAGGAATACAGATGTTTCCACTGTGGCCAGCTGGGTCACTGGAAAAAGGACTGTAAAGCGCTCCAAGGAGACAAGAAGGGAAGCATCACTTCTGGCTCAGGTATTTATGTGACTGAGGTCATGTTCTCTTCTTCTATATCATGGGTGTTGGACACTGCATGTGGAGTTCACATTTGTTCAAATGTACAGGAACTCAAGAGAAGAAGACAGGTGGGACAGCATGAGGTGGACCTACGAGTTGGAAACGGGGCACGGGTTGCTGCTGTTGCTGTAGGCACTTATTTCATTTCTCTACCATCTGGGCTTGTATTGGAACTAGACAATTGTTACTTTGTTCCTAGCATTACTAAAAATATTATCTCTATTCCTGCTCTTGTCAGGAAAGGGTTTTCCTTTGAATGCAATATTTCAAAGTGTGTTTTATCTTTTGATAATATTGTTTATGCCACTAGATCAATTAGCAATGGGTTATTCATGTTGGACATGGAATGTTCTATACAGCAGATTGATATTAAGAAAGCCAAGTATGCTGATGACAGCACCTTGCTATGGCATAGTCGTTTAGGCCATATTAACAAGAAACGCATTAAGCGGTTGCATGATCATGGACTGCTGGGATCATTCTCCTGTGAGGAGATTGATACATGTAAAGCTTGTTTAATGGGCAAAATGACGAAGTCACCTTTTCCTAATAAAGGTCAAAGGGCTTCAGGTTTACTTGACCTTATACACAGTGATGTGTGTGGGCCATTTAGTAAACATGCCAGAGGTGGCTATCAGTACTTCATTACCTTTACTGATGATTTCAGTAGGTATGGGTATGTCTATTTAATGAGACATAAAAGTGAATCTTTTGACAAGTTCAAAGAGTTCAAGAATGAAGTACAAAATCAGCTAGGCCGAAATATCAAGACACTTCGTTCTGATCGAGGTGGAGAATACCTAAGTCATGCGTTTACTGACTATCTGAAGGAGTGTGGGATTATCTCACAGCTCACTCCGCCAGGAACACCGCAATGGAATGGTGTGTCCGAGAGGAGAAATAGAACGTTACTTGATATGGTTCGTTCGATGATGAGTCAGGCTACTCTACCTTACTCCTTTTGGGGATTTGCACTGGAGACAGCTGCAAAGATACTAAACCGAGTGCCATCCAAGGCAGTTTCAAAGACCCCATATGAATTATGGTATGGGAAACAGCCTAGCTTGACATTTATCAAGATCTGGGGTTGCGAGGCTTATGTCAAAAAGCTCACCTCTGGGAAACTAGAGAGCAGATCTGAGAAATGCATCTTTGTCGGTTACCCTAAGGAAACTAAGGGTTATTATTTCTATGATCCCAAAGAGAACAAGGTATTTGTTGCTCGGACGGGCATTTTTCTTGAGAAGGAGTTTCTTCTGCAAGAAGCCAGTGGGAGAGAAATAAAGCTGGATGAGAATCCAGAGGAAGGACAAAGTAGTCAAGCACAGTTGGATGAGCCTGAGCCGGTAGAACAGGTTATTGAACAACCTGAGGCTCAGATATCACGGGAACCGTGAAGATCGGGAAGGATTCGTCAACAGCCTGAGCGCTATGACGGAGTCTACATCATTGATCATGATGAACCCCTCACTTATGCGGATGCGGTCAGTGGACCGGACTCAGCTAGATGGCTTGAAGCTATGCGAGCCGAGATGGACTCCATGTCAGATAACCAAGTTTGGGATTTGGTTGATCCGCATCCGGGAGTTATCCCTATAGGCTGTAAGTGGATCTTCAAGAAGAAGATTGACATGGATGGTAACGTGGTTACCTATAAAGGCAGGCTAGTTGCGAAAGGTTTCAAGCAAATCTACGGGATAGATTATGATGAAACTTTCTCTCCTGTAGCCATGTTTAAGTCTATTCGGATTCTTTTCGCGATAGTAGCATATTATGATTATGAGATCTGGCAAATGGATGTGAAGACCGCTTTCCTTAATGGAAAATTGGATGAGGATGTGTATATGACACAACCGGAAGGTTTCACTAATCCATCAGATCGTCATAAGATATGCAAGTTAAAGAAGTCCATTTATGGACTTAAACAAGCATCAAGAAGCTGGAATATTCGTTTTTATGAATCAGTCAGTGAATTTGGTTTCATCAAGAACGAGGATGACCCGTGTGTATATAAGAGGTTTAGTGGGAGCGTGATTACTTTCCTAGTCCTCTACGTCGATGATATCTTAATCATTGGAAACGATATTCCCGAAATGCATGTGGTGAAAGCATGGTTAAGAAAATGTTTCCAGATGAAAGATTTAGGAGAAGCAGCCTATGTGTTAGGTGTGAAGATCTACAGGGATAGATCTAAGAGGCTTCTCGGGCTGTGCCAGAGTACTTACATCGATAAAGTCCTGGAGAGATTTCATTTAGAGAATTCTAAAAGAGGATATCTTCCAGTCAGACATGGTCTGAATCTTTCAAAGAGTCAGTGTCCACAAACACAGACTGAGAAAGATGAAATGGACAATACGCCTTTTGCTTCGGCTATTGGGTCCATTATGTATGCGATGTTGTGTACTCGCCCAGACGTCGCTTACGGGTTAAGCGTGACCAGTCGGTTCCAAAGTAATCCAGGTCAGGCGCACTGGATTGCAGTCAAGAACATTTTAAAATATCTTCGGAGGACCAAAGATATATTCTTGATATATGGTGGTCAGGAAGAACTCAGTATTGAAAGATATACTGACGCTTCGTTCCAGTCTGACCAGGATGATTTCCGATCGCAATCAGGCTATGTTTTTAGCTTGAATGGAGGAGCAGTGGTGTGGAAGAGTTTCAAACAGTCTATAGTTGCTGATTCCACAACAGAAGCCGAGTATGTTGCAGCCTCGGAAGCATCTAAGGAGGCAGTGTGGATTCGTAAGTTCGTTCAAGAACTTGGTGTCATTCCTTCGAGTGCAGATCCTTTGGTTATCTTCTGTGATAACACTGGAGCAATCGCACAAGCAAAGGAACCACGGTCGCACCAGAAGTCCAAGCACATACAGAGACGGTTTCATTTGATCCGGGAGATCATTGATCGTGGCGAGATCAAAATCTGCAAGGTTCATACAGATGACAATCTGGCAGACCCGCTTACCAAGCCTCTGGCACAGCAGAAGCATGTGAAGCACTGTAATAATATGGGTTTGAGATTTCTCAACCATTAGATTAAGTGCAAGTGGGAGATTGTTAGGGTATGCCCTTAAGGCTAATGTTTGAGGCCTTGGGATTGTAACAGTATCATGTATAAACTCTTATGTTTATAAAGGCAATGGTTGTTATTCAGGTTGTTACATTGTCTGCTGCAATGAGCGTACTTCTGAATAATGTCTCTATGATGTTCAGCTAGGCTGACATGCAGTAAAGTCCTTAGTCGAGATATCTTGGTGAACATGAGACAGCCCTGATATGATTGAGACTAATATGTATTCTAATCTTATAGGATGCTTCGAGCATGGAATAAGATGTAGACTCATGGGTACATTGGATGTACTGGACAGACCCTACTAGGTTATTCAATTGCTTGTCACAATGTGAATAATCCTTGATTGCAACAAGTGGCACATGTCCTCTGACTTGAGATCACTTGTGTTTCTAAATGATGATTGTCATTGTTTTGAGGTAGTTCAATATCATTTGAAACATAATGGTTATAGACTATCTTGGATGGTGAGCTTGAGTCATGTTAGGTCACTAGTGATAGATATAGGATTGCCGTCTCCTTCATTGGAGTGTGATGTTCTAAAGGGGCCCCCTGGATGAGATGATTGAGAAAGTGTATGGCCATACCCAGATGACTATGTTCATCTGATCTAATCATGCTCATCATATTGGAGTTACAAGCTTGGCAGGCTTATCCAATAAAGAACATCCAGTGGCAAAGGAATCATGTATGCCTAGTGAGTTGATTCACACTTGTGCTGTTGTTTGGGTGTAGTCTTGGAAGACTCTTTCCTTTATATCGGGAGACAGTGATGTGTTGCTAGATACCCCTCTCTGATCGTGATAACGTAAGTTATCGTTACCGACATTTAAAGGAAACCCTCAGGGTCGCACAATTTGATGATATGGCTTACTTAAGTCAGATCGTGTGGAATGAATTGTTTTGGGTTCAGTTTAAAGGGAATTAATCTCTGATTGTGAGTGAGATCTGGTTTGATCATGTTTGATTGATTAGGGCTTGAGATCGGTAAGCTTCGATCGAGAGATTGGATGCTAGATCAGTGAGATCAGAAGCATCAAGAGATCAACGGTTAGATCTGGAGCCTTAGGGTTTAATTGAGATCTAGACTGGATTGCTTGGGTTAATTGGTCTTGGACCAAACCGAAATGAACCAGCTCATCAAGTGAGCGTGTGGTTCAAATGGAGAGGAGTTTGCGATTGGGGTAAACCCATGATCGCATGTGAGGGAGTGGATTTCTATTTTTAGAAAGCATGATCACTTACGTGACCACGCCTCATGTTGCTCGCCTCTTCACGCCTTTGTCGCCTCTTGTGATTTCGAGAGTTTTTGCATTCTCGTGTAAAAGGAGTGGACGACAAGAGGAGAATTTTTTTTTCGCCAAGCAAGGAGATCATCTTCCTTTTTCATACGACAAGAACCTCTTGGAACCTTGCTAGCACAAGGAGCACCAAGGGAGTAGGCGGCTTCTTCATCTTGTGTGCGCATCCTCTGGAGGAGACCCCTGTCGATCTCTTCTTCCTCGACATCATACAAACAATGGCCATGGTATGATCATTGTTGTTCTAAGTTGATCATATAATACATGCTATGCGATCCTAGGAAACCCTAGATTCTGCCCATGCAAATTCATATCTGCGCATGTCTTAGGGTTTCGCCCCCCCCCCCCCCTTGTGGGGACTTTCAAAAACGACCCACAATTACAGCACTGTGAAATTTATCACAGCAATGCCGTATTCTTCTCAATTGTTTCTGAAAGTTTCTGTGTGAAATTCGCCTGACTTTACGACAGTGCCGTAATTCATCGAAATCCTCTGAAAGTCTCTGTATGAACTTGGATCGAAATTACGGCACCGTAAAAAGCATTACAGCAGTGTCGTAATTTTCCAAAAAACTCTCTGTGGGATGTGGTTATGAAAATCATTACGGTAGTGCCATATTCACAGATTACGCCCGTAAAATTCATTATGGTACTACTATAATTTTGCTAGGAAACTCGGTTTAACTTGAAATTTGATCTGTGAACTCCTCTTAATGATTAGAACTCGTCCATGCATTGAAATTGCTAGAAAACTCATGATAATGATGCCTTTTTACCTAAAAAGGTGTAGATTCTGAACTATTGGATAAATAAGGCATAAAAATAAGCAAACGAGCATAATTATGACCCCAAAATACCATCTAATAAGTATGAAAATTACTATGAAATTTAGAGTCATCAAAATACATAAGGCTCAAACTTTGCTTGTCCTAAAGCAAATAAAGAAATCAATACTGATTATGGAAAATAAACTTTCAGATGATGAATACATTTCTAGTATACAATTACTTATGAAAAATTCACATGAAATAACAACTTAAAATTTCAAATAAATATGTCGTCCTCTGAATTCAATCTTTAAGATCCATAACTAAATCAAATAAAATTTCGCAATGTGCATAAATAGAATTTCAATCTCATGAGTTCACCTAGTTTTAGTTTTGAGTCCATGATGTCTTTGTTTACAGGAATAGGAACCACAAAATCTTTTTCCACTCAAATTTTCTCTCTTCTTTTTATGTATCTTTGACATTTTCTAAAATGAATACCACCTTTCTTCTGGTGACAAATTTAGAATATATTGGTCACATAACTAACATAATAGAACTCATATCTCTTTAAGTAGGAAAAATTCTTTTTAAGATAGCGGAGTTAATGTCAAAGAATCTCTCTCATGGCATGCACCCACATAGATACATACTTTTTCAATTGAACTTCAACTCTATTCTTTGGTACCATTGCAAATACAATGCCAAGAAGAGGAATTATTCTTTTTTAGACTTCAACCCATGTCTTTAGGTACCATTGCCAATTTTTCGTAGTGCCAAATAGGGAAGTCACTTTTTCTTTTTGGATTTTGGATTCTTTCTTCCCAACAAATGACAAGATGGACTTTAATGATCTACTAGGTTTAATCAATTGATATCAATCCAAAAATTATACAACATATGCTCATTTTTATTTAAAGGAGTTATTTCACTTTCAAATTTCATTCATCAAACAACATATTCATCCAAAACTTCATGTATTAATTAATAAAAAATTCCAACAGATAAACTATATCAAAGAAATAATTCAGCATATTAAATTTATTTCCAATTCTCAAGTATTGTCATGTATTGTAATTTATCATCAAGAAAAATTTTGGCATGATAACAGCAGTATTTTCATGATTAGAACAAACCACACAGGCGTTTATCACATCATTACTAATTCAGAACTAAAATCATCATTGCGTTAACCAAGTCATGCACCATACCAATCACAAAGTGTCGATCCCAAATATCAGAACATCACATACAACCAAATCGAATATTCATCATATCATCTTATACAACCAAATCGAATGAATATCAGAAATTCATACTCAGAATATATCAATACAACCCAATTAAATCATGAGAGAGTCAAAGGAAGGCAAGGTAAGATAGCATCGGCGAACACAAGAAGTTTGAAGGATTTATCCTTCCATATGAACACATGAATCATCAGAAAAATATAAAAGATGAAATGCAAATAAGTAGGAAAAAGATACTCACAGTGCTCTACTCAACTGTGTTAGATCCAATCTCTTCCATGTCCTTGGGTCCGAACCATTTTTTTTTTTGAAGAAAAATTATGGTACCGTGAAAAGAATTACGGTACTACCGTAATATGAGCCAAATCTCGGAAACTTTCTGTATGAAAATTTCACGAAATTACGGCCCATAAAATTCATCACGGTAGTGCCGTAATTTTGTACCAAACTCAATTTTACCTGCAAAAAGAGAAGAAAAAATAACTCTAAAAATAAACTAAAGTAAAATAAACTAAGCTAAGTAAGAGTGCTTGGGTTGCCTCCCAAGAAGCACTAATTTAAAGGTCATTAGCTTGATCGTTCTGCACTCGGATTTGATCGTGGTGGTGCCTTCAATCACCACTCTGATTTCTCTTTATTTTGTTCACCACTTTTGAATACATAAGGCTCATTCAAGAAACAGCGTCCAACTTTACCCAAGAACCTTTTTCCTTTCTTAAGCAGTTTCAATCTTTCTTTCTTCTATGTCTCTTCTTCTTTCTCTTTTCAGTTTTTGAGTCAGTTTTCTCCAGAAATCCTCTATTCATACATTCAGAAAAAGTGTCAGTCTCAATATTAGAGGGCTCATCAAATAAATTATGCATATCACTAACAACATCATCTATTACATCGATACTGTAATATGATCCTGAATGTGATGCTTTTTTCAATGAATCTATTAAATCAAACTCAAGTATATTTTTCACAAATATCAAATGTGAGTTTTCCTTTCCTAACATCAATGACTACTCCAGCTGTGGCTAAAAAGGGTCTACCAAGAATGATTAGATTTTTAGAACTTTCTTCCATTTCAAGAATCACAAAATCTGCTGGTATGAAATACTTACCTATTTGAACTAGAACATTTTCTAAAATACCAACTGGATACTTTACCGATGAATCAGCTAGCTGCAAAGATATTGAAGTTGGTTTAAGCTCTCCCATGCCCAATTTCCTACAAATATATAAAGGCATTAGGCTTACACTAGTACCCAAATCACATAAGGCTCGGTCAAAAGCCTCACTCCCAATTGAACAAGATATAGAGAAACTACCTGGATCCTTTAATTTCGGTTGCAACTTATTCTGGATAATAGCACTACACTCTTTAGTTAAAGCCACAGTACCATAGTCCTCTATCTTTCTTTTATTAGACAAAATTTCTTTCAAAAATTTAGCATATGAGAGCATTTGAGATAAAGCTTCAGTGAATGGAATATTAATGTAAAGTTTTTTTAAGACATCAAGAAATTTCTCAAACTGCTTATCTAACTTGGCTTGCACAATCCTCTGGGGAAAAGGTATAGGTGGCCTATATGGTGCAGGTGAACTAGGCCTAGGAAGATTTGGCTGACATGGCTTATCACCTTTAGGTTCATCACCCTTATGAGGTGGCAAACTAGTTTGGGATTGCTTATGCACAGGAGATTTTTCCAAGTCTAACTCATTGTTATGTTCAATCTCAGGCTCTTTTTCATTATCCTCAACTCTCCCTTTAGGTTCATCTAATTGCCTCCCACTCCTAGTAATGATAGCATTACAGTACTCCCTAGGGTTTGGTTCAGGTTTAGCAGGCAATTTCCCTATGGGTCTATAAGAAGTACTAGCTTGTTGTGTTATTTGTGTCTCTAAAATCTTATTATGTGCAACAACACCATCCAACCTAGAGTTAATTTGCTTAAGGCTCTCTGTAACCTCTTCATTTTGTCTCATCTGGGCACCCATGAATTTTTCAAACATGTCCTCTAAGGTAGATTTTTGGGGTTGACTCTGATTTTGTTATCTCTGCTGGTACCCTCTATTCTCACCTTGCCCCTCAGTGTTATTATTATTTTTCCAAGACAAATTTGGGTGATTTCTCCATCTAGGGTTGTAGGTACTAGAGTAGGGATCATAGTTTCTACCTTGATTATACCCCTCAACAACATTAACTTACTCAGAACCCTGATTAGTAATAATTTTACACTCCTTAGAATAATGCCCAGAATTTCCACAAATATCACACACAACAGTAGATGAAACTATTGCAGTTTGCATTTGAAAAGAATTAAATCTATTGCACAAAGAATCTACCTTTTCAGCTAAGGTGCGCCAGTTATCACTTTCATTCTTACCATGAGGAGGGCGATACAGCACTCCTCTCTCAGTAGCCCACTGGTTGTAATTCAAAGCCATCTCTTCAATCAGTGTGTAGGCATCTTCAACTGTTTTCTTCATCAGTGCTCCTCCTGCAGCAGCATCAACAGTTAGACAGGTATTATAGAGTAAACCATTATAAAAAGTTTGAATTAAAACCCAATCTTCTAATCCATGGTGAGGGCACTTCCGTTGTAACTCATTGAAATGCTCCCATGCCTCACTAAGTGATTCGCCATCCCTCTATGCAAATTCCGTGATCTGATTTCTTAACTGGATCATCTTACTGGGTGGAAAGTATTTCAGCAAGAAAGCATTTGATAGTTGTTCCCAAGTGGTAAATGTTCTAGTCGGATGAGAATGTAGCCAGGCTTTTGCTCGGTCCCTAAGGGGAAAAGGAAATAATCTTAGCTTTAAAGCATCCTCAGATACACCATTAATTTTCATAGTATCACAAAATTCAAGAAAAAGAGATAAGTGTTGATTAGGATCCTCTAGTGGAGATCCTCCAAATTGATTCTGCTGGATCATGGACAGGAAGGCTGGTTTAATCTCAAAATTATTTGCATCAATTGTTGGCCTAGTAATGCTGGAGAGAATTCCCTATGGATTTGGGGCTACATAATCTCTAAGTGTTCTTCTCAGAGCCATTATTGATTCTTCTTCTCTCTATCCTCTGCGAATCTAAGTTTCCTGCGCAATCTAAGAGTTTTATTAATTTCAGTATCAAAAGGGACTAATGGTCCTAACCTAAGAGTCCTGCGCATAAACAAGTAGAAGATCAAATAAGCTCAGAATTTGCAGAAAATAGGAGAAAATAAAAATATATCACAAAAAATAATAAAAACAAGCTTAGTCTAGCAATACTATCAATTATATCAATATTAACAAAACTAAGGTCCCCGGCAATGATGCCAAAAACTTGTTGTGTCCGCAAGTGCACGGATACTCGAAGTAATAATTAAGATATCGAACCACAGAGACCTCGTTTGTCAAGTACTGAATAATTAATTTCTCACTAGCTAGGTAGTCGACAATATGAAGCAAACTATCGAAAGCTACACGAAAATATCAGAGAGAGAAACTAGGACTAGGCTTTCATCCGCCTTAATTTCCATGACTAGATATGAATAGATGTTCGTCAATCAGATTTTATTATGATAAAGACATAATTTACTTCATAAAGAAATCATCTTGCTCTCGCATAGACAATTTATAAAGAACTAATCCTCACTCTCATGCAGGATTTATTCAATGTTAGATATAAGTAAATCATTGACAAAGAACTCAAGGATCACTCTCATTCATCCGAATTCTAAGTCAATCATCTCAAGTGAAAACTACAAATTTTCATACAATAATTTTTACAGGTTCTACTTAAGGTTCTCCAACGATCTGATACTTGATCTCTCACAGTATCATCATGTTATTTCAATAACTCAATCTAAGTTCAAATTATCAACATGGCAATATACTTCTAAAATCAAGAAATAAGAACAGACCTAATTTCTTACGATGAGTTCCTAATGTTCAATTTTAGGGTTTCAAGTTTTCACAAATCACTTTTTAGCCCATAATGTAAAAACTCTAAATCATGCTGATAAATATGAATCTATATTGAATTAAGGGCAATCATCACATAAGTAGAATTATCATAGTAAAATTATTAAGACGAAAGTAAAATTAATTTAGTCATTAAGAAATTTAGGGGATTACTCCCTCATGTCCCAAAAGAAGGTTTAAGCTAGCATGATCAAAGAATTACAATAAAACATCATTTAGTGTGATTAGAAATTGAAAGGGAAGAGTAAAAGCTACAAAACAGGGCTGTAATGAAAATTACAGCTCGTAATTGCTCCTGGAAGCGATGAACAATGGCGGTGCCCTTGTTTTTGTTGATTTCTCCCTCGATCGATGTCCTTTCACTCTGAAACTTTTGTAGTATGTTCTCCTCCTTCAGGCGAAGCTTCCTTTCAAATTTTGTGGCCGGAGGTAGTCTGTACGTTGAGAACTGACGAACCCTAGGGCGGCAGTGATTCTCTAAAATTCATCGTGAATCCGTGATAAAAATTGGTCCTTTCACTTTTGGCTCGTTCTCCTCTTTATATTGATCATTCTCCTTTTTACGGATCTTCAATTGGTGCCCTAAATCTCGAGAAATCGTATTTTTAAGTTTCCAGCGGAAGAATCGGGCAACTCGGTTGAAGATTACGGTACCATGAAGAACGTTACGGTAGTGCCGTAATCGCTTCAGAAGTTTCTGTAGTAAAATGACCCACAGTTATGGCACTGTGAAATTCATCACGGTAGTGCTATTTTCTTCTCAATTATTTCTGAAAGTTTCTGTGTGAAATTCGCCTGACTTTACAGCACCATAAAAATCATTACGGCGATGCCGTAACTCATCGAAATCCTCTGAAAGTCTCTGTATGAACCTAGACCGAAATTATGGCATCGTAAAAAGCATTATGGCAGTGCCGTAATTTTCCAAAAAAATCTCTTCGGGATGTGGCCGTGAAAATCATTACGGTAGTGTCATATTCACAGATTACGGTAGTAAAATTCATTACGACACTACCGTAATTTTGCCAAAAAACTCGGTTTAACTTGAAATTTGATGTGTGAACTCCTCTTGATGATTAGAAGTCGTCTATGCATTGAGATTGCTTGAAAACTTATGATAATGATGCCTTTTTACTTAAAATTGATCAAAAACCAAGAAAAGTGTAGATTCCGAAGTATTGGATAAATAAGGCATAAAAATAAGCAAACGAACATAATTATGACCCCAAAATACCATCTAATAAGTATAAAAATTACTATAAAATTTAGAGTCATCAAGGTCATGGTTTGGCCATTTGGCAAGTGATGTGATCCGAAAGGACACACTTTTAAATACAAGTAGGTAGACTAATTTAAGGAGTCGCAGCCAAAACTTATTTGGCGCACAAGGATCTGTCACCCCCTGATACGGCTCCAAAAACTTGTTGTCCCTAAACTTGTAGTGTTCGCAAGTGCACGGTTACTCGAAGTAATAAAGAAAATATCGATCCCACATAGACCTACGTGTTAAGTACCAAATAGTTGTATTCTTACTAGCTAAACAAACCGAGTATGATGCGAATAAACAATAAACACACGGGAAAATAATCAGAGAGATAAACTGGGACTAGGGTTTCATCCACCTTAATTTCAATGATTAGATATAATAAAAGGTCGTCAATCAAATCTTATCATGATAAAGACTTAATTTACTTCATAAAATGATTATCTCACTTTCGTGCAGACAATCATGTAGGGACCAATCCTCGCTTTTGCACAAGATTTATCCCAACGCTGTAAATAAGTAAACCATCAATCAAAGAACTCAGGATCACTTTCGTGCATTCGAGTTCTTTGTTGATCATCACAAGTGGAATCTCAAGGATCACTTTCGTGCATCCGAGTCTCAACACAGGTTCTACCTAGGCTTTTCCAATAGACCGATCTGTTGGGGTATGCCCTTAAGGCTAATGTTTGAGGCCTTGGGATTCTTTCAGTATCATGTATAAACTCTTATGTTTATAAAGGCAATGGTTGTTATTCAGTTTGTTACATTGTCTGCTGCAATAAGTGTGCTTCTGAATAATGTCTCAATGCTGTTCAGCTTGGCTGACATGCTGTAATGTCCTTAGTCGAGATATCTTGGTGAACATGAGACAGCCTTGATATGATTGAGACTAATATGTGTTCTAATCTTATAGGATGCTTCGAGCATGGAATAAGATGTAGACTCATGGGTACATTGGATGTACTGGACAGACCCTACTAGGATATTCAATTGCTTGTCACAATGTGAATAATCCTTGTTTGCAACAAGTGGCACATGTCCTCTGACTTGAGATCACTTGTATTTCTAAATGATGATTGTCATTGTTTTGAGGTAGTTCAATATCATTTGAAACATAATGGTTATAGACTATCTTGGATAATGATCATGAGTCAGGTTAGGACACTAGTGATAGATATAGGATTGCCGTCTCCTTGATTGGAGTGTGATGTTCTAAAGGGGCCCCCCTGAATGAGATGATTGAGAAAGTGTATGGCCATACCCAGGTGACTATGATCATCTGATCTAATCATGCTCATCATATTGGAGTTACAGGCTTGACACGCTTGTCCAATAAGAACATCCAGTGGCAAAGGAAACATGTATGCCTAGTGAAGTGGATTCACACTTGTGCTGTGGTTTGGGTGTAGTCTTGGAAGACTCTTTCCTTTATATCGGGAGACAGTGATGTGTTGCTAGATACCCCTCACTGATCGTGATAACGTAAGTTATCGTTACCGACATTTAAAGGAAACCCTCAGGGTCGCACAATTTGATGATATGGCTTACTTAAGTCAGATCGTGTGGACTGAATTGTTTTGGTTCAGTTTAAAGGAGTTTAAACTCTGATTGTAAGTGAGATCTGGTCTGATCATGTTTGATTGATTAGGGCTTGAGATCGGTAAGCTTCGATCGAGAGTAGTGATGCTAGATCGGTGAGATCAAAAGCATCAAGAGATCAACGGTTAGATCTTGAACCATTGGTTCAATGAGATCTAGGCCAAGGCTTGGGCTGGTTTGATTTGGTCTTTGAACCAAATGCATCTAAACCGAATTGATTTGAACCGGTTCACTTATGTGAACGTATGGTTCAAAGGCAAGAGGAGTTTTCGATGGTTTAAGAGGAGGTTTTAAGTGAACTTAAAACTTGCTATTTTGGGAAGGCGTTTTGCTAGAGGAAAACGCTCCCACGTTCGAATGCCTCTCTAGCCTCTTCCTCTCTCGTCTTGGGTGCTCTTCACGCCAAGAGGAAAATTCGGCCAGCAAGGTCCTCTCTCTCAATCTCCTTCACGCGACAAGGGGCACTTGGAGATCCTTGCTAGCACAAGGAGCGACAAGAAGAAAGCTACTTCTCATCTTGTGTGCGCATCTTGTGGAGGAGACCCCTTTCGATCTCTTCTTCCAAGACGCCATTCGAACTAATAGCTATGGTATGAATCCTTTTCATCTATATAAGCTGTTGATGTTGATCATATGGCATGCAAAAGATCCTTATGAAACCCTAATTCCGCTGCCGAAAAGAATTTACATGCGCCACTTAAGGGTTTCGCTCCCCCTTGAAGGGGACTTTCAATTGGTATCAGAGCGAGGTTTTCGCATGTTCATATGATTGCTTTTGCTTGTTGTGATCCGGGTATGCTAATACATGTTATAGATCTATATGAAAGTTTCATTAAGTTTGCGCATGTTACCTTAGATACAAGTATCTAGTTGCGCATGTTAACTTAGATGAAAGCTTCTTACTTTGTTGCGCATGTTGTAAGTTGTTTTTACCTAAAAAAAAACTTGTAACATCTTGCACGCTCCATCTAGATCTATAAGCGCCTACTTTAAACCCTTAGACGGGTTGATAGGGTTGAAGTCACAGTCAAGTCTAGATCCAAATAGTCTGATCAGACGATCTGACAGCCTAGATGGGTCGACCAGATGGCACCTGTGCGCAAGCACGAGGTGGCTATAGGTCGACTGCAGACAGGCGTGTAGCGATGTCTGGTTGAGACAACCAGTGAACACACATGAGTTAGGCCCGGGGTCACACCCGCTTGCCAGAACTCATGAGGGTTGTTCAGCCCAGCGCATGCATGGTTGACCATTGGGTCGACTCAAGTCAGTTAGGACTTGGTGCATGCAAGGCCAGTGGATCTGACTAGGTCTGATGAGTGGATCCCTATTAATGGACCGTTGTAAGGTAGTAGGGCACATAAGAAAAATAAAATTGATGCCAAGGGGTTTTCAAAATTTTATTTTCTTAGTATTGGATCACATGTTGATTGGATGCCATGATGCTTGTTTATTTAATCTTATGTGGGCTGCCTATTTAATGTGTGCTGTGCTGGGGCCTGCGAGCCTGGAATTAAATTGTAAATTAATATTTATTGTGATCTGCGTATCACATTTTAATTAATTTATTGTGTAATTGACCTGCGTGTCAATCTTGTCTAGATAGATTAAATTGTAATTTAATTAGACAAGAGCACAGAGCATACATGGCAGAGGCGCATGCAGCAGTGGCTTGACCAGGTGGGAGGTCTAGGGTTCGACCCTATGACAGGCGCAATTACCTGGTGGGCGCACCTGAGCTGCAATGGGCGCTTGGGCCCTGGTCTGGGCCAGTTGAGATGCAAATGACTCATGAAGAGCTCAAGTGAAGACTTAAGTTATCTTAAGGTCTTACCTAGGCTTAATGGGCGTTTACCACATAAGATCATCATGCTTTCTTTTATTGTTTAAATAAGTAGAATTGCATGATTTATTTATCTTCTGCTATCGCCATAGGGCTTGCATGATAGTTAAGAAGATAAAAGACCGTTAAAATCCAAAAGTTAAAATATCAAGCACGATAGCCTTTTGACGCGAAACCTCACTGTTCTGACTATCGTTGGGGCCGTGTTGTACCCACTCAGTGGGCACGCCCATCTATCTTCAGACGGTGTGTGATTACACCTGCGTGTTACAGGGAAGGGATTTATCGCTTCTCGTTGCTCAGCATAGCACGTGGTGGTCCAGGGAGTAGGTCAGGTCAGCTTGACCATGTAGGCTACATACTGAGCATATGTGAGCTATATGGAGGCAGCCATCTGTGGGATCAGAGACTGTGTTGTACCAACTCAGTTGGCACAGTCTGCTGGATTGCCCAGATGAAGGGGAATCGCACGGGTTGGCGATTGGCAGGGACTGCCTACCAGAAATTAGTGCTTGTACTCTCTGTGCATCTTATCTTGCCTGAGCGGGACGCGGAGACCAAGTATGAAATCTGGATCCCATCTCACTAAAAGAGTGTTACTCTTTCGGACTGTTTTAATGGATTTTTCAGTCAGATAAAATAGTGAGAAAAGAATCTTTCTTAAGTCCTGGATTGATTCTAAACATTGATACTGACCTTGCTGTTCTTGCATTGTTGTAGATTCCTGCAGCAACGAACACCATGAGCTTCAATGTGCGATCCCTACTGGAAAGGGAGAAGTTTACTGGGCCAAACTTCTCAGACAGGTACGGACACCTTAAGATTGTTCTTAAGGCTGAGAGGAAACTGTATGTCCTCGAGACGGCTATACCGCCTCAACCCGCTCCGAACGCCGCAAGGGCGGTTCGGGATGCCTATGAAAAGCATGTCAATGATAGCATTGATGTCGCTTGCCTGATGCTAGCGTCTATGACGCCACAGCTGCAGCGTCAGCATGAGGATATGTCTGCTATAGAAATTATAGCAAACCTCAAGATGCTATATGCTGCACAGGCGAGGACTGAGCGCTATAATTTGACCAAGCTTTTCTTTCAGAGCAAACTGGCTGAAGGGAGTCCAGTGGGAGCTCATGTGCTCAAGATGATTGGGCACAAAGAGGCTCTAGAGAAACTGGGGCATACCATCAATCAGGAGCTTGCTGTAGACATTATTCTGCAGTCTCTCCCGGCCTCCTTCGATCCGTTCATTATTAATTTTAATATGAACAAGATCGACTGTACTCCGGCAGAGTTGCTAAATATGCTCTTGACTACAGAGGAGACTCTAAAGGGAAAGCCTTCAACCTCTATCTTGATGTTCCCTTCCAGGAACAAGAAGAAGGGGAAGAAGGGCAAAGCCCCTGTCAAGAACTACAACAAGGCTCTGAAACAAAAGGTCAAGCGGTCGAAGGAATACAGATGTTTCCATTGTGGCCAGCTGGGTCACTGGAAAAAGGACTGTAAAGCGCTCCAAGGAGACAAGAAGGGAAGCATCGCTTCTGGCTCAGGTATTTTTGTGACTGAAGTCATGATATCTTCTTCTTCTATTTCATGGGTGTTGGACACTGCATGTGGAGTTCACATTTGTTCAAATGTACAGGAACTCAAGAGAAGAAGACAGGTGGGACAGCATGAGGTGGACCTACGAGTTGGAAACGGGGCACGGGTTGCTGCTGTTGCTGTAGGAGAATATTACATCTCATTACCATCTGGACTTGTATTAGAACTGAATAATTGTTATTTTGTACCTAGCATTACCAAGAATATTATCTCTATTCCTGCTCTTGTCAGGAAAGGGTTTTCCTTTGAATGCAAGACTTCAAAGTGTTATCTTTCTCTTGATAATATTGTTTATGCTACTGGGTCAATTAACAATGGGTTATTCATGTTGGACATGGAATGTTCTATACAAAACATTGATAATAAGAAAGCCAAGTATGCTGATGACAGCACCTTGCTATGGCATAGTCGTTTAGGCCATATTAACAAGAAACGCATTAAGCGGTTGCATGATCATGGACTGCTGGGATCATTCTCCTATGAGGAGATTGATACATGCAAAGCTTGTTTAATGGGTAAAATGACGAAGGCTCCTTTTCCTCATAAAGGTCAAAGGGCTTCAGGTTTACTTGACCTTATACACAGTGATGTGTGTGGGCCATTTAGTAAACATGCCAGAGGTGGCTATTCATACTTCATTACCTTTACTGATGATTTCAGTAGGTATGGTTATGTCTATCTAATGAGACATAAAAGTGAATCTTTTGACAAGTTCAAAGAGTTCAAAAATGAAGTACAAAATCAGCTAGGCCGGAATATCAAGGCACTTCGTTCAGATCGAGGTGGTGAATACCTAAGTCGAGAGTTTACTGACTATCTGAAGGAGTGTGGGATTATCTCACAGCTCACTCCACCAGGAACACCGCAATGGAATGGTGTGTCCGAGAGGAGTAACAGAACCTTACTGGATATGGTTCGTTCTATGATGAGTCAGGCTACTCTACCTTACTCCTTTTGGGGATTTGCGCTGGAAACAGCTGCAAAGGTACTAAACCGAGTGCCATCCAAGGCAGTTTCAAAGACTCCATATGAGTTATGGTATGGGAAACAGCCGAGCTTGACATTCATTAAGATCTGGGGTTGCGAGGCTTATGTCAAAAAGCTCGCCTCTAGGAAACTAGAGAGCAGATCTGAGAAATGCATCTTTGTCGGTTACCCTAAGGAAACTAAGGGTTATTATTTCTACGATCCCAAAGAGAACAAAGTATTTGTTGCTCGGATGGCTATTTTTCTTGAGAAGGAGTTTCTTCTGCAAGAAGCCAGTGGGAGAGAAATAAAACTGGATGAGAATCCAGAGGAAGGACAAAGTAGTCAAGCACAGTTGGATGAGCCTGAGCCAGTAGAACAGGTTATTGGACAACCTGAGGCTCAGATATCACGGGAACCGCGTAGATCGGGAAGGATCCGTCGACAGCCTGAGCGCTATGACGGAGTCTACATCATTGATCATGATGAACCCCTCACTTATGCGGATGCGGTCAGTGGACCGGAGTCAGCTAGATGGCTTGAAGCTATGCGAGCCGAGATGGACTCCATGTCAGATAATCAAGTTTGGGATTTGGTTGATCCGCCTCCGGGAGTAATCCCTATAGGCTGTAAATGGATCTTCAAGAAGAAGATTGACATGGATGGTAACGTAGTTACCTATAAAGGCAGGCTAGTAGCGAAAGGTTTCAAACAAATCTACGGGATAGATTATGATGAAACTTTCTCTCCTGTAGCCATGTTCAAGTCTATTCGGATTATTCTTGCGATAGCAGCATATTACGATTATGAGATCTGGCAAATGGATGTGAAAACCGCTTTCCTTAATGGAAAACTGGATGAGGATGTGTATATGACACAACCTGAAGGTTTCACTAATCCATCAGATCGTCATAAAATATGCAAGTTAAAGAAGTCCATTTATGGACTTAAGCAAGCATCTAGAAGCTGGAATATTCGTTTTGATGAATCAATATGTGAATTTGGTTTCATCAAGAATGAAGATGACCCGTGCGTATATAAGAGGTTTAGTGGGAGCATGATTACTTTCCTAGTCCTCTACGTCGATGATATCTTAATCATTGGAAATGATATTCCTGAACTGCATGCTGTTAAAGCATGGTTAAGAAAATGTTTCCAGATGAAAGATCTAGGAGAAGCAGCCTATGTATTAGGTGTGAAGATCTACAGAGATAGATCTAAGAGGCTTCTCGGGCTGTGCCAAAGTACTTATATCGATAAAGTCCTGGAGAGATTTCATTTAGAGAATTCTAAAAGAGGATATCTTCCAGTCAGACATGGTCTGAATCTTTCAAAGAGTCAGTGTCCACAAACACAGACTGAGAAAGATGAAATGGACAATACGCCTTATGCTTCGGCTATTGGGTCCATTATGTATGCGATGTTGTGTACTCGCCCAGACGTCGCTTACGGGTTAAGCGTGACCAGTCGATTCCAAAGTAATCCAGGTCAGGCGCACTGGATTGCAGTCAAGAACATTTTAAAATATCTGCGGAGGACCAAAGATATGTTCTTGGTGTATGGTGGTCAGGAAGAACTCAGTATTGAAGGATATACTAACGCTTCGTTCCAATCTGACCAGGATGATTTCCGATCGCAATCAGGCTATGTTTTTAGCTTGAATGGAGGAGCTGTGGTATGGAAAAGTTTCAAACAGTCTATCGTTGCTGATTCCACAACAGAAGCCGAGTATGTTGCAGCCTCGGAAGCATCCAAGGAGGCAGTGTGGATTCGTAAGTTCGTTCAAGAACTTGGTGTTGTTCCTTCGAGTGCAGATCCTTTGGTTATCTTCTGCGATAACACTGGAGCAATCGCACAAGCAAAGGAACCACGGTCGCACCAGAAGTCCAAGCACATACAGAGACGGTTTCACTTGATCCGGGAGATCATTGATCGTGGTGAGATCAAAATCTGCAAGGTTCATATAGATGACAATCTGGCTGACCCGCTTACCAAGCCTCTGGCGCAGCAGAAGCATGAGAAGCACTGTAATAATATGGGTTTGAGATTTCTCAACCATTAGATTAAGTGCAAGTGGGAGATTGTTGGGGTATGCCCTTAAGGCTAATGTTTGAGGCCTTGGGATTCTTTCAGTATCATGTATAAACTCTTATGTTTATAAAGGCAATGGTTGTTATTCAGTTTGTTACATTGTCTGCTGCAATAAGTGTGCTTCTGAATAATGTCTCAATGCTGTTCAGCTTGGCTGACATGCTGTAATGTCCTTAGTCGAGATATCTTGGTGAACATGAGATAGCCTTGATATGATTGAGACTAATATGTGTTCTAATCTTATAGGATGCTTCGAGCATGGAATAAGATGTAGACTCATGGGTACATTGGATGTACTGGACAGACCCTACTAGGATATTCAATTGCTTGTCACAATGTGAATAATCCTTGTTTGCAACAAGTGGCACATGTCCTCTGACTTGAGATCACTTGTGTTTCTAAATGATGATTGTCATTGTTTTGAGGTAGTTCAATATCATTTGAAACATAATGGTTATAGACTATCTTGGATAATGATCATGAGTCAGGTTAGGACACTAGTGATAGATATAGGATTGCCGTCTCCTTGATTGGAGTGTGATGTTCTAAAGGGGCCCCCCTGAATGAGATGATTGAGAAAGTGTATGGCCATACCCAGGTGACTATGATCATCTGATCTAATCATGCTCATCATATTGGAGTTACAGGCTTGACACGCTTGTCCAATAAGAACATCCAGTGGCAAAGGAAACATGTATGCCTAGTGAAGTGGATTCACACTTGTGCTGTGGTTTGGGTGTAGTCTTGGAAGACTCTTTCCTTTATATCGGGAGACAGTGATGTGTTGCTAGATACCCCTCACTGATCGTGATAACGTAAGTTATCGTTACCGACATTTAAAGGAAACCCTCAGGGTCGCACAATTTGATGATATGGCTTACTTAAGTCAGATCGTGTGGACTGAATTGTTTTGGTTCAGTTTAAAGGAGTTTAAACTCTGATTGTAAGTGAGATCTGGTCTGATCATGTTTGATTGATTAGGGCTTGAGATCGGTAAGCTTCGATCGAGAGTAGTGATGCTAGATCGGTGAGATCAAAAGCATCAAGAGATCAACGGTTAGATCTTGAACCATTGGTTCAATGAGATCTAGGCCAAGGCTTGGGCTGGTTTGATTTGGTCTTTGAACCAAATGCATCTAAACCGAATTGATTTGAACCGGTTCACTTATGTGAACGTATGGTTCAAAGGCAAGAGGAGTTTTCGATGGTTTAAGAGGAGGTTTTAAGTGAACTTAAAACTTGCTATTTTGGGAAGGCGTTTTGCTAGAGGAAAACGCTCCCACGTTCGAACGCCTCTCTCGCCTCTTCCTCTCTCGTCTTGGGTGCTCTTCACGCCAAGAGGAAAATTCGGCCAGCAAGGTCCTCTCTCTCAATCTCCTTCACGCGACAAGGGGCACTTGGAGATCCTTGCTAGCACAAGGAGCGACAAGAAGAAAGCTACTTCTCATCTTGTGTTCGCATCTTGTGGAGGAGACCCCTTTCGATCTCTTCTTCCAAGATGCCATTCGAACTAATAGCTATGGTATGAATCCTTTTCATCTATATAAGCTGTTGATGTTGATCATATGGCATGCAAAAGATCCTTATGAAACCCTAATTCCGCTGCCGAAAAGAATTTACATGCGCCACTTAAGGGTTTCGCTCCCCCTTGAAGGGGACTTTCACGATCTTCACTTTCGTGCAAGATCTATCAATGTTTAACACAATAACTCAACCCAAGATTCATATTATCAAGCATGGCAATAAGACTACTAAAATCAAGAAATAAGATTCTAGGGTTCCAAGTTCTCAAGCAAATCACCTTTCAGTCTCATTGCGAAAACTCTAAAACATGCATGACAGTAAAATCTAAGAATAATTAAAGACAATTCATCACATAAGTAGAATTATCGCAACATGGATAATCATGACAAAAATAATAGTTTATCTAATCATTAAAAATCAAGGGGATTACACCCCCCCCCATGTCCCAAAGTATGTTTAAGCGTGCATGGAAGAAGAGGTACAACAATCCATGGTATAGGAAATCAAAACACAGGTAGAGAACAAATTACGGTACGGCCGTAATCTGCGATGAACAGCGGCAGTGCACGGTGTTTTATTGATTTCTCTTCCGATTGAACTCTTTTTACTGTGAAACTTCTGGTGTGTCCTCCTCTCCTCCAGGCGAAGCTTCTACGTGAAAATCACGACCTGAGGTGCCCTCTACGCCTCTCGACGCGAGGCCAAACCCTGGATGCCTCTCTTTTGATTGCTCCCTTGATAGTAAATAAAAGTTAGGGCTTCCACTTCGTGCATCTTCGCCTCTTAAAGATGAGTCTGTAACATCTTTCAGATCTTGATTTGGAGCTCTAGATCAAAAGTTATGGTCCACGCAAGATTCAGACCCGTAAAAATCACGTTTTTGACTGGAAATTACGGCCGTAGCAATCTTTACGGCAGTGCCGTAATGTCTGAAATTTCTCGGGTGAATTCTGGGTCCAAATTATGGTACCTTAAAGTTTTTTATGGCACTGCCGTAATTTTCATTATGGTACCTTAAAGTGCTTTACACCCGGGGGTGTAATTTTTGAACTTGCTCCGATTTGCATGAAAATTGGCGGGCGACTTCGTTTCGACCTCCTGAATCCATTCGTGCGCTCAAATCCTTCAAAATCCATCAAAATATAGCACTTTTTACCTAAAATTCATGAAAAATAAGAAATTGTGTAGATTCCGTAATATTTGATAAATAAGGCTTAAAAACAAGCAAAAGAACATAAATATGACACAAAAAGACACACGAAATGACACAAAATATACTATGAATTTTGGTGTCATCAAACACATAAGGGTCAAACCTTGCTTGTCCTCAAGCAAAAACCAAAAATTGATCATAGGCATAGACTTTCTCATGAGGAATAAATTTCTAAAATACAATCACCAACAAAAATTTTCCACCAATTGTTTCACAAAATTTCAAATAAACACATCATTCTTAGAACTCAACCCTCTAGATCTACATCTCAATCAAATAAAACTTTGCAACTTGTATAATAAATAGAATTTTTAATCTCATGATTTCACCCAATTTCAGTTTAAATCTATCATGCTTTTGCTTACAAGAATTAGGTTTCCAAGATCATTTTCTACACATAATTTTTTTTTTCATATATTTTGTTGTTTTTGCATGGATGGCATGTACCCACTTAGATACATACCTTTTTTTTTATTTTGACTTCAACTCTTTCTTCGGTACCACTGTCAATTTTACACAGTGCCAAGTAGAGGAGTCTTATTCTTTTTCTCTCTCATTATTTTTACATAGACTTCAACCCATGTCTTAGGTACCACTATCAATTTTACATAGTGCCAAGTAGGGGAGTCTCCCACTATTTTTATGGATCTTGGATTCTTCTTTCCCAACAAATAGCAAAATAGACCGAACATCTACTAGGTTGATCAATTGATATCAATTCAGTAATCATACTCATATGCTCATTTTATTTAAAGGAGTAGTTTCACCTTTAGATCTTATTCCGCAAATAACACATCTACCCAAAATTTCATGCATCAACCAATGTCAAATTTCAAAAGATAGATATGTATTAGAGAAATAAATTCATCACAATAGGTCTAGTCCTAATCACATGCATCAACGCATTCATCATCAAAGAAAATTCACACACCTCTCATCACATGAATTCAAGTTTTAAAAATTTTTAAACATCTAAATAAGTCAAAATCAATGCAAAAGGTGTGCTGCATCAAACTCAAAAAATCATAATATGTAAAGTGATATATCCGTATAGTTACATTAAGGATCGAACAATGCAAAGGATGTAAAGTGATAGATCTAAAAGAAGAAAAGTGTAGATAATCATATCAAATCAAATAATCACAAAAAAGTGTAAGCAATACTCACAAAACTATATGCCAAACTCTGACTGAAAATACATAAGGCTCAGTATAAAAATAGTGTCGGGAGAAATGCTGCAAGGTTCAAAGATGTGTCTTTTGAAAATTTTACCTGCACAATTTAGGGTACATAAGGCTCAGTCTGAAAATAGTCTCAAAAATAATGATAAAAATAATTTTCTCAAAGAAGAATCAAAGATATTATCGATGGTGCAGAAGATTGCTGGTGGAAAAAGTTGATGCAGCTGAGAAGCAGAGGTGGAATAGATGCTAGCTGAAAAGCTGCTAGCAATGATGATGATGGTGCCGACATAAGGGTGAGTAATCTCTAGTGGCATGCTAGAGATCACAGTCCTGGATGTGAGATCGTCGACTGGTGGGTGCCAGAAATAATGCTGCATAAAAAAAAATCAGAGTCACAAATGAAGAATCTACTGCATAAATAGTATCAATAGAAATTGAGGCAGTAGAAGAAGTAAGAATCTGCAGATGGTATAATCCAGTGTCGATGGCTGGAAACAGTGATGTCAGAGGCAGATGTAGTGATGGCTAGAGGTGGAAGACAGTTTCTCTTGAAGATTTCTAGATCTGGAGGCAAAAGAAGTAATAACAAGTAGAAAGCAAACCAAGCAGTTTTTGAATTTTTTATGAAAAGTAGCCATACCCTAGAATTAAATTTAATGATCCAAATAGAAAATGGACAGAACCAAGTTGTAGAATAAGATATGTTCTTTTCAGACGTATGAGAATTAAAGGATAAAAATCTGTCAGGAATTTAGGGTATCAACAGAAAGAAGGCTACTCAGATTACAAAACTGCAAAAACTGCACAAAAGTTAATCAAATTCGAAAAGTTGCCATGTGTCCTAGAATTGTCAGAAAATATTTTTATGAAAACAATTAATCCATGAGGTAGAATGACACATGTTCTTTATATTCCATGCGAAAAATCATGGTTTCAAGTCATTAAAGTATCTTTAAAAGCTTCAGCAAAAGTGCTAATTAGAATAGTCAAGAAAAACTGCTGCAGAAATTAATCAGAATTGAAAAGATGCTACGTGTTTTAGAATGATCCATAGACTTTAAAATTCAGCAAAAATATCCAGACGATAGACAAAGATGAGTACTTCGTGATGGTGTCAAAGATAAAGAATTTTCATGACCTAGATTCTTAAAATTGCAGATAAGCAAACTGCAGATTTAGAATTACGCGCGTAAAGTTATTTACTGCAGTGCCGTAATGTACAAAAAATCTCGGGTCAAAAATATCCAGGCATTACGGTACCGTAAACATGGTTATGGTACTGCCGTAAAATTAGTCAGATTTTTTTTTGAAAATTCAAAATTCAAAAATTCAAAAATTCAAAATTCACAAATTACGGCACCGTAAAATTGATTACGGTATCGTCGTAAAAGCAATAAACACTCGGGTCAAAAACGGACTGAAAATACGTACTGTAAACTCGATTATGGTAGTGCCGTAATTTGCGCCAAAACTTGCTTTCCCCTAGAAAAAGAGAAGAAATTAATTCTAAAAATAAACTAAAATATAAGAAACAAAGCTAAGTAAAAATGCTTGGGTTGCCTCCCAAGAAGCGCTAATTTTAGGTCCATAGCTTGACCAAAAATCAAATCTCAAAGTAAAGTAGGTGAACCAGTACCAAAGTAAAGAGCAAACAATTTTCTGCATTTCCTTTGTCCAAAAAGTTTAGCCACTAATCCAAAAATCCAGAATTGCATATAAATCATAATCAAAGTGGCTTTCTTAAATATGCAGAAATAAAAATCAAAATTTTCAATGATCTTCCTATGTTTGTCAGTGAGCAAAATCACAAGTCCTTTCTTCAAATTCATGTCTTCGATTACAATAGGACTATGATCACAAGATATAAGCATTGGATCATCACAATAAGTTTTATGTCTTTCATTAGATTCCTCAATAAAGCATAAATTCTCAAATACATCAGAAGAGTGAATATCAGATATGGGCAAAGCACCAGAGTGAGGTTCATTCAAATCCTTTTTAAGTTCCTCAATCCCTTTATCAAATAACTTATCAATTTCAAAATTATCATCAAAATCAAAGTGAGACTGTTCAATTTTCCTATGTCTTTCCACAAATAATTCATCATCAGAAGAATCAAAATTAGAATCATACAAAACATCAAAATGAGATTTATCAGAATCAATAGAATCAGAGTCAACCACAAAAGACTTATCATTAATCTCAGCAATATCACCAAAATCAAAGTGGGGCTCATCAATGTCTGTAATTTTCAACCCTTTATCAAACTCATCAGATTTAACCATAAACGATACAACATCAAAAGAATCAATTTCAAAACTATCACTAGAATCGAGAGCAGATTTTTCAGAATCAATTTTTTCAAACTTTTCAACAAATAAATTATCAGATAAATCAGATTCACAGTCATCAAAATCAGAGTGAGATGCCATAATATCCACATAAGGCTCAATCTCAAAACAATCATAATCATAGGGGGAATCAAGTTTTTCAATATCAAACTCAAATAAACAAGCTTGTTGTGCAATCTGGGTTTCTAGCAATTCAGTATTAGCAGTCAAGGATTCTTCTTGAAAAGAAATTTGATTAACTAAACCCTTAAGATCCTCAATTTGCTTACTTTGATTGGTCATGATTTGGCTTTGATTTGTCATAAATTTTTCTTGATCAGCAATCAATCTTTCCAACATAGTCTCTAAGCTAGATTTTTCAGTATCCTCATAGTATGGTTCAGAGACATGATCAGAGCAATCATCATAAAAAGAAGTTTGATTTTCCCAACTAAAATAGTAATGATCATCTTGATAACATGGTAAATTGGGATTTGCATGATATCTAAATTGACATTCATAAGCATAATGATCATTGGAGTTACAAATATTGCATCTAATAGAAGGAATAGAGTGTAATTTCAATATGTCCGCAAGAGTGCATCGTGAATAATCTTCATGCTTACCTTGTGGCATGTCTTACCCCTTTCAGTTGCCCATGAGTTGTAATTAAAAGACATATCTTAAAATCTATCAAAAACAGAGAGATAATCCAACACCAATCAATAAATGTTTTTTTTTCAGAATATCTAAAAAATAGAAAAACACAAGTAAATTCAAAATTTTTGGTCTGTCACAACTATGAAAATCCAGAACCTGCAAAAAGAAAAAAAATAATGTTAAATCTAAAACAAATAAAACTTAGTCTAGCAATATTAACAACTATTTTGATATTAACAAAATTAAGGTCCCCGGCAACAGCGCCAAAAATTTGATGTGATATGAAAGGACACACTTTTAAATACAAGTAGGTAGACTAATTTAAGGAGTCACAACCAAAATTTGTTTGGCGCACAGGGATCTGTCACCCCCTGATACGGCTCCAAAAACTTATTGTCCCTAAACTTGTAGTGTCCATAAGTGCACGGAAACTCGAAGTAATAAAGAAAATATCGATCCCACAGAGACCTACGTGTTAAGTACCAAATAGTTGTATTCTTACTAACTAAGCAAACCGAGTATGATGCGAATAAACAATAAACACAAGGGAAAATAATCAGAGAGATAAACTGGGACTAGGGTTTCATCCACCTTAATTTCAATGATTAGATATAATAAAAGGTCGTCAATCAAATCCTATCATGATAAAGACTTAATTTACTTCATAAAAGGATTATCTCACTTTCGTGCAGACAATCATGCAGGGACCATTCCTCGCTTTTGCGCAAGATTTATCCCAACGCTATAAATAAGTAAACCATCAATCAAAGAACTCAGGATCACTTTCGTGCATTCGAGTTCTTTGTTAATCATCATAAGTGGAATCTCAATGATCACTTTCGTGCATCCAAGTCTCAACGCAGGTTCTACCTAGGGTTTTCCAATAGACCGATCTTCACTTTCGTGCAAGATCTATCAATGTTTAACACAATAACTCAACCCTAGATTCATATTATCAAGCATTGCAATAAGACTACTAAAATCAAGAAATAAGATTCTAGGGTTCCAAGTTCTCAAGCAAATCACCTTTCAGTCTCATTGAGAAACTCTAAAACATGCATGACAGTAAAATCTAAGGAGAATTAAAGACAATTCATCACATAAGTAGAATTATTGCAACAAGGATTATCATGACGAAAATAATAGTTTATCTAATCATTAAAAATCAAGGGGATTACACCCCCATGTCCCAAAGTATTTTTAAGCGTGCATGGAAGAAGAGGTATAATAATCCATGGTGTAGGAAATGAAAACAGAGGTAGAGAACAAATTACGGTACTGCCGTAAAGGTTTTTACGGCCGTAATCTGCGACAAACAGCGGCGGCGCACGGTGTTTTGTTGATTTCTCTTCCGATTGAACTCTTTTTGCTCTAAAACTTCTGGTGTGTCCTCCTCTTCTCCAGGAGAAGCTTCTGCGTGAAAATCAAGGCCTGAGGTGCCCTCTACGCCTCTCGGCGTGAGGCCAAACCCTAGATGCCTCTCTTTTGATTTCTCCCTCGATAGTGGATAAAAATTGGGGTTTCTACTTCGTGTGTCGTCTTCTCTTAAAGATGAGTCCGCAACATCTTTCGGATCTTGATTTAGAGCTCTGGATCAAAAGTTATGGTCCGCGTAAGATTTAGACCCGTAAAAATCACATTTTTGACTGGAAATTACGGCCGTAGCAATCTTTATAGCAGTGCCGTAATGTCTGAAATTGCTCGGGTGAATTCTGGGTCCAAATTACGATACCTTAAGTTCTTTATGGCACTGCTATAATTTTCATTATGGTACCTTAAAGTTCTTTACACCCGGGGGTGAAATTTTTGAACTTGCTCCGATTTGCATGAAAATTGGCGGGCGTCTTCGTTTCGACCTCCTGAATCCATTCGTTCTCTCAAATCCTTCAAAATCTATCAAAATATAACAATTTTTACCTTAAATTCATGAAAAATAAGAAATTGTGTAGATTCCGTAATATTTGATAAATAAGGCTTAAAAATAAGCAAAAGAGCATAAATATGATACAAAAAGACACACGAAATGACACAAAATATACTATGAATTTTGGTGTCATCAGCAAGTGCCATAATGATGGATAATACGCTCAACATCCTTTCTCAAGCTGGGTTAGAAGAATCTTTTCTTGGCCAGTTCCATGGTCGTGTCGCATCCATGGTGTCCCACGACACCATTAGCATGTAGCTCTATTAGTAAGTGGTTCATAAGGGAAGTTCAAGAGATGCACAACTAGTTACCAAAGAAGTGGAAACCCTCATGGACTTGGTAGGGTGAATCAGACAGACCAGACTGGACGATGTGGGTAAAGACATCACCGAAATTAGGATAACTAGGATAGTCATCCTTGACATGGTCAAATGTGTTTATCCAGGTTCACATGATACAACGGAGGGTTCATAGTCAAATTAATGAGTAAACAACCAAATTTTCTTTCCTAGCCTTGTGGTTGATGACAAATGAATACTATTGTAGGTATTTGACCCAGTTGGCATGTCGGGCACTCAACTTCTTTTGCACGCTAAGTAAAGGCAGAGCCTGATGGTTACTATACAAGATGAATTCTTTACGAAGGAGGTAATGTCTCCATTGCCTCAAGGACTGAATAATGACATAGAACTCCTTATTGTATGTGGAGTATCTTTCCTGGATCATATTTAATTTCTCATTAAAGAAAGTGATCGAGTTACCCACTTGACTCAAAGTACATCTAATTCTAGTAATGAAGGCATAGCATGCAACCTCAAAAGGCTTGGAGAAGTCAGGTAACTAAAGAACATGGGTAGTGGTTAAGGCATCCTTAAGTATTAAGAACGCACGTTGTGCAACCAGGATCTAAGTGAACTCATCTTGTGAAAACATTAGGTCATAGGGGTTGCAATTGTGCTGAACCCCTTGTTGAAATGACGGTAAAAATCAGCTGACCCAAGAGAACTTCAAACTTTAGTGATGGATTGGGGTTGGGGCCAATGTCTAATCATGTCGACCTTGATTGGGTCGACTATAATTTCTTGGTTTGAGATGATGAAGACAAAGAAGTGTACTTGATTTGCCAAGAAGGTGAACTTCTTCGTGTTCAGGTATAGATGCCCTTTGGACAGGATTTCAAAGGTGGACCTAAGGTGCTCAATGTGGGCTTCTAGGGTGTGACTAAAGATCGAAATATCATCAAAGTAGATGACCAGGAATTTCTTTATGAATGACCAAAGGACTCGACTCATGTAACTATATAAAAGTGGATGGAGCATTGGTCAACCCAAAGGGCATGACCAACCACTCAAACAAGCCTTTCTTGGTTTTGAAGGCTATTTTTCACTCATCGCCTTCGTTGTCACATCCCGTTATCTTAACCCCAAACAAGCAACACAAGTCATAGAGAAACAGGATGTTATCATACAAGATCGATTCACATGCTAGGTAAAACCAAGTTCAAGAAAACACGATCTGAAAATTTTCGAGAATCCATACATAGAATCTCAGCGAAAACACAATTTCAGAAATGTACCTGCCACCACGCAATACTTGCACTAGACATATGCAAGTTCACATTTATATCAAATCCGTTTGCAAAAATACTAATCGACTCAAATTGGAAACCAAAGTCACAATGTCGATTCTATAAACTCATGAAACTAACATGAATAATACCAAACACCGAAACCAGGCCAAAGCCCGCGGTGACACAAAAATCAAAACTTCAAAACTTAAAACTGCCACAACCGGCAACACAAGTTCACATAATTCGGCCACAACCGGCCCCAGTTAATTAAGCACAAAAGTCTTATACATTAACCAGCATAATATCCATATCAACGCTAACTCAAGAAATGCGCCCCTGCTCTACACCTGAAAATAGTGAGGGAGTGAGCTACACAGCCCAGTGAGTGGATAGTCTCAAACGACCATCCATAACATACACTCAAAAATACATGCAGATTATTTTAAAAACATTTAACAGAATATCATGTCAACATATAACAAAATTAAAGGACAGAACTCATATAAAACAATCAGGTGTAAACTGCTAAGACATCATTGTCACCAAAGAGTAACCAGGGTTCTAGAGCTATACTCTAAACCAACTAATGACTTAATTGACCTAGTTGTCCAGCATAATCAATAGTGACCATTATGGTCCAACCCGGCTTTAGCCTAAGCACTGGGAGAAGCCTGCAAATCACATGCAACATATATACATGGACAGTGTGTAGACTCAAGAGGTAATCACCACCTGGTCAAGATGTGATACCTTGATCTACACCACCCCATAATCACAAAAAATCTAAGCGTCTAAGAGTGATGACATCAAGAGGTGGCCCCTATCCGACCAAGACATGGCACTTTGCGTCTTATATCACTCGTTCTCCCAAAGGGTTCCTTAACTGGACAACACCAGACACATCTTATATCTTATTTCACAAAAGTGGACTCCTAAGTGTCAACTAAACTCTAGGATAGACATTTTTATCACAATAATCACATCAGGCAGGCTGAACAACAACCCCCCTCACATATCACAATACAGGGCTGAAATCTCCAACCCTTAACATATCACATATAGACTATCCCCTTGAGTACACAGTTACACTTAGCCTTAGTCCTAACCATTCCATGACCACAACACATATTATTCGAAAATCACATAACCACATAATATTCGAAAATCACATAACCACATAATATTCAAAAATCACATAATCACATAATATTCAAAAATCACATAATCACATAGTAGTGTAGTCCTTAGGTTTCATGCTGATTAGTTCAGTCTAACCTTGCTATGTTATCACCAAAGTTTCTCAAACAAAGATACATGGCCATAAATATATAACCATAAATATGTAACATGCTACACACATAAAGAAACATTCATGGATTGCATTTAACAAGCATCCACAAAATCAACATAAAATTAAAACATGTATTCTTACAAACTACTTTACAAATTACTACATGTAACCCACGGTTTCTACAACATATTATCTACCTAAATCTTAAACCTTAGTTAACAAGAATTTCAAGAATATCTACTTAAAATTTAAAACCATAATTAATAAGAGATTCATGCAAGCTACTTAAATTCCATGTAAGAAATATCAAAATTTCGGTTTTCATAAGTAATATCAAGATTTCGGTTTTCATAAGTAATATCAAGATTTCGGTTTTCATAAGAATATCAAGATTTCGGTTTTCATAAGTAATATCAAGATTTCGGTTTTCAACATGGTAAAGTTTCCAAGAAATCAAATGTATCATGTAACACAAACACAACCAAATTGATAGATCTAATAAGACACTCCACTCACCTCAACCGAGAATACCAAGATGAAGATCTCTCCAAAATTTTCGTCTAAAGCCTTGAAGTGATCCTAGAAAGACGCCAACAATGGAAAAGAAACGCCTCCAAACACCAAAGACGCCGGCCAAAAAGAAGAGGAAGAAGAAGATCGTCTCCAAGCCTCCAAGAATCGCCAACTCTTACCCTAGCCGTCGTCCAAGGTTTTCCTCAAGCCAAAAATCGCCAACTTTCCTTCCCTAACCCCAATTACCCACTTAAAATTTGGGTTTTTTTTTTTTTTAAATTTTTAACCCGCTAACTAATTAATTCAAATCCATCTAATTTAAGTGCAAACCCAATAACTAATTAATTTAACCATTAACTAACAATTTAACCATTCACTTAAACGAAAATCCAATAAGGATTAACTTAACATCCAATAAGGTCCATTTAATTAATTACAAATTAACAATCAATAAGCCAGTTAATTAACATCCAATAAGCTAGTTAATTAACATCCAATACTGCTTAACGTAATATCCACAGTCAATGATTTTATTTAAATCAAAATAATACATACCAGGACTTAAGATCCTTGGATCTTACATCCCTCCCTCCTTATAAAGCTTTAGTCCTCTAAAGCTCAGCATTCATATCATCAAAAAGATAAGCATAAAACTTCCTCATATCAGCTTCAGTCTCCCAAGTCGCCTCCTCAACCGACTGATTTCCCCAGATAACCTTTACCAAAGGTATAGACTTATTCCTCAGAACCTTATCCTTTCTATCAACAATCCGGAGAGGTCTTTCTTCAAAGGTCAAATCACTCTGAATCTGAAGAGGTTCCAACTCCAATACATGAGATGTATTAGGATGATATTTCCTCAAAGTAGAAACATGGAACACATTATGCACATGATCCATAGCAGGAGGTAAAGCTAACCTGTAAGCCACTGGACCAACTCTCTCAATAATGTCAAAAGGGCCTACAAACCTAGGGCTCAACTTGCCCTTTTTGCCAAACCTCATAACACCCTTAGTAGGTGACACCTTTAAGAAAACATGATCCCCTACCATAAACTCCAAGGGACGACGACGGTCATCAGCATAACTCTTCTGTCTGTCCCGAGAAATCTTCAGTTTATTCTGTATCTCTCTGACCTTATCAGTAGTCTCCTGAACTGCATCAGATCTCAAAATCATTCTGTCACCAGTTTCCTCCCAACACAAGGGAGTCCTACACCTTCTCCCATACAAAGCCTCATAAGGAGCCATCTGAATACTGGAGTGGAAACTATTATTATAAGTGAACTCTATCAAAGATAGATCCCGGTTCCACTCAGAACTCCAATCAACCACATAAGCTCTCAACAGGTCTTCTAGAGTCTGTATAGTACGCTCCGTCTGGCCATCAGACTGAGGATGGTATGCTGTACTAAAACTCAACTTAGTACCCAAACCCTCCTGTAAGCTCTTCCAAAACCTGGACAGAAATCGAGAGTCCCTATTAGATACAATATCAACAGGCACTCCATGCAGTCTGACTATCTCATCAATATACAATCTAGCCAGTCTCTCTAAAGGATAAGTCATCTTGATCGGGAGAAAGTGGGCTGATTTAGTGAGTCTATCAACAATCACCCAAATAGCATCATGACCCAATCTGGTTCTGGGCAAACCACACACAAAATCCATACTGATGCATTCCCACTTCCACTCAGGAATAGGAAGGGGCTGCAACAAACCACCAGGCTTCTGGTGTTCAGCCTTTACCGTCTGACAGGTTAAACACCTAGAGACAAAATCAAATACTTCTTTCTTCATACCCGGCCACCAAAAGCTCTTCTTGAGGTCCTGATACATCTTAGTTACACCAGGATGTAGAGAATATTTGGAGTTATGGCTGTCCTCCAATATTTCTTTCCTCAAGCTCGGTTCCTCAGGGACACACACCCTTCCGCGAAACCGAAGAACACCATCATCAGACAAGCTAAAATCCTGAACTGTACCCGCAACCAAACTATCCCTGATCTGAACTAATTTCGGATCCACTGACTGCTGATCTCTGATTTTCTGCAACAAAGCAGACTGTACTCTGAGGAAAGCCACATAACCCGACTGAACTTTAGGAGAAACACTGATCCTGAGATCTCTGAACTCCTATAGTAACTGCCACTCACTGACCCGTAGTGCCGCTACTGAAGTAACTGGATGTCTGCTCAGTGCATCAGCCACTACATTGGCCTTTCCAGCCTGATACTGAATAGAGAAGTCATAGTCTTTGATCAACTCCATCCATCTTCTCTGTCTCATGTTCAACTCCTTCTGAGTGAAGATGTACTTGAGACTCTAGTGGTCAGTGAACAGATCAAACTCTTGACCCAACAAATAGTGACGCCATATCTTCAGAGCAAAGACTACGGCCGCCAACTCTAAGTCATGAGTAGGGTAGTTCAACTCATACTCCTTCAGTTGTCTCGAAGCATAGGCTACCACAGAACCCTTCTGCATCAAGACACAACCCAACCCTTTGCCCGAAGCATCCGTATAGACAGTAAACCTTTCCCCATCACTGGGAATAACGAGGATCGGTGTACTAGTCAACCTTCTCTTCAGCTCCTGAAAGCTCTCTTCACACTTGTCATCCCAATTAAACTTGGCCTCCTTCCTGGTCAATTTAGTTAAAGGACCCGCCAGCTTGGAGAATCCCTCAACAAATCTCCGGTAGTAACCTGCTAATCCCAGGAAACTTCTGATCTCAGTAGCACTAGTCGGTCTTCCCCAATCAAGGATGGCTTGCACTTTAACTGGATCCACAGACACCCCCTGACCAGAAATCACATGCCCAAGGAAGCTGATCTTTTCTAGCCAAAACTCACACTTACTAGCCTTGGCATATAATCGGTTCTTCCTCAGGATCTCCAACACTCTGCGCAAGTCACTGACATGATCCGGAGTAGTCCGAGAGTACACCAAGATATCATCTATGAAGACTACCACACATGAATCAAGTAATTCATGAAATACCCTGTTCATCAAATCCATGAAGACAGCAGGTGCATTCGTCAGTCCAAAAGGCATAACTAGAAATTCAAAATGCCCATACCTGGTCCTGAAAGCAGTCTTAAATATATCCTCATCCTTGACCCTAAGCTGGTAATACCCTGATCTCAGATCAATCTTAGAGAACACTGTAGCTCCCTGTAATTGATCAAATAGATCATCAATTCTGGGGAGAGGATACTTATTCTTGATAGTCACTTGGTTCAGTTGCCTGTAGTCTATACACATCCTCAGGGTTCCATCCTTCTTCTTTACGAATAGCACTGGTGCACCCCAGGGTGAAGCACTAGGCCGGATGTAACCTTTCTCCAGCAAATCCTCCAGTTGTTTCTTAAGTTCGGCCAACTCTGATGTAGCCATGCGGTAAGGAGCTCTGGAGATAGGTGCAGTACCTGGCACCAACTCAATGCCAAACTCTACCTCTCGTATTGGTGGCAAGCCTGAAAATTCCTCAGAGAACACATCAGGAAACTCTTTCACCACCGCCATCTGAGTCAAATCAGAAGTAGAATCATCCTGCACCTTAACATGTGCGAGGTAACCCTTACACCCACTAGCAAGTAACTTTCTGGCTTGTAGGAAAGATATTACATGCGGTCCTTGGTCTGACACTAGACCTCTCACAAAAATCCGATTCCCATCTAGCAGATTCAAGGTGATTATTTTCTCAAAGCAATCCACAGTGGCATGATGTGAGGATAACCAATCCATACCTAGGATGACATCATAATCTTGCATATCTAAGAGGATTAGATCTACAAGAAACTCATAACCCTCTACATGCACTACACAATCAGCACAAACAGTGTCTGTAGATAATGATTTCCCTAAGGGAGTACTTACAGACACAACATAATTCAGCACCTTAGGTAACACAGGGAAACATGCAGCAAATTTAACAGATACAAAAGATAAATTTGCACCAGGGTCAAATAAGATGCGAGCTAACTGATTGAATACAAATAAGGTACCTTCCACGACGGATCGGGAAGCTCGTGTATCCTTTTCAGTCATGGCATAAACTCGGGTCTGGACTGTAGGCTTATCTGCGCCTCTCTGCTGCATCTCAGGTTCTTTGCAGTCCTTGACCATGTGCCCAGGTTTCTTACACCTGAAGCATACACCATTCTTCTTATAACAGTCCTTCATTAGATGTCCCTTGAGCCCACAATAATGACAATTCCGGTCCTCTGTGATACTGTTCTTTACATCCCTGGTATCCCTGAACTGCTGCGGTGCATCCCTGGACTGCTGCGGTGCCTTGTAAGAGTAAGGCTTATACCTGCTCTTCTTGTAGTCTTTATGCCTAGGGTACTTCTTACCCTTTCCGCCATTACCATACTGAGGAGCCGCCGCCTCAGCTACAGGAACCACCGTCACGGCCACACTAGAACTCCTCTCAGATATGTACCTCTCAATGGTGCGTGCTCGTCCAACAGTCTCAACGTAAGTCTCCAAGTGCTGAGCACCAACCTGCTCCCGAATGTCCCATCTGAGACCTCTGAGAAACTTGGTAGCCCTCCTCTTTTCAGTGTTTATCAGGTGAGGGGCATACTTTCCCAACTTAGTGAACCGTAACTCATACTGGTCCACAGTCATATCACCCTGCTCCAGATGAATAAATTCCACCTCTCGGTCCTCCACCAAGCTATCGGGGAAGTACTTCTCATTAAATTGAGACAAGAAATAGGGCCAATCTACTGTTTCATGTCTTTCTTCAGCAAGCCTCACCACGCCCTTCCACCACTCATCTGCGTCACCACGCATCATATAGGTGGTCAGACACAGCTTGTCCTCATCTGTGCAACGCATGACTTGAAAAATCTTGTCCAAAACCAACTGCCAGTTCTCTATAGTACTTGATTCTGAGCCCCCATAAAAAGAGCTAGGACCCAGTTTCTGGAATTCACTCACAAGTGAGGCATAGCGCCTGTGAGTGTCCTCCTGAGAGTCAGTCCCCACTCCTCGCGTAGTAGTCTGGGATCTCTCCTGAGTCAATTGCTGCAAGAGCTGCTGTTGCGCTTCTTGATGCTGAGTCTGTTGCTGCTGCAGCATCTTAGCTTGCCTCTCTATCATGGCACCCTGTTGTTGTACCATGCCTGTCAGAGTCGCAATGGCTCTCGTGAGATCCGAGGTTTGCTCGCCTTCACTACTAGCATTTCCTCTGGATCGCACCATCTTAAATTCCTACACACACATACCAAAGTCAGGAATGCAAACATAAGCCTATCAGATGTCTAGCAATACACAAACATGTTTTCCCCCGAACTAAGTTTTAGCTAGCCAACTCCTCTGATACCATTCTGTCACATCCCGTTATCTTAACCCCAAACAAGCAACACAAGTCATAGAGAAACAGGATGTTATCATACAAGATCGATTCACATGCTAGGTAAAACCAAGTTCAAGAAAACACGATCTGAAAATTTTCGAGAATCCATACATAGAATCTCAGCGAAAACACAATTTCAGAAATGTACCTGCCACCACGCAATACTTGCACTAGACATATGCAAGTTCACATTTATATCAAATCCGTTTGCAAAAATACTAATCGACTCAAATTGGAAACCAAAGTCACAATGTCGATTCTATAAACTCATGAAACTAACATGAATAATACCAAACACCGAAACCAGGCCAAAGCCCGCGGTGACACAAAAATCAAAACTTCAAAACTTAAAACTGCCACAACCGGCAACACAAGTTCACATAATTCGGCCACAACCGGCCCCAGTTAATTAAGCACAAAAGTCTTATACATTAACCAGCATAATATCCATATCAACTCTAACTCAAGAAATGCGCCCCTGCTCTACACCTGAAAATAGTGAGGGAGTGAGCTACACAGCCCAGTGAGTGGATACTCTCAAACGACCATCCATAACATACACTCAAAAATACATGCAGATTATTTTAAAAACATTTAACAGAATATCATGTCAACATATAACAAAATTAAAGGACAGAACTCATATAAAACAATCAGGTGTAAACTGCTAAGACATCATTGTCACCAAAGAGTAACCAGGGTTCTAGAGCTATACTCTAAACCAACTAATGACTTAATTGACCTAGTTGTCCAGCATAATCAATAGTGACCATTATGGTCCAACCCGGCTTTAGCCTAAGCACTTGGAGAAGCCTGCAAATCACATGCAACATATATACATGGACAGTGTGTAGACTCAAGAGGTAATCACCACCTGGTCAAGATGTGATACCTTGATCTACACCACCCCATAATCACAAAAAATCTAAGCGTCTAAGAGTGATGACATCAAGAGGTGGCCCCTGTCCGACCAAGACATGGCACTTTGCGTCTTATATCACTCGTTCTCCCAAAGGGTTCCTTAACTGGACAACACCAGACACATCTTATATCTTATTTCACAAAAGTGGACTCCTAAGTGTCAACTAAACTCTAGGATAGTCATTTTTATCACAATAATCACATCAGGCAGGCTGAACAACAAACCCCCTCACATATCACAATACAGGGCTGAAATCTCCAACCCTTAACATATCACATATAGACTATCCCCTTGAGTACACAGTTACACTTAGCCTTAGTCCTAACCATTCCATGACCACAACACATATTATTCGAAAATCACATAACCACATAATATTCGAAAATCATATAACCACATAATATTCAAAAATCACATAATCACATAATATTCAAAAATCACATAATCACATAGTAGTGTAGTCCTTAGGTTTCATGCTGATTAGTTCAGTCTAACCTTGCTATGTTATCACCCAATCTCAAACAAAGATACATGGCCATAAATATATAACCATAAATATGTAACATGCTACACACATAAAGAAACATTCATGGATTGCATTTAACAAGCATCCACAAAATCAACATGAAATTAAAACATGTATTCTTACAAACTACTTTACAAATTACTACATGTAACCCACGGTTTCTACAACATATTATCTACCTAAATCTTAAACCTTAGTTAACAAGAATTTCAAGAATATCTACTTAAAATTTAAAACCATAATTAATAAGAGATTCATGCAAGCTACTTAAATTCCATGTAAGAAATATCAAAATTTCGGTTTTCATAAGTAATATCAAGATTTCGGTTTTCATAAGTAATATCAAGATTTCGGTTTTCATAAGAATATCAAGATTTCGGTTTTCATAAGTAATATCAAGATTTCGGTTTTCAACATGGTAAAGTTTCCAAGAAATCAAATGTATCATGTAACACAAACACAACCAAATTGATAGATCTAATAAGACACTCCACTCACCTCAACCGAGAATACCAAGATGAAGATCTCTCCAAAATTTTCGTCTAAAGCCTTGAAGTGATCCTAGAAAGACGCCAACAATGGAAAAGAAACGCCTCCAAACACCAAAGACGCCGGCCAAAAAGAAGAGGAAGAAGAAGATCGTCTCCAAGCCTCCAAGAATCGCCAACTCTTACCCTAGCCGTCGTCCAAGGTTTTCCTCAAGCCAAAAATCGCCAACTTTCCTTCCCTAACCCCAATTACCCACTTAAAATTTGGGTTTTTTTTTTTTTTTAAATTTTTAACCCGCTAACTAATTAATTCAAATCCATCTAATTTAAGTGCAAACCCAATAACTAATTAATTTAACCATTAACTAACAATTTAACCATTCACTTAAACGAAAATCCAATAAGGATTAACTTAACATCCAATAAGGTCCATTTAATTAATTACAAATTAACAATCAATAAGCCAGTTAATTAACATCCAATAAGCTAGTTAATTAACATCCAATACTGCTTAACGTAATATCCACAGTCAATGATTTTATTTAAATCAAAATAATACTTACCAGGACTTAAGATCCTTGGATCTTACATTCGTAGATGCAAACTTGGTGATATCCGCTCCTAAGATCAAGCTTGGAGAACCACGATGAACCCAACACTAGATCTAACTTGTCATCTAATCATGGTATGAAAAACTTATACTTAACCGTAGTATGGATGATGGCCCTACAGTCGATGCACATATGCCAAGATTCATCCTTCTTGTGCATAAGGAGTGCCAGAATAATACACGGGCTAAGACTCTCATGGATGAACCCCTTGGCCAAGCGGTCATCCACCTACCATTGCAATTCAATATGCTCTATGGGGTTTAGGCAGTGATGTGGGAGGTTTAGGAGAGCCGCTCTGTTGGGTTAAAAATGGTTAAATTTTAATTTATGTTAAAATATCATATGATCATTTCAAATTTACCTTGTAAATATAAAACTTTTTATTTAATGGGTTCTAGCTTCTAATGAACTCAAGCATTCATTGTTAATTACCCCTAAGTAGCTTAGGGCACATTTGATTAAGAGATCTATACATATAAACCAAACAAAAACCAGTGGATAGAAGAACAATATCATTCATCATTCATGCCATAAAATGACTTACAACTTAGTACATAATGGTTTCATTTCTGTTCTTTCACATTCGATTTCTTCTTTCATTTTTCATCATTCTTTTTGAATTTCTTCTTCCATCTTTGTTTCTTTTAATATATCTGAATTGCATCATTCATTTTCTTGATGCCCCTTTCATCTTCTTTTCTTTCGATAAATATTCTTTTGATGAATATTTCTTTAATTTTAGCTTCTGATGAATATTCTTCTTTTAATATATCTGAATTGCGTCGTTTATTTCCTTGATGCCCCTTTCATCTTCTATTCTTTCGATAAATATTATTTTTTGTGAATATTTATCTGATTTCAAGTGTGATAAATATTCTTTCTGTAAATATTTATCTAATTTCAAGATTGATAAATATTCTTTTCATGAATATTTATCTGATTTTAAGATTGATAAATATTCTTTCTGTGAATATTTATTGGACTTTAAGATTGATAAATATTTTTTCTGTTAATATTTATTTGATTTCAAGATTGATAAATATTTTTTTTTTGTGAATATTTATCTAATTTCAAGATTGATAAATATTCTTTCTATGAATATTTATTTGATTTCATCTTTCATTCCTTCAATAAATATTCCTTTAATGAATATTTATATGATTTTAGCTTTTGAAAAATATTATTTCTTTTAATATTTATCTAAATACGTCCTTCATTTCTTTGATCTTAGATTGTTTTCTTTGACTTTAATTTATTTTGATAAATATTCTTTTTTGAATATTTATCTAATTTTGTCTTTCACTTCTTTGATATCTAATTGCTTATTTCATTCTATATTCTTTCGATACATATTCTTTAATTTATCTGATTTCATCTTTCACTCTTGTGATATCTAATTACTTCTTTCATTTATCATTCTTTCGATAAATATTCTTTCTGTGAATATTTATCTAATTCCATCTTTTAATTCTATGATATCTAATTGCTTCTTTCATTTCTCATTCTTTGGATAAATATTATTTCTATGAATATTTATCTAATTTTGTCTTTCAAATCTCTGATTTTCGAATACTACTTTATTTTTCATTCTTTTGATAATATTCTTTATGTGAATATTTATCTAATTTCGTCTTTCAATTCTCTGATATGTGAATACTTTTTCCATTTTCTATTGCTTCAATAAATATTATTTTTGTGAATATTTATCTAATTTCAAGTTTCATAAGTTGCTATAAACGATATTATAATAATATTAAAGAACTATGCCCTGACACCTAATATCGATGTACACATTTCCGAAACAATATTATTGATAATATACTATAATAAAATATTTCTTTTTTTTTTAATTTTCTTTCTGTTTCCATCAAATTAGATTTTTTTTTTCTTGGGCCAAGACTAATACGTGGTTATGATAAATATTTAAATTCCAAGTTTAAAAGGTAGATCTAGTTCATAGTATTCAAGTCAATACTTCTATGGTAGTCATTTCACTTTTCTTTCCTAACCGCTGGATATCAAATTAACAGCTCTATCGAGGGGACGAAATTAACTAAATCATTCAAACGCATGTCTTCTCAATTGATCCGATTTGATTTTCTTATCATTATAAATACAATTTCTTACTTAAGCTCGGATGATGTATTTTCAAATCATGAAACAAGTAGCATCTTACATGTGGGATGTCCTCTTTACCTAAGTTATAACTTCAAATGGCATATTGATACATAAGAATTTGAATTCACTCGTATAAGCATTTCTATAGATATGAGTAGTGACAACATAGATCTAATGGCAATTCATCTCCCTTTCTTTGTCTTTTTGAGTAAAGCCACATGTATTTCTTTTTTCTCTTTTTTTCCAATATAAAAAAGGTGTACAACGGTTTCAACTAGCTAACACTTTAGCTTTTAAGGAATAACAAAAGTCACTAACAACTAAACTCTAACAACTATCTCATGGAAACTGGTGCCACCTAAGTCACCTCAAGCATAACTGTGCTTGTGGGGATTTGCCGAACGATCTGACTCCTCCTGAACTGCAACTACACAACATCCCTCACGGGTTAGCAAATAAATGCTAAGCAAGCTTCTCCTCAGAAGAAAGGGTAGTCCCTTAGATCTAAAGGAGGGAAAACTAGCAATATGCATGAATATGAATAAAAAGATGTATCAAAACTGGATATCAAAAGTAACAATTATGAACTGAAACTGTAAGTAAATGAAAGTCATAATGCAACTATATATTCTGGTTTAACTGAGTTAACTGTGGATAAAATCTATACTGAAGAAAAATACAGAAACTGGTATCACACATGAAAACCTCTATGAGCAATACCTACTGGCTTGTGGGGTCGTCACCCCTGAATACACATGACAAGCTGGTGAATCACACAACTTACATGGTGAACACATGCGCTACCATGTGTCACAAATCCTGATGCATACTAACTTGGGACTCCGGTCTGTCCACATAGTGGATACTAACCCCGAAGGGAACTGGGTATGTGCTCAATGATAAAAATACAACTGTTTATAAATCGATGTGCAGAATACTATACTAATTGAGTCAATTGGAATAAAGATTATCAAAACTTATTTATAGAAATCTGGTTTGAGGTCTTACCTTTGAAAAGCCAATAAAACCGTTTATCAAATGATGCAAGCCGAGCAATAGATAAATCTCTCTGAAACATAAATTTGTACATATACTCTATCAAATAAGATTCAAACATAAAAACAGAGACCACCAACAAATAGAACACATCCCAAAACCTAGGGAACCAATCTTAGATCTAGCGAACCGGACATAGAACCCACTGAACTGCTTAGGATTGTAGTCAACCGGTCAGATTCAACCTGAACCAAGCCAAACTGACACTTAAAACCCAAATTACACAAATTATACATGTCATCTAAGGGCAAACAGGATACCATTGGATATGCATTTTCATAAGCTTTCCAACGGCTTCCTGAACTGGCCTAGATTCAACCGAATTAGGGTCGAACCGGTCCAAAAACTAGAACTGGGTCGAAATTAAAATTGAAATGCCCAAACTATTGAACCAGTTTAAATGAATTCCAAACTCAACGAGCTGGGTTTATTTTCAAATAAACCAAACCCAAAACCTGAAAATCAGACCGAATCGGCCTCTCGCCCGCGCCGCCCCATCGCTGCAGTGCAAGGCGGCCGGACTTGCATCCACTGCTTGTGCCGGCGAGCTCCTGAGGACGCGTCAAGTGTCCGTTTGCCTCTAGATTTCACCAGAAGACTTCTGCCGTCGCCAGGAAGCTCCTCAACTAGCTGCGGTGAGCTTTCGACGCATGATCGAAGCACTCACAGCAGCCACAAGTACCGACGGTGGCGCCGCCACCGTCAACACACCCAAACTTATCTAAACCGCAATAGAACTTCAACAAAACTTAGAAGAAGTAAGCTTACCTTGCTACGAAGTTGTATCGTAGCCCAGAATAGAGATATCGTCATCACTGGCTGCATAGAAGGCGAAAGCGGCTGCAACTCCGGCGAACTCCTTCTAGCTCTGATTTCCTTCTCCTGACGGCGCGTTGCGGCTTAAGGATTCTTTAGGTTTGATGAAATACTAGGGCGAATAGAAGCCCTCTTAAATAGATGCGAAATGCATCCAAAAATAGCGAGGGTGCGGCGGCGACTCAGTCACCATGAAAAATGGAGAAGACGACGATTCGACTCATCACCCAAAACAACCCGAAACCCAACTTAACATTAAACTGATGCAGTTTATTAACAGACCATGAATCAGCCTAGTGGTTCAGCTGAACCACAACACAAATCATGTCGTAGGATCAAGCCCTTGCAACGTGATTTAACTTTTAAATAAAAAAATTAATTTTTAACCTTTTAAAAAATTCAAGAAAATTCTAAAAAAATCATAATAAAATCCAAGACATAAAATCTGAATTTTCTTCTCTCTTTTTCTGTCTTTTTGATTTTACCCAGCACATGAGCAGCTCCCTTTCTTATGTAATTATTTTTTTTCTTTTCACTTCGACGCAGGCTCACCTAAATCCGGTCTAGGTTTTGATCTAAGTCTGATTAGATTGAATTCCATAATTCCTTGTAGCAAACATTAACATCAATTTAATTTGTTTCAGACCCATTTGGAATAAAGGCATTGTCATTATTATGTTTTTGTTATACCTTCATGTTGTATAAGATATGATGATGTCCCTGCAGATAGACTTATGTCATTCCAAAAAGTATCCCTAGTCAAGTACCATCGTGGATAAAGAAAGGACAGCTATGGTGCATGTGAGATTGGTGTGTAAACTAGTATAGTTCTAAAACTGATATGGTCATGTAGGTGCATTGGACATACTGGATGAACCCACTGTGAGTATTGACTCAGGTATCAGTAAGTCAAATATCATTAAGTAAAAGGTTTACAATAATCCATTTACTTGAGATCATCATTGCTTCTATATGGTGAGGGATATGCTTTGATATAGCCTAACATCTCAGCGTAACAAAGAGATCATAAAGGTTGTTATTGGGCATGTCATAGGCTATGTGCGAAGTGTAGTTGACTAGTAGGAAGATTTGTCACTTCCTTAGGGAAGCATGATATCTATGGTGCCCCACCTATTCGAACATGACTTGAAGTATGACCATACCCATGTGAATAACCTATTTAGGTTATGTCCATTTGATTGGGTTAAACAAGTGTGATACACTTATCCAAGATAGATGTCAATTAGTAAAAGGGATTATATTATATAGATACCTTATTGCTTGATAGGGAGTTATTGATAGACGACTTAAATCCCATGACTTAGGTAGTAGTAATGTGTTCTTAGATATCCCTCTGTACTTATGGTGATCTTATATTATAGTCATTGCTGGTTTCATATGGATCCTACGAGGTCGCACAAGTAGATACTTGATGTCGTAGTTTGATTAGAAGGCCTCAAATCAAATTATATATTAATTTAAGTCTATTTGACAGTTGTATGGATCCAAATCACATCTAGATTGATATTAATTGAACTGATTGTTCAAATCAATTGATTTAAAGGTATGATCATGGTTAGTTGTCTCCTCATGATGTCTAGATTGCATTATTAGGCTTTTGACCCAAAATAGAGTAGATATCAACACTCGAACATGACATATGAGTGTCATTTGACCAGTGTTTGACCACTGGATGAAGGTGCCTAGACCTTGGAGCCTTGGGCCCTCATTGGGCTATTTTGGATAGCGGAAGGTGCCTATAAGCGAATGGGCTTATGTTGGCATAGTTTACTACTTATTATAAATAAGAAGGCAGGGTATAGGACAAGATGATCTAAGTATCTGTGCTTGCCCTACTTGTGCCACCTCTCCTCTCCCTATGCATTTGCCCATTGTAGTGCCACCACCCCTACTCCTATTCCTTCTTTAGTTGGCACAAATTCCAAAGAAGAGAATAGCTCTGAGGCTTGATCTCTTCACTTTAAGGTAGCACCAAGTATAGATAAGAGCAACATCCAAGGGGTCACTATGTGGATACCTACAGAGGGTGAATACTTGTGTGCCTACCCTAATTGTCGCCAATTCTAGATCATGTTGCAAGGGTAACATTCTTAATCACAACAGTTTGTTATGTTAATCTCGCATAGATCCTCTTAGTATGGAATAGGTTTCGGGTTGAATCTTTTGCTATGCATGTCATAAAATTTTATTTTCACTCACTATTCCCTATCACTTTTATCCACCCATATTACCTTCCTAGAGTTTTGTCAGTATACAAGGGCAAGTTGCTCTTATGGTGTTAGCAATGCAAGCTAAGCAATTCTTAGGTGGTGGATGCCAAGATTCTTGCTATCTATTATGGGTGCAGAAGAACTGTCACTAGTGCATATTGAGCATATACTAGTGGTTAGATAATTCCCTGATCTATTTCAAGAATATTTTGCTAGGTTTGACACCAAGTTGGCAAGTTTAATTTGTAATTGAGTTTCAGCCTAGAACAAGTTCAAATTCTAAGACACTATATTGAATGACCCCTAAAGAATAAGGAAAGCACAAGAGTCCATTATAGGAGTTACTTGAAAAAGGATTTATATGCCCTAGTTTATCTCCTTGGGGAGCTCTAGTGTTATTTGTAAAGAAGAAAGATGGACCTATAAGATAGTTAAATACAATCACGGTTATAAACAAGTACCCCTTGCTCCAAATTGATAATTTATTTGATCAACTCAAAGACACCCATGTATATTCAAATATTGATTTGAGATCAAAGTACTATTAGTTGAAGGTTAGGAAAGAAGATGTGGCAAAGACTACTTTTTGTAGTAGGTATGAACATTATGAGTTTCTAGTTTTGCCTTTTACGGTAACTAATGCACTAGTAGTCTTCATGAATTTGATGAATCAAATATTTATTAAATATTTTGATAAGTATGTAGAGGTTTTCATAGATTATATTTGTTGGTGTATATGCCCTAGGACCTAGTTTTGGTCGACTTATGTACTACTTGACATTGATATTTATATATCATTCTGGCATTGTCATTATCATTGTTTGTTTACACCTGTGATTGTGTACTTACATGATAATGTCCCTGGAGACAGATTGGATCTGTGCTCAAATAATCGTCCCCAGTCGATGTACCTGAGTGGATATGGGACAGATCTGGTACTTGTGAGACTGGTATGTGGACTGGTTAGGCACGTGGTGCTAACGCAGACACATGGGTATATCATTGGAGGATATATTGGATAGACCCGCTATGAGGCTATGACTTGGTGTCATGAGTTATCCTCATAAGTGACAGGAGATGCATTGATCCCTTGACTTGAGGTCATTGATCATTCTATATGGTTAGGGACTTGCTTTGATACAACCTAACACCTTGCCGTAGCTGGGAGGTTATAACGGTTGTCATTGAGCATGTCACGACCCATATGAGAAGATCAATGGACAGACATAGGATTTACCCCTTCCCTAGGGAAGCATGATATCCATGGAGCTCCTCTATGGTTCTATGACTGAAAGTGTATGGTCATACCCAGGTAAGAACCTGATTTAGTCATAACCATGTGATTGGATGAAAACAAGTGGTGACACACTTGTCCAATCGGATATCAGGTCGGCAAAGAGACTGTAATGCATCTATACCTAGTTGCGATGATGGGGATGTCGATGTCGATATCCATCCAATGACCTGGGTAGCAGCGATGCACTGCTAGGTGCCACTCACTACTTGTGATGACCTTTGGTCAGCACTGCCAGCGTCAGAGGAACCTATAGGGTCGCACACCTTGATACTTGAGTTCTCGTATTGATCGGGAAGCCTTATGATCGAGTTATTGGATAACTCGGATCTAATTGGGAGATTTCATCAGCGCCAATGGGCCTGATGAGATGGAAGAATATTATTGGAGCCAAACTTCATTTATGGCAGGTTGACTCATATTTGACCATTGTTGGTCACATTTGGATTAGGGTTGCATTGGATTGGATCCAAGTGCTTAATCAACCCATGTAATGAAGTTTGGGCTAGCTCATTATCCAATGAGGCCCAATAATGAGTTGTCATGAAGAGAAGAAAGGCTAAAAGGGTATAATGGGGACCAATCTTCTCCCCTAGGCGCCTATGGGCATAATGGGGAGAAGTGGCGCAATTTGCCTCATAAGGAAGCAATTGGCGCCTCCCCCCTTAATCCCTTATGGTATGAATGCTTCTATGGCATTACTTGGGGCGCAAAGCAAGGCCTTGGCGCACATAGAAGGACATGGGCTCTAAAAGGAATGGTTGAATGAGAATTATGGAAATGTCTTGGAGACTTTCCTTGTCTCAAAGCTTCTCATCCTAGCCGCCCACTTGTCTTCATCCTAGCCTTTCATAAATCGCCTCTTGCCCTATAAAAGAGCACCTAGCCGAGCCCTCAAAGAGTGATCAATCCTTGGAGGCGTGAACACAAGAAGAGGGCGAGTGCTAGGAGCAAGGGCGCATCTTCCTTCCTCCTTAACCGCAAGCCTTTTCTTCCTTTCCTCTTGGCGCAAGGAACTTTAGTGCTTGGCGGTTTGGGCAGTCTTCCTTCTTCTCTTGGCGCATCATCTCTCTTGGTGGCGCAAGTGAAGTAGAGCATCTCCCTAAGGCTTGGATCTTCTTCCCGAGGCTAGCACCGGGCGTGGAAGAAGAGAACTCAAGAGATCCGTGTGTGTGAGACTGCAGAGGGCGCACACTTGGGCGCGTGCATCGGCATCGCTCTACATTGCTCTGAAGGTATTTCCTAACTCATCGTGTCGACTCCCTTGCTTGCGATCTTCACTGGGTTTTTGGGACTGACCTGTTTTGGGGACATTCTTCCGCTGCGTAAAATGTATGTCCATGACTCTAAAATTGTAAAATTTCCCCGGGGTTTCCCAACAATATTTTCACATATTCTGGTAGCAATTCTGAGCACAAGATCCACTTGAAGTTGGTGCTTGAAAAACTAAGAAAAGATAAATCTTTTTGCTTAAGTATTATAAATGTGCATTTTGGCTTGATAAAGTTGCATTTTTTGGCCATGTAATATTAGGAGAAAGTATAGCAATGAATCCCCAAAAAATTAGTGCAACTAATTAAGAGAGACAAAAGACTACATAGAAAGTAATAAGTTTTCTTGGATTAGCTCGCTAACAGATGGATTATAAAGGGCTTTTCCATGATAGCTACTCCTCTAACTCAATTAACCAGGAAAGGAGTAAAATTTGATTGGGACAGTTCTCTTGAAAAATGTTTCCAAGAACTTAAGAATATGTTAATCAGTACTCCTATGTTGATAATCCGTTCAAGTAAAGTTGGCTATATAGTGTATACAAATGCTTCTATTCAAGGTTTGGGTGGAGTCCTTATGCAACATGGGAAGGTAGTTGCATATGCTTCTCATCAACTTAGAAAACATGAGAAGAACTATCTAGTTCATGACATAGAGTTGACAGCTATCATTTTTTATTAAAAATATGAAGGCCTTATTTGTATAGGGCAATATTTGAAAATTATCTCATAAACAAGGCAAATTTTGGGTGAGCTTAAGAAGGCTTTAGGGGCACAGTTATCTTTTAGTACAACATTTCATCCTCAAACTAATGGGTAATCAGAGAGGACTATCTAAACTTTAGAGGACTAAATCAAGGCTTGTGTATTGGATTTTGGTAATAGTTAGGAGACCCACTTGCATTCAACAAAGTTTCCCTAAAATAATATTTATCATTCAACAATCTAAATTGCACCATTTGAGGCCCTATATGGTAGGATGTGTAGATCCCCTGTAATATTTGATGAACTAGGAGAGACACCATTGTTGGGTCCTCATATGATTTGGCAAGATGTAGAAATAGTTTAGTTGACTAGACAAAGATTATTGTTTGCTTAGAGTAGACAGAAAAACTATGCTAATCAAATAAGAAGAAAAATGGAATTTCCAATAGGTGATCATGTATTTTTTATATCACCAATTAAAGGTCTAATGAGGTTTGGGAAGAAAGGTAAGTTGGCACCTTGATATATTAGACCATTTGAGCTATTAGAGAGGATAGGTGCAGTAGCTTATCAGCTACCTTTGTCACCTTCTCTTTCAAGGGCACATAATGTGTTTTATGTTTCTATATTAATAAAATATGTGCATGATCCAACCCACATTCTACATGAGTTGTGTATTCCCATCTAGCGAGACACAACTTTTGTTGAGCATCCAATTCAAATATTAGACAAAAATAGCATAGATTGTGGAACAAGGTAATCAAATTAGTTAAAGTCGAAGTTGACTGCCATGGGGAATTTGTCCTCAGTGGGTTCCCACATAAACCTTCATTTCCTTCAAAAGAGGAGTCTGAAAATGTCTGAAGTTGACTGCCATGGGGAATTTGTCCGGTCAAATTGTTGTATGAGAGATTTAGGAAAGACAGAAAAGTCAGCGAGGCCAAATCCTGAGGAATCTCCCCGGACAGGTGGTTGCTTGACAGATCCAACGACTCGAGTTGTGACATGTTCCCGAACCGAGGAGGGATTCCACTTGTCAGGGAATTGTAGGAGATGTTTAGCACGCACAAGGAATTGAGCTCACCAATCACCTCTGGAATGCTGCCACTCAGCTTATTGTTTGACAAGTCGATAGCTGTGTAAATTGTCAACACCTTTGATAGCGTCATCGCCTGTCCTTTGCTTGTGATTGTTACAGTATTCTGATAATATGATGATCGACTATATTGCAAGTATCTGTATCCCACTATTTGGCGACCACCGTGTGAACTAAACGTCATTGCTTTCAGACCCTCAAAGCAAGTTTTTGGTAAGTTGCCAATGAAATTGTTAGAAGACAGATCAAGGATTTGCAGCTTGGAGAAAGTATTATTATTGCAGATTCCAGGAGGTTGTACAAGGTTTCCATAAAATGAATTGGACTTCAATACAAGAACCCAGAGTTCTGAAATGTTTTCCAGCCAGTTTGGGAAGGTATCATGGATATGATTGTTTCCAACATCTAGAACTTCCAAGGAATAACAATTTGCCAAAGATCTGGGCAGCTTCCCTTCAAGTTGGTTCTTGTTGAAATTTAATGTCCGTAGTGCACAGCCTTCACTGATATTCTGAGGGAATTGTCCGTGGAGCTGATTGCCCCTCAGATCTATAACACGTAAATCAGTGCTGCCATCCAAAAGACATGGTGGGATTGAACCACTCAAGTTGTTTTCTGAAAGATCAAGTACTTGGAGAATGCTCGCAGTGCAAATTGAAGATGGGATTTCGCCTACAAGAGAGTTGTTAGAAAATGACAAGAAAAGTGTGAAACTCAGGTAGGCACTCAAGTTGGCCGGAATGGAAGATGTGAACTTATTGCTTGAATAGTCCAAGAACATAGTGTTCGGTGGAGGTAGTGGGATAGATCCCTATAGGCTGTTACGGTGCAGATCCAGGATGATCGAAGAACGCGCGATGAGATTTGGCGGTGGTTCTTCCACAGCGGTGAACAAGTTTGAGGAGAGATTCAAGTAACTAAGAGTTTCATTGCCAATGCTCCAAATCCAGCTGGGTATAGCACCAGGAATACTGTTGGCAGAAAGGTCCAGCGAACTGACCCGATCTTGATACTGCAAGAAAGCAGGAATCCTTTTTAAATTGCAAGATACCAGCTTCAGTGTGCTAATTTTGGGAAAAACCCGACTATTATCTCCCTCCCTTATCCTCAACATATTATTTGAGAGATCAAGATTAGAAAGATTTCTCAACTTCCGGAACTGATCTATTTCGAGTGTGCCACTCAAATTGTTTGATGCAAGTGAAAGAACTTTTAGTCCCGAAAGATTGAACATGGATACTGGAAGCGATCCTTGCAGCCTGTTATTACTCAATTCGACAGTAGCCAAGGACGGAGAAGCGCTAAAAGACTGTTCCAACGGGCCTGTGAACAAATTCTGGCTAAGTTGCAGAACTTGCAGCGAAGGCAAACCAAACAGGGATACTGGGATTGATCCAGAGAGTGAATTGTTCCTCAAATCTATCTTTGTAAGGTTTGGAAACCTCTGCTTGCCCATAGCATAAGAGATTGAGCCCGTCAAACTGTTACCTGCGAGGTTAATCTCAGTGATCTTCGACCATTGTCCGAGTGGAGGGATCTCGCCGCTGAAATTTTTGAGAGAAAGATCCAAGCGAACCATTTGATTGAGATTTCCGATGGAAGGTGGTATCAAGCCCGAAAAGCTACAATTCGAAAGCTGCAATCTTGACAGAGCTTTGAGATTGCCAATCGATTCAGGTAACTGCCAAGAGAAGTTGGTATTGTAGAGCACTAGACTTTCCAATGCACTGCCGACATGGTACTGAGGCAAACGCCCAGAAAGCATTCGATTCTCAGAAATATCAAGTACCGTCATATTCGCAAGTCGAAATATGCTCTCAGGAAATGACCCCTGAAGTCGACAGGAAGATAGGCGAAGAACAGATAAAGAAGATACGTTACCGAGGAATTCAGGCACACTGGAGTTAAAATTGTTCCAATCAAGGTGAAGTATAGACAGCGATCCAAGGCGTGCCAAGGAAGAATGATGTGGAGGAGTAGGAGGAGGTGTTGTTGTCGGGGGTGGTGGCGGAACCTCATGATGGGGCACAACAAGGCAGGATGGAGAATGAGGGAGAAGAGGAGTGACTATAAGAAGGCCAGCAGAAGCCATGAACGAAGGCTGCAATGTTGATCATAGGTACCCTTTCAAAGGCCTAGAATGTATAGTTTAGAAGAAGCTTAATCCCCACCTGCCCATGGTACAACTGAGAGTGGATAAGTATAAAATTTCTAGGTTAGTTGAGATATGTGGAAATGTGACATGGATGGATATGCCAATACTAATAGCCTAGAGGGAAGATCCCCACTTAGTATTTGAGAATGTTTGATCACAATTTACAATACTAGGTAAAGACTAATTTGATGTTTTTATAGGACAACAAGATTCTTAGGCATCCCAAAATTAGATAATGGCTATTGAAGAAACATTCAGAGTTGTAAAGTTCCCGAGCAATGACAAAGTCGAGATGGTCAAGGTTTGTCTAACACAATTACTTTAAGTCCTAATTTAGATAATTCATTAAAAACAATCATACAACTAATCTTTAGGTGTTAGCTATTATCGGAAATTTATTTATTTTAATAATAAACTACACCACAACCGGTAGATCCTCTCGCGGAGATCTCAGTCCTACACTAGAGCGGCCTGCGACCGGTTAGGATCGTGTTGCGGGAGCTGGCCTAACACTCTACAAGTCTTCACACCCCACATGTTATACCTTGCATTAATTTTTTTATTATTTAATTATGTATTTAAATTTTAAATCTTTTTTTTTTAAGTTCGGAATCCTAGTTCAAGTAGCCATAAAATCCCTCCCTAAACCCTAGTTATTTTGCCCTATTATCTCTCAAATTTTCCCCATAAATACCATCACCTTAACCCTATTCATTAATTCCTTAATCCTACTGTTTGTGCGCCGTACGAATTCTTCCTTTCCCCTGTTTTGTTCGTCCCTGCGAGAGCGTGCTGTGTCGCCGCCGCTGCTCCCGCACGTCTTCCCCTTCGGAGATCGCCGCGTGCGTCCGGCGGTGAGAACGAAGCGCCGACGTCTTCCTCGTCAACCCTAGAAGCGGCGCCGCCCATCTGCAGTGATTCGGAGCGCGTTCAGAGCTCCAGCGACGCGTCCTTTGCGGCGGCGTCTTCTTCCCTTTCCAGCGAATCCAGGCGGTGGTAGAAAGCTTCTCAGTGGGCGTTGATCCTTCTTCCACCCGGCGAGCTTCCCAGAAGAGTAGAGATCTCGCTTTCTTCCTCGGCGACTGATCTGCTCTGTTTGGCGACGAGTGTCGACCTCGGCGGCAGCGTCTCTTCTTTTCCAGCATCCCTCTCCGGCGGCGACCTCCCCTCTTTCCTTTCCCGGCGCCGGCAACCTGCTCCTCTTCCTTCCGGCGGCCGACCTTCGTCGGCAATCCTTTCCATCGAGAGTCGGCGGCGTTTTATGTGATGCGAACGAACGCGAACGAGCGAAGGTTTGCGTGCGTCGTTCGTCCGCGTCGAAATTGCGACGAAAGGTGAGTTTCGGTTTATTTTTTTATTTTATTTTATTTATTTAAATCTGATTTTAGTGGATAGGTGAATAATAGAGGTATCTAAATTGTTATGATGGGGAAAAATTATTTAGATGGAAAAATTATTTATGTGATAATTATTTTGGGATAAAATTCTGATCTAGTAGGAAATTTGGGGTTAATGGTAATATTATGGATGGATGCTTGATAGTTAATAATAAGGGTTTATTTAAATGATTCAGTTGAGAAAAGGAGGTAGTCGAGCTTTCAGAGAGTATTCAGGAAACCAGCACTTCAGGTAGGAATCTTACCCTACTCCTTTGTTACAGTGTCATGAATTATGGGAATTGTTGTTTGATCCTTTGATTTAATATATGATGCATTTGATAGAATGACACTGGTATCTGATTGCTTCGTCTGCTTGATTTGTTTCTGAATTCCTGTTGACCTCAATTATCTTGTTCATTGGTCATATTCTATTTCTGTGTGCATGATTAACAAACCTGTTTTGAGATATCTGATATATATTGGCTTATGAACCTGGTTGAACAATTGTGTATCTGAGATATTGACGTATAAGTATGTGGAACCGTTGTAAATCTGAGATGATAAAGTCGTGTTATATATTGACCTCTGACCTGGATGATTTATTCTCCAGTGGCCTGTTTATCTGAGTTATAGATCTGATTATATCAGACTATCTGAGTTATAGTTCCGACGCGCATCGGACTATCTGAGATGCCGGTACGGCACCGCCAGTTGTCTTAGGACAATACTACGGATGTCAGTGTTGGACGCAACACTCCGGACTGTTTTGGACAGTCGTTCCATTGCATGAGCAACAGTGGAAATACTCTGAAAATGAGTGCGGCTCTTAAGTGAGATCTGTGTGGCCAGCTTGATGATTTGCACGACATTCCTATATTATTTGTATATCGTTGTTTCAGTTATTGTATTATCCTGTTATTTGATTCCCTCACCATGTTTGTTGATTCCTACTTAGCATTTCTGCTAACTCCCTTTGTTTCTCCTCCAGGTACAGAGTTAGCTTCTGGGAGGGATAGAGTAGATAGCAGATACCAGCCCGAGTTGAGATAGTTGTCCTATGTATTTTATTCAGTTGATAATTTGGATAACTGTATTCAGATATTGTGTTGATATTAAATTTGGATTGTTTATTAAATAAAGGTTATGTGATTTTTGTAGTTCTCTGGTTCCTATCAATATTGTTACTCCCTGGGGAACGCTGAGCTAGAAATAGCCGGCTTCCGCCGGGGCGTGACAATTTAAATGGTATCAGAGCGAGGTTCAGAGGTATAAGTTTCTGTGGGCCCATAACCCACAGGTCAGAGCTATAGGTTGAGAAAGAAAACCTAAGGATATAGGAACCTCAGGACTGGGTTTGGGTTAAGGTTAAAATAAATGAGTAGGTAAACAATTATTATATAACATGTTATTCTGTTGACAGGATGGCACCAAGAACTAGAGGCAGAGCAATTCCAAGTCAAGGAAGTAGGGGAGCTAGAAATTCTCTTGATGCTGAGGTACAGTTACCTCAAAACTTACCTAGGGCCCCTACCAGAAGAAGAAGTGGGTATGAAGCTTCAGTACCCTTAGAAGCAGCACCACATGCTTCCCCTGAAGTACAAGCAGCTGTAAGGGATGAGGGTGAATCTTCTTCTCCATCGTTAGTACCTCAACCAGTAGTAAACCAACCAGTTAGGTCAGCTAATATGCTGATGCAGTTCTCACAGTTAGGAAAAGATTGATTTCATGATTTTGGAGGAACTACTGACCCTTGGGCTGCTAGAGATTGGTTACTAAAAGTAGAGCAAACTTTTAGGGCACTAGGATGTCCAGAGGAACAAAAGGTAGAATTGGCCACATACTTTTATTCTGATAGAGCTGGGACATGGTGGTCTGGAATGAGAGTTACTTTTGGAACTGACCCTATCTCTTGGACCGATTTTAAAGAAGCATTCTTTGAGAAATACTTTCCAGAATCTTTTCAGGATAGCCAGATGCAAGAATTTCTAAATCTGAAACAAGGAAAAAGGACCGTAAATGTTTATGTGACTGACTTCGAGAGATTATCTGATCTATTTCCAGAATTAGTGACCACCGAAAGGAAAAAGTGTCAACTGTTTATTAAGGGACTATATCACACAATAAAAGAACAGATGAATACTATCCCCTTAGATAGTTTTCAAGCAGTGGTAAATACAGCATTCAGGATAGAGGCTTCTTTAATAGATGTGGCTAAAGAAAAACAAATTGAAGAGGTACAAGAATTAGCAGAAAAGAGAAAAGTAAGCCAGACAACTAGATCAGAAGAGGAAAGAACCTATGATAATAGAGGGAAAAGATCAAGAGCAGTATTTAATAGCCATCAGAGACCTGTACATTCTTCATATGCACCAAGCTTTGATTCAACAGGGTCTGTGAGAAAATGCTTTAAGTGTAATCAAGAAGGACATTTGGCTAATGTATGCCCTTCCAATGAGATTCAATGCAACTATTGCAAAGGTTGGGGTCATTATAAGGTAGATTGCCCACGAAGAGGATTTCAACCCCCACAACAAAGTTATCAGCAGAACCATCAACAAAGTTATCAGCAAAGCTCTAGACCTAGGACTTATCAGGAGAGAACTGGTCCGATTAATCAGATGCCACTGAGAGGATTTCAGCAGCAATCTACAGCTCCAGCTAGAGTTTATGCAGTGACTCAGCAGACTCAACAGGAAACTCAAGAGGAGATTCTGGACTTGGTGTAATTTTGTTATGCTATTATTTTTGTGTACTCTGAATTTGAAGGACCAAATTCTTTTAAGGGGTAGATAATGTTATACCTTGCATTAATTTTTTTTATTATTTAATTATGTATTTAAATTTTAAATCTTTTTTTTTAAAGTTCGGAATCCTAGTTTAAGTAGCCATAAAATCCCTCCCTAAACCCTAGTTATTTTGCTCTATTATCTCTCAAATTTTCCCCATAAATACCATCACCTTAACCCTATTCATTAATTCCTTAATCCTACTGTTTGTGCGCCGTACGAATTCTTCCTTTCCCCTGTTTTGTTCGTCCCTGCGAGAGCGTGCTGTGTCGCCGCCGCTGCTCCCGCACGTCTTCCCCTTCGGAGATCGCCGCGTGCGTCCGGCGGTGAGAACGAAGCGCCGACATCTTCCTCGTCAACCCTAGAAGCGGCGCCGCCCATCTGCAGTGATTCGGAGCGCGTTCAGAGCTCCAGCGACGCGTCCTTTGCGGCGGCGTCTTCTTCCCTTCCAGCGAATCCAGGCGGTGGTAGAAAGCTTCTCAGTGGGCGTTGATCCTTCTTCCACCCGGCGAGCTTCCCAGAAGAGTAGAGATCTCGCTTTCTTCCTCGGCGACTGATCTGCTCTGTTCGGCGACGAGTGTCGACCTCGGCGGCAGCGTCTCTTCTTTTCCAGCATCCCTCTCCGGCGGCGACCTCCCCTCTTTCCTTTCCCGGCGCCGGCAACCTGCTCCTCTTCCTTCCGGCGGCCGACCTTCGTCGGCAATCCTTTCCATCGAGAGTCGGCGGCGTTTTCTGTGACGCGAACGAACGCGAACGAGCGAAGGTTCGCGTGCGTCGTTCGTCCGCGTCGAAATTGCGACGAAAGGTGAGTTTCGGTTTATTTTTTTATTTTATTTATTTATTTAAATCTGATTTTAGTGGATAGGTGAATAATAGAGGTATCTAAATTGTTATGATGGGGAAAAATTATTTAGATGGAAAAATTATTTATGTGATAATTATTTTGGGATAAAATTCTGATCTAGTAGGAAATTTGGGGTTAATGGTAATATTATGGATAGATGCTTGATAGTTAATAATAAGGGTTTATTTAAATGATTCAGTTGAGAAAAGGAGGTAGTCGAGCTTTCAGAGAGTATTCAGGAAACCAGCACTTCAGGTAGGAATCTTACCCTACTCCTTTGTTACAGTGTCATGAATTATGGGAATTGTTGTTTGATCCTTTGATTTAATATATGATGCATTTGATAGAATGACACTGGTATCTGATTGCTTCGTCTGCTTGATTTGTTTCTGAATTCCTGTTGACCTCAATTATCTTGTTCATTGGTCATATTCTATTTCTGTGTGCATGATTAACAAACCTGTTTTGAGATATCTGATATATATTGGCTTATGAACCTGGTTGAACAATTGTGTATCTGAGATATTGACGTATAAGTATGTGGAACCGTTGTAAATCTGAGATGATAAAGTCGTGTTATATATTGACCTCTGACCTGGATGATTTATTCTCCAGTGGCCTGTTTATCTGAGTTATAGTTCTGATTATATCAGACTATCTGAGTTATAGTTCCGACGCGCATCGGACTATCTGAGATGCCGGTACGGCACCGCCAGTTGTCTTAGGACAATACTACGGATGTCAGTGTTGGACGCAACACTCCGGACTGTTTTGGACAGTCGTTCCATTGCATGAGCAACAGTGGAAACACTCTGAAAATGAGTGCGGCTCTTAAGTGAGATCTGTGTGGCCAGCTTGATGATTTGCACGACATTCCTATATTATTTGTATATCGTTGTTTCAGTTATTGTATTATCCTGTTATTTGATTCCCTCACCATGTTTGTTGATTCCTACTTAGCATTTCTGCTAACTCCCTTTGTTTCTCCTCCAGGTACAGAGTTAGCTTCTGGGAGGGATAGAGTAGATAGCAGATACCAGCCCGAGTTGAGATAGTTGTCCTTTGTATTTTATTCAGTTGATAATTTGGATAACTGTATTCAGATATTGTGTTGATATTAAATTTGGATTGTTTATTAAATAAAGGTTATGTGATTTTTGTAGTTCTCTGGTTCCTATCAATATTGTTACTCCCTGGGGAACCCTGAGCTAGAAATAGCCGGCTTCCGCCGGGGCGTGACAATTTAAATGGTATCAGAGCGAGGTTCAGAGGTATAAGTTTCTGTGGGCCCATAACCCACAGGTCAGAGCTATAGGTTGAGAAAGAAAACCTAAGGATATAGGAACCTCAGGACTGGGTTTGGGTTAAGGTTAAAATAAATGAGTAGGTAAACAATTATTATATAACATGTTATTCTGTTGACAGGATGGCACCAAGAACTAGAGGCAGAGCAATTCCAAGTCAAGGAAGTAGGGGAGCTAGAAATTCTCTTGATGCTGAGGTACAGTTACCTCAAAACTTACCTAGGGCCCCTACCAGAAGAAGAAGTGGGTATGAAGCTTCAGTACCCTTAGAAGCAGCACCACATGCTTCCCCTGAAGTACAAGCAGCTGTAAGGGATGAGGGTGAATCTTCTTCTCCATCGTTAGTACCTCAACCAGTAGTAAACCAACCAGTTAGGTCAGCTAATATGCTGATGCAGTTCTCACAGTTAGGAAAAGATTGATTTCGTGATTTTGGAGGAACTACTGACCCTTGGGCTGCTAGAGATTGGTTACTAAAAGTAGAGCAAACTTTTAGGGCACTAGGATGTCCAGAGGAACAAAAGTCAGGACAGCTGAGATAGGCACTAGTGCGGCCTCAAGCAATCGCAAGGGTGTCGGCACACTCGTCTATGAGTTTGTAGTGACCGAGACACTCTAACACCTTCAAGGGTGTTGATGCATCTTAAGCAAGCACCTGCAAATCAAACACAACCCACACTACACATATGTGGGCAGATAGCGTAAAGAGCCGTCCAGACGAAATGCCACACAAAGTCAGGACAGTGGGTAAAATCTCTATCCACTACTACACAATAAAATCGCCCTACTATCACTACACATGATAGATCTAAGGGAGGGTTTACCCTTATAGCATGCCACCACTCCACAAGCCGAGCCCACCGAGATCCTCTAGAAAGTTGTGTTGGAAAGTCCGATCGAAGTCGGAACAAGGCGCGTAGACGAACACATGCTACGAGCCTCCCCTTTCCTCCTTTTCCTTACGATGCTTACGGTCTAAACAGAGAACGCGTGCGGCGTCAAATAGGGGACTCTTCCCCTTCGGCATCCATCTTCGGTCGGCCACCAGACCCTGCAAAAAGGTCAGGAACCCATCGCCGACGGATGGAGAGAATGCCGCTGAAGAGTCATAACTGAAGAAGCCGTCATCTATGAGAACTAGAACCCAATGGAAGCATCACTCTCATGGAACCGGAGATTGAAAATTCTAATCCCTGTCCCGCGTCTAGCTGCCGATGCCAGAGGGGATGATTCCCTCCTTACCTCGGGGCACCGAAAAACAACCTAGAAGCCTCACGTTGATGAGTCCACGGCCGGAACCTTGTCTCCGACTCAAGAAACCAAGGCTCTGCTCCCAAATCTATGTTTTCACCATCACCAGACCTGCCCGAGCTCTTAGATTGCTCAATAGGCAGCCTCCCCTCGACGAGGATGGAAAACCATCCTCGCCGCCACGCAAGCGCCGATCTCCATTGTCAGATGGCTAAAAATTGAGCTTCCACCGAAGTGAGATCGAATCTCAACTCTGGTCTCGTCCACGTCGAATTCGATGTGGATTCCATGCCCAATCGCTGCCGCCTTCACCACCTCACCATCATGAACCGTCGGTGAACTTTCCATATCCGGCGAGCGTTCCATCCACCTAGAATCGACAGTGGTGATAGCGTTCCATCCACCTAGAATAGACGAGAAACAGGGGGGAAATCCCCTTACGTGCGTGTGAGCAAGTGAACTAGCTAAACCGGGTTCGGTTCAACCTGAACCACTGGTTCAACTAGTTCAAGGCTGGTTTGGCCTGATTAAGCCACCAATTTGCCCTACAGTTGACCCTCTTCATCACGCATGCTCGCAAGCTCATGCAAGACGCTCTAGGGTCCATGGGTAAAGTCAGGCATCCATATCCACACGTGAAGCACCCATATCCACACGTGAACCCATGCTTCATGGTACGACTCAACCCTCGTCCTATAGACTGGTGTCAACCTCAGTGACATGATCGCATACCTGAGTTGTCCAACACGTCTGATGACGAGAGGTCCTTTCATCAACCACCCTGGTGTGCTTTGGGATTTGTGTTAAATCCCGGAAGCATCACACTAGCTATGTTGATTAAAATTTTACACGTGCGGAAGGCTTTGAGAAAAACGAGAAGAAATTCTTTGGATATATATATCTTATCATTATATATTTTTTTTAAAATTGAAAGGTGATTATAAAGTGAGTTGTAGAGCTTTTGTTGTGCATGCATATAAGATACAGCAAGTGTAGTGATGATATTCTTGATGTGGTTTAAACTATGGTATAACATTGTGATAATAAAGAGGATAAACAGGAGAGCAAAATGAAGAGAGATATACTAAAATTAATTTGTTGATGTGTCTTTGTATGGAAGCAAAACGGGTTAGTAACCTCAAGATCAAGATGCCTATCTTATGTGGGATACGTGAATCAAAATGCTAAATTACAATTTAGGATTAGGGATCTCCCTAACCATGGAAGAGTGGTGACCCATAAGCAAAAATTAATTGTTTAAGACCCAGCAATTAAACTAAACAATGTTATAATTTAATATTCAAGAATACACCTAATACTTGGACATGACATGCACATGATAGTTGGACATCAGATTTTATGATCTTGACACATAAAAATAAATAAATAAATTATGCGCATGACATGTATATGATAGTTGGACATGACAACTAAGGAATTGTAATAATGATTCATGTGATTTGATTTGTATGTTATATACCTAAGTGTCTTAAACTTTAGTCCTTATGGCTTAAGTTCTCCTTAAAACCTCCCTCTATTACCAATAAAATTATCATGCCTCGATATTAAATGACAATAAGACCCACAAATATAAATTTATACAATTAAACCATAAAAATGACAAATCCAAAAAAAAAATACTGATAACTAGAAAATTGAGCTGATCTATAACAATCATCCAAAATGATACAAAACCAAATAGATACCCACAAAATGGACACAAAAATGCCATCACAAACTGTCATAATAGATACACTATATAGATACAACGTCTTCTCCGGTCTTCTTCATGCTTGTTGATGTAGCGTCCGCCGACGAACTCCAGACCGCCTCGGAAGGTGAACTCCACATCCACTTCATCGGTTAGAAGGAGCCGGCCCTAGTCTCCGAGGTACTCTCTCCCCTCTGCTCCTGCACTTTTCCGCTTTCGTTCCCGATTCAGTACGCAACTCTCGGCGAACACCTCTTCTCTCCGGCGATTGCATGTGTGGTTTGGTCGTTTCCACTCTTCGTGCTCCTCCGGCAAGCCTTGTCTTCTTCCCTCTCAGGGGTACCGGCTCGCCTGCATATGGGTTTGCTTCTGGTCGGCGACGGCCTCCGTCCGTGTGTGGTTGGGACCGATCGTCCAACGCTTTTCACCTGCGTGCGGACCTCCCTTCTCATCCCTCCTGGCATTGGCGTTCTCTTCCTCCCGAGTCAGCTCTGGTGCCCTTGCTATCTTTCCTGCCTCTATCTCTGTCCTCGTCAGCTGGAGGAGTCATCGCCAGCCCACCGCCTAGTTGCCTCCCCTTTCTCCCCAAGTTCTCTGTTGGGGATGTGTGCAAAAGGCATTCGTCATCGTCTATGGGGTAGGCTTTTGTTCAACTACTTCCAATGCACATGTACTCGAGGACTATATCCTCTTCTCCGGTGGGACCCACTTTCCGATTAGTGGACGTGCGGGGAGGCTCGACATCCCGACATGGGAAGTCTAGCTTGTTTCTTCCCCCTTTGGTGCATGAGCACCTCGTCTCCTCTATTCATGACATTGAGACGTCTTTGACGTATCCAACGTGGGCGGGCTAGACGAGACGATCATGATTGTGGTGGACCCCGTCCAATGTGGTCGATTCCGATGGGTCCGCCTTGGGTTTGAGTGAACCCGGTTCGACTCAGTGTCACCAGTCTTTGGTGAATCGTGAACGTTGAACAGAGTCATGTTGGGATGGTAGAGATTTTCGTAAAGTCCTTTGTCAAGCTACGGGCTAGTTCAAAAAATCATCCCCGCTAGCCGCGCCCAAACTCGCAGTTATGACCGTGGTGCCCCTACGTGGACGTGTTTGGACTCGAGTCAAGCATTGACCAACGAGTAAAATCATTAAAAAAAATTACAGTAATCCAGGGCATGACAGCTTGGTATCAGAGGCTAGGTTCTATGCATTCCAACTTGTATAAGTGTTGTATAGTTATTTGGACTTACCCTACTATTTATTTGCAGATGGTGATCATGACTAACAGCAGGATTTCGTCCCTCGAGGATATCGTCAGAGATGGGTCCTTGGCTCTCAGGACCCTTGTGGAGTTGGTCTCCGGGTTGCTCGTCTCCAACGAGCGCCTTGCAATTTAGGTGACTCGACTCATCGAGGAGCTGGAGGCATGCCAGGTGAAGGTCACGCTCCCGAAGTGCATCACGGTGGCTTCACCAGTTCCAACTACGGCTGATTCCGGCCAGGGGACCATTGTGCGACGACGCGTCCCAGAGTGTTATAACCTTGATTTTAATTATAAATTTTTATTTAAATTTTAAATTTTGAATTTTAGAAATCCTAACCTAGTAAGCCCTAAAATCTTTCCTTAATCCTAGGCTATTTTTACTCCCGGTAATCATATAAATAAACACTAAACCTCTCCTTAATCATATTCATTAATCCCTAATTTCCACGTGTGCCGCAAGCCTATTTTCCTCTCCCATGTTTCTTACCCTGCGAACGTTACGTTCGCGTCTTCTCCAGCCGCGTGCCCTTCTGGTGGCGAGTGAGTGTCTGACGGTAGTGGAAGGGAGCGCCGGCGTCTTCTTCATCCTCCTTTGTCCGGCTCCCTCCTTCCCCTTCTTCTCCCACCCGGCGTTGCTCCTTCCAGTGGGCATCCCAGGTAGTAGCAGGACTGCTCTGTTCGGACGTGCGCAGTGAATCCAGGTGGTGGCGGAGAGCTTCTGAGTCAGCATCGATTCTGTGCTCCTGGCGGCGTTTTGTTGGGGTATGCCCTTAAGGCTAATGCTTGAGGCCTCGGGATTGTATCAGTATCATGTATAAACTTCATGTTTATAAAGGCAATGGTTGTTATTCATGTTGTTGCATTATCTGCTGTCATATGTATACTTCTGAATAATGTCTCAATGCTGTTCAGCTTGGCTGACATGCAGTTAAGTCCTTAGTCGAGATATCTTGGTGAACATGAGACAGCCTTGATATGATTGAGACTAATATGTGTTCTAATCTTATAGGATGCTTTGAGCATGGAATAAGATGTAGACTCATAGGTACATTGGATGTACTGGACAGACCCTACTAGGATGTTCAATTGCTTGTCACAATGTGAATAATCCTTGTATGCAAACAAGTGGCATACTTCCTCTGACTTGAGATCACTTGTGTTTCTAAATGATGATTGTCATTGTTTTGAGGTAGTTCAATATCATTTGAAACATAATGGTTATAGACTATCTTGGATAATGATCATGAGTCAGGTTAGGACACTAGTGATAGATAAAGGATTGCCGTCTCCTAGTTTGGAGTGTGATGTTCTAAAGGGGCCCCTTGGATGAGATGATTGAGAAAGTGTATGGCCATACCCAGGTGACTATGTTCATCTAATCTAATCATTCTCATCATATTGGAGCTACAGGCTTGATTCGCTTGTCCAATAAGAACATCCAGTGGCAAAGGAAACTTGTATGCCTAGTGAAGTGGATTCACACTTGTGCTATGGTTTGGGTGTAGTCTGTTGGGGTATGCCCTTAAGGCTAATGTTTGAGGCCTTGGGATTGTATCAGTATCATGTAATAAACTCTTGTGTTTATAAAGGCATGGTTATTATTGAGGTTGTTACCTTCTCTACTGCAATTAGTGTACTTCTGAATAATGTCTCAAAGCTGTTCAGCTGGGCTGACATGCTATAAAGTCCTTAGTCGAGATATCTTGGTGAACATGAGACAGCCATGATATGATTGAGACTAATATGTATTCTAATCTTATAGGATGCTTCGAGCATGGAATAAGATGTAGACTCATGGGTACATTGGATGTACTGGACAGACCCTAGTAGGATATTCAATTGCTTGTCACAATGTGAATAATCCTTGTTTGCATCAAGTGGCACATGTCCTCAGACTTGAGATCACTTGTGTTTCTAAATGATGATTGTCATTGTTTTGAGGTAGTTCGATATCATTTGAAACATAATGATTATTGACTATCTTGGATGGTGAGCTTGAGTCAGGTTAGGGCACTCGTGATAGATACAGGATTGCCGTCTCCTTGTTCAAGGAGTGAGATGTTCTAATGGGCCCCCCCCCCTATGAGATGATTGAGAAAGTGTATGGCCATACCCAGGTGACTATGTTCATCTGATCTAATCATGCTCATCATATTGGAGCTACAGGCTTGACACGCTTGTCCAATAAGAACATCCAGTGGCAAAGGAAACATGTATGCCTAGTGAAGTGCATTCACCCTTGTGCTGTGGTTTGGGTGTAGTCTTGGAAGACTCTTTCCTTTATATCGGGAGACAGTGATGTGTTGCTAGATACCCCTCACTGATCGTGATAACGTTAGTTATCGTTACCGACATCTAAAGGAAACCCTTAGGGTCGCACAATTTGATGATATGGCTTACTTAAGTCTGATCGTGTGGACTGAATTGTTTCGGTTCAGTTTAAAGGGATTTAAACTCTGATTGTAAGTGAGATCTGGTCTGATCATGTGTGATTGATTAGGGCTTGAGATCGGTAAGCTTCGATCGAGAGTAGTGATGCTAGATCTGTGAGATCAGAAGCGTCAAGAGATCAACGGTTAGATCTTGAACCATTTTGGTTCAGAGAGATCTAGACCATGGCTTGGGCTGGTTTCATGTGGTCTTTGAACCAAATTGGTTTGGACCAATTTGGATTGAACCGGTTCACATGGGTGAACGCATGGTTCGATCCATAAGGCGTTTTGGGCGGTTTGCTTGGAGTGGGAGCGCATGGCTTCATGACTTTCCATAATTGGAAGTCATGTAACGCCATCTCCTAAGAGAAACGCCTAACGCTTCTCCTCTTGCTCTAATCGCATCTCCACTTTGGTAGGAGGGAGAGTGTTGACGCCAAGGAAGAGGAGGGAGGCTCGGCCAAGCTTTTTCTCATCACCTTCATGCGACAAGCACACCTTGGAGGTCTTTGCTAGCACAAAGAACACCAAGAAGTAGCCATCTTCATCCTCTTGTGTGCGTCCTCTTTGGAGAAGGAGCACTTGCGCCTTTGCTTCCAAGGCGCCATCAAAACTATGGCATTGGTATGATCCTTTGTAGATTTTATCAAGCTTTATGTTAGTTGATCATATATCATGCAGCCGATCCCTTGAAACCCTTGCTTCCGCTTAAAAATCAAAGATGCGCCATCCATAGGGTTTCACCCCCTTGCGCTCCCCCTTGAAGGGGACTCTACAATTGGTATCAGAGCTGGAATTATGCATGCTAATATGATTGCTATGTTTGCTCTTGTGATCCATGCTTGCGCAAGTGATTAGATCTAATTGTTTCATCATGCGAAAAATAAGATATAATACACTTATGTTGGCGCATGTTGTTTGTTCATGCTTGCGGCATGACTTGATGGTGGCGCTAGGTTTATGTTATTGTTTTATCAAACCTTCACTTGCGCGCCTATGATTAGATCTAAGTTGCGCCTACTGTAAACCCTTAGACGGGTTGATGGGGTTGAAGTCATCCCCTAGATTAGATCAAACTAGTCTGATCAGACCATCTGACAGCCTAGATGGGTCGACCAGATGGCACCTGTGCGCAAGCACGAGGTGGCTATAGGTCGACTGCATCATAGGCGTGTAGCGAGGTCTGATTGAGACAACCAGTGAACACTCTTGAGTTAGGCCCGGGGTCACACCCGCTTGCCAGAACTCTTGAAGGTTGTTCAGCCCTTGGCGCATGCATGGTTGACCATTAGGTCAACTCGAGTCAGTTAGGACTTGGTGCATGCAAGGGCATGGATCTAACTAGATGGATGAGTGGATCCCTATCAATGGATCGTTGTAAGGTTGTAGGGCACATAAGAAAATTAAAATTGATGCCAATGGGGTTTTCAAAATTTTATTTTCTTTTAATTGGATCACATGTTGATTGATGCCTATGCTTGTTTATTTATTCTTATGTGGGTGCCCAATTTAATGTGTGCTGTGCTGGGGCCTGCGTGCCTGGAATTAAACCTGTAAATTAATATTATTGTGATCTGCGAATCACTTTTTAATTAATTTATTGTATAATTGACCTGCGAGTCAAACTTGTCTAGATAGATCAAAATGTATTTTGATTAGACAAGAGCACAAAGGCACACATCCCAGAGGGGCATTCAGCTGGTGGCGCACCTGAGGTGCTCTTGGCGCAAGGGCCCTGGGTTAGACCAGATGAGATGCTAAAGACCCAAGAAGAGCAAGTGAAGACTTAAGTATCTTAAGGTCTTACTTAGGCTATGGGCTTTTACCACATAAGATCCATGCTTTCTGTTATTGTTTATATAAGTAGAACAGCATGATTTATTTATCTTCTGCTATAGCCATAGGATTTGCCTGATAGTAAGAAGATAAAAGACCGTTAAAATCCAAACGCTAAAATATCAAGCACGTAATGCCTTCTGACGCGAAACCTCACTGTTCTGACTATCGTTGGAGCCGTGTTGTACCCACTCAGTGGGCACGTCCATCTATCTTCAGACGGTGCTGGATTACACCTGCGCGTTACAGAGAAGGGATTTATCGCTTCTCGTTGCTCAGCATAGCACGTGGTGGTCCAGGGAGTAGGTCGGGTCAGCTTGACCATGTAGGCTACATATATGGCGCATATGGTAGCACATGGAGGCAGCCATCTGTGGGGTTAGAGATTGTGTTGTACCAACTCAGTTGGCACAGTCTGCTGGATTGCCCAGATGAAGGGGAATCGCACGGGTTGGCGATTGGCAGGGACTGCCTACCAGAAATTAGTACTTGTACTCTCTGTGCATCTTATCTCGCCTGAGTGGGACGCGGAGACCAAGTATGAAATCTGGATCCCATCTCACTAAAAGAGTTCTACTCTTTCGGGCTGTTTTGCTGGATTTTTCAGCCAGATAAAATAGTGAGAAAAAGAATCTTTCTTAAGTCCTGGATTGATTCTAAACATTGATACTGACCTTGCTGTTCTTGCATTGTTATAGATTCCTGCAGCAACGAACACCATGAGCTTCAATGTGCGATCCCTACTGGAAAGGGAGAAGTTTGCTGGGCCAAACTTCTCAGACTGGTTCGGACACCTTAAGATCGTTCTTAAGGTAGAGAGGAAACTGTATGTCCTCGAGACGGCTGTGCCGCCTCAACCCGCTGCGAACGCCGCAAGGGCGGTTCGTGATGCCTATGAAAAGCACGTCAATGATAGCATTGATGTCGCTTGCCTGATGCTAGCGTCTATGACGCCACCGCTGCAGCGTCAGCATGAGGATATGTCTGCTATAGAGATTATAGCGAACCTCAAGATGCTGTATGCTGCACAGGCGAGGACAGAACGCTATAATCTGACAAAGCTTTTCTTTCAGAGCAAACTGGCTGAAGGGAGCCCAGTGGGAGCTCACGTGCTCAAGATGATTGGGCATAAGGAGGCTCTGGAGAAACTGGGGCATACCATCAACCAGGAGCTTGCTGTAGATATTATTCTGCAGTCTCTCCCGCCTTCTTTCGATGCGTTCATTATTAATTTTAATATGAACAAAATCGATTGTACTCCGGCAGAGCTGCTGAATATGCTCTTGACTACTGAGGAAACTCTGAAGGGAAAGCCTTCAACCTCTGTCTTAATGGTTCCTTCAAGGAACAAGAAGAAGGGGAAGAAGGGCAAAGCCCCTGTCAAGAACTACAGTAAGGCGCTGAAACAAAAGGTGAAGCGGTCGAAGGACAACAGGTGTTTCCACTGTGGCCAGCTGGGTCACTGGAAAAAGGACTGTAAAGCGCTCCAAGGAGACAAGAGGGGAAGCATTGCTTCTGGCTCAGGTATATTTGTGACTGAGGTCATGATATCATCTTCTTCTGTTTCATGGGTGTTGGACACTCCATGTGGAGTTCACATTTGTTCAAATGTACAGGAACTCAAGAGAAGAAGGCAGGTGGGACAGCATGAGATAGACCTACGCGTTGGAAACGGGGCACGGGTTGCTGCTGTTGCTGTAGGAGACTATTTCATTTCTTTACCATCTGGCATTGTATTGGAATTAAACAATTGTTATTTTGTACCTAGTATCACCAAAAATATTATCTCTATTCCTGCTCTTGTCAGGAAAGGGTTTTCCTTTGAATGCAAGATTTCAAAGTGTTATCTTACTCTTGATAATATTGTCTATGCTACTGGTTCAATTAACAATGGGTTATTCATGTTGGACATGGAATATTCTATACAAAACATTGATAATAAGAAAGCCAAGTATGCTGATGACAGCACCTTGTTATGGCATAGTCGTTTAGGCCATATTAACAAGAAGCGCATTAAGCGGTTGCATGATCATGGACTGCTGGGATCATTCTCCTATGGGGAGATTGATACATGCAAAGCTTGTTTGATGGGTAAAATGACGAAGTCACCTTTTCCTAACAAAGGTCAAAGGGCTTCAGGTTTACTTGACCTTATACACAGTGATGTGTGTGGGCCGTTTAGTAAACATGCCAGAGGTGGCTATCAGTACTTCATTACCTTTACTGATGATTTCAGTAGGTATGGGTATGTCTATTTAATGAGACATAAAAGTGAATCTTTTGACAAGTTCAAAGAGTTCAAAAATGAAGTACAAAATCAGCTAGGCCGAAATATCAAGGCACTTCGTTCTGATCGAGGTGGAGAATACTTGAGTCATACGTTTACTGACTATCTAAAGGAGTGTGGGATTATCTCACAGCTCACTCCGCCAGGAACACCGCAATGGAATGGTGTGTCCGAGAGGAGAAATAGAACGTTACTTGATATGGTTCGTTCTATGATGAGTCAGGCTACTCTTCCATACTCCTTTTGGGGATTTGCACTGGAAACAGCTGCAAAGGTACTAAACCGAGTGCCATCCAAGGCAGTTTCTAAGACTCCATACGAGTTATGGTATGGGAAACAGCCGAGCTTGACATTTATCAGGATCTGGGGTTGCGAGGCTTATGTCAAAAAGCTCGCCTCTGGGAAACTGGAGAGCAGATCTGACAAATGTATCTTTGTCGGTTACCCTAAGGAAACTAAGGGTTATTATTTCTACGATCCCAAAGAGAACAAAGTATTTGTTGCTCGGACGGCAATATTTCTTGAGAAGGAGTTTCTTCTGCAAGAAGCCAGTGGGAGAGAAATAAAACTGGATGAGAATCCAGAGGAAGGACAAAGTAGTCAAGCACAGTTGGATGTGCCTGAGCCGGTAGAACAGGTTACTGAACAACCTGAGGCTCAGATATCACGGGAACCGCGTAGATCGGGAAGGATCCGTCGACAGCCTGAGCGCTATGACGGAGTCTACATCATTGATAATGATGAACCCCTCACATATGTGGATGCGGTCAGTGGACCGGAGTCAGCTAGATGGCTTGAAGCTATGCGAGCCGAGATGGACTCCATGTCAGATAACCAAGTCTGGGATTTGGTTGATCCGCCTCCGGGAGTAATCCCTATAGGCTGTAAATGGATCTTCAAGAAGAAGATTGACATGGATGGTAACATAGTTACCTATAAAGGCAGGCTAGTTGCGAAAGGTTTCAAACAAATCTACGGGATAGATTATGATGAAACTTTCTCACCTGTAGCCATGTTTAAGTCTATTCGGATTCTTTTCGCGATAGCTGCATATTACGATTATGAGATCTGGCAGATGGATGTGAAGACAGCTTTCCTTAATGGAAATCTTAATGAGGATGTGTATATGACACAACCTGAAGGTTTCACTAATCCATCAGATCGTCATAAAATATGCAAGTTAAAGAAGTCCATTTATGGACTTAAGCAAGCATCTAGGAGCTGGAATATTCATTTTGATGAATCAATCTCTGAGTTTGGTTTTATCAAGAACGAGGATGACCCGTGTGTATATAAGAGGTTTAGTGGGAGCGTGATTACATTCCTAGTCCTCTACGTCGATGACATCTTGATCATTGGAAATGATATTCCTGAAATGCATGCGGTTAAGGCATGGCTAAGGAAATGTTTCCAGATGAAAGATTTAGGAGAAGCAGCCTATGTATTAGGTGTGAAGATCTACAGGGATAGATCTAAGAGGCTTCTCGGGCTGTGCCAGAGTACTTACATCGATAAAGTCCTGGAGAGATTTCATTTAGAGAATTCTAAAAGAGGATATCTTCCAGTCAGACATGGTCTAAATCTTTCGAAGAGTCAGTGTCCACAAACACAGACTGAAAAAGATGAAATGGACAATAGGCCTTATGCTTCGGCTATTGGGTCCATTATGTATGCGATGTTGTGTACTCGCCCAGACGTCGCTTACGGGTTAAGCGTAACCAGTCGTTTCCAAAGTAATCCAGGACAGGCACACTGGATTGCAGTCAAGAACATCTTAAAATATCTGCGGAGGACCAAAGATATGTTCTTGATATATGGTGGTCAGGAAGAACTCAGTATAGAAGGATATACTGACGCTTCGTTCCAGTCGGACCAGGATGATTTCCGATTGCAATCAGGCTATGTTTTTAGCTTGAATGGTGGAGCAGTGGTGTGGAAGAGTTTCAAACAGTCAACTGTTGCTGATTCCACAACAGAAGCCGAGTATGTTGCAGCCTCGGAAGCATCCAAGGAGGCAGTGTGGATTCGTAAGTTCGTGAGAGAACTTGGTGTTGTTCCTTCAAGTGCAGATCCTTTGGTTATCTTCTGTGATAACACTGGAGCAATCGCACAAGCAAAGGAACCACGGTCGCACCAGAAGTCCAAGCACATACAGAGACGGTTTCACTTGATCCGGGAGATCATTGATCGTGGCGAGATCAAAATATGCAAGGTTCATACAGATGACAATCTAGCTGACCCGCTTACCAAGCCTCTGGCGCAGCAGAAGCATGAGAAGCACTGTAATAATATGGGTTTGAGATTTCTCAACCATTAGATTAAGTGCAAGTGGGAGATTGTTGGGGTATGCCCTTAAGGCTAATGTTTGAGGCCTTGGGATTGTATCAGTATCATGTAATAAACTCTTGTGTTTATAAAGGCATGGTTATTATTCAGGTTGTTACCTTCTCTGCTGCAATTAGTGTACTTCTGAATAATGTCTCAAAGCTGTTCAGCTGGGCTGACATGCTATAAAGTCCTTAGTCGAGATATCTTGGTGAACATGAGACAGCCATGATATGATTGAGACTAATATGTATTCTAATCTTATAGGATGCTTCGAGCATGGAATAAGATGTAGACTCATGGGTACATTGGATGTACTGGACAGACCCTAGTAGGATATTCAATTGCTTGTCACAATGTGAATAATCCTTGTTTGCATCAAGTGGCACATGTCCTCTGACTTGAGATCACTTGTGTTTCTAAATGATGATTGTCATTGTTTTGAGGTAGTTCGATATCATTTGAAACATAATGATTATTGACTATCTTGGATGGTGAGCTTGAGTCAGGTTAGGGCACTCGTGATAGATACAGGATTGCCGTCTCCTTGTTCAAGGAGTGAGATGTTCTAATGGCCCCCCCCTATGAGATGATTGAGAAAGTGTATGGCCATACCCAGGTAACTATGTTCATCTGATCTAATCATGCTCATCATATTGGAGCTATAGGCTTGACACGCTTGTCCAATAAGAACATCCAGTGGCAAAGGAAACATGTATGCCTAGTGAAGTGCATTCACCCTTGTGCTGTGGTTTGGGTGTAGTCTTGGAAGACTCTTTCCTTTATATCGGGAGACAGTGATGTGTTGCTAGATACCCCTCACTGATCGTGATAACGTTAGTTATCGTTACCGACATCTAAAGGAAACCCTTAGGGTCGCACAATTTGATGATATGGCTTACTTAAGTCTGATCGTGTGGACTGAATTGTTTCGGTTCAGTTTAAAGGGATTTAAACTCTGATTGTAAGTGAGATCTGGTCTGATCATGTGTGATTGATTAGGGCTTGAGATCGGTAAGCTTCGATCGAGAGTAGTGATGCTAGATCGGTGAGATCAGAAGCGTCAAGAGATCAACGGTTAGATCTTGAACCATTTTGGTTCAGAGAGATCTAGACCATGGCTTGGGCTGGTTTCATGTGGTCTTTGAACCAAATTGGTTTGGACCAATTTGGATTGAACCGGTTCACATGGGTGAACGCATGGTTCGATCCATAAGGCGTTTTGGGCGGTTTGCTTGGAGTGGGAGCGCATGGCTTCATGACTTTCCATAATTGGAAGTCATGTAATGCCATCTCCTAAGAGAAACGCCTAACGCTTCTCCTCTTGCTCTAATCGCATCTCCACTTTGGTAGGAGGGAGAGTGTTGACGCCAAGGAAGAGGAGGGAGGCTCGGCCAAGCTTTTTCTCATCACCTTCATGCGACAAGCACACCTTGGAGGTCTTTGCTAGCACAAAGAACACCAAGAAGTAGCCATCTTCATCCTCTTGTGTGCGTCCTCTTTGGAGAAGGAGCACTTGCGCCTTTGCTTCCAAGGCGCCATCAAAACTATGGCATTGGTATGATCCTTTGTAGATTTTATCAAGCTTTATGTTAGTTGATCATATATCATGCAGCCGATCCCTTGAAACCCTTGCTTCCGCTTAAAAATCAAAGATGCGCCATCCATAGGGTTTCACCCCCTTGCGCTCCCCCTTGAAGGGGACTCTACATAGTCTTGGAAGACTCTTTCGTTTATATCGGGAGACAGTGATGTGTTGCTAGATACCCCTCACTGATCATGATAACGTAAGTTATCGTTACCGACATTTAAAGGAAACCCTTAGGGTCGCACAATTTGATGATATGGCTTACTTAAGTCAGATCGTGTGGACTGAATTGTTTTGGTTCAGTTTAAGGGATTTAAACTCTGATTGTAAGTGAGATCTGGTCTGATCATGTTTGATTGATTAGGGCTTGAGATCGGTAAGCTTCAATCGAGAGAATTGATGCTAGATTGGTCAGATCAAGAGCATCAAGAGATGAACGGTCAGATCTTGAATCTTAGAGTTTAAGGTGATCTGGACCAAGGCTTGGCTTGATTTGGTCCTTGAACCAAATCCAAATTGAACCGGCTCATGTATGAGCGCATGGTTCAATTTAGAGGGATGAGCGTTCGGTTCACTTGGAGTGAACGCATAACGCATGTATTGAAGCATTTGCTATTTATGGAAATTCGGTTTTCCAAAGTGAAAAACGCCTCCACGTTCGAGTGCAACGCTTCTCTATGTTGGGGTATGCCCTTAAGGCTAATGTTTGAGGCCTTGGGATTGTATCAGTATCATGTATAAACTCTTTTGTTTATAAAGGCAATGGTTGTTATTCAGTTTGTTACATTGTCTGCTGCAATAAGTGTGCTTCTGAATAATGTCTCAAAGCTGTTCAGCTAGGCTGACATGTACTTTTGTGCTTAGTCGATATATCTTGGTGAACATGAGACAGCCTTGATATGATTGAGACTGATATGTGTTCTAATCTTATAGGATGCTTCGAGCATGGAATAAGATGTAGACTCATGGGTACATTGGATGTACTGGACAGACCCTACTAGGATATTCAATTGCTTGTCACAATGTGAATAATCCTTGATTGTAACAAGTGGCACATGTCCTCTGACTTGAGATCGCTTGTGTTTCTAAATGATGATTGTCATTGTTTTGAGTTAGTTCAATATCATTTGAAACATAATGATTATAGACTATCTTGGATAATGAGCTTGAGTCAGGTTAGGGCACTAGTGATAGACAAAGGATTGCCATCTCCTTGATTGGAGTGTGATGTTCAAAAGGGGCCCCCCTGGATGAGATGATTGAGAAAGTGTATGGCCATACCCAGGTGACTGTGTTCATCTGATCTAATCATGCTCATCATATTGGAGTTACAGGCTTGACACGCTTGTCCAATAAGAACATCCAGTGGCAAAGGAATCATGTATGCCTTATGAGTTTGATCCACACTTGTGCTGTGATTTGGGTGTAGTCTTGGAAGACTCTTTCCTTTATATCGGGAGACAGTGATGTGTTGCTAGATACCCCTCACTGATCGTGATAACGTAAGTTATCGTTACCGACATTTAAAGGAAACCCTCAGGGTCGCACAATTTGATGATATGGCTTACTTAAGTCAGATCGTGTGGACTGAATTGTTTGGGTTCAGTTTAAATGGATTTAATCTCTGATTGTGAGTGAGATCTGGTCTGATCATGTTTGATTGATTAGGTCTTGAGATCGGTAAGCTTCGATCGAGAGAATGGATGCTAGATCCCTCAGATCAGAAGCATCAAGAAGTGAGCGGTCAGATCTTAAGCCTTAGGGGTTTATTATGATCTGGACTAGTTGCTTGGTTTATTTGGTTATTGAACCAAATCAATTTGAACCAGCTCATTGAATGAGCGTATGGTTCAATTAAAGAGGCAATTGCGATTAGGGTAATTCATGGTCGCAAGTGGAGATGGTGTTTGCTATTTTTAGATAGCATGTCACATTCGTGACCACCTCTCACGTTGGCTCTCACGACGCTAATCTCTTTCGCCTCTTGCCCCCTTTCCTCTGGTCTCTTGACACTCGTGTGGTGAAGAGGTTGACAAAAAGAAGAGGAAAAGAAATCGCCAAGCAGAGAAGCTCTTGATCCTTTCCATTCGACAAAGAACGCTTTGGGACCTTGCTAGCACAAGGAACGCCAAAGGGAGTAGGCGACATCAATTGTGTGCGTCGCTTTGGAGAAGATCTCTTTTGGTCTTTGATTCCAAGACACCATCCAAGTGATGACAATGGTGAGAATTTTTTCTTATCTATTCAAGTTTTCGATAGTTGATCATATAATGCATGCTATTCGATCCTAAGGAAACCCTAGATTCCGCCTATGCCATTTTATCCTTGCGCATGCTTTAGGGTTTCGCCCCCCAGTGGGAACCTTCAATTGGTATCAGAGGGAAGGTTAATGCATGATTTATATGATTGCTACATGTTTTGTGATCCATGTTTCAAATATTTAGATCTAGGGTTATCAACATGCGAAAATACATGTTAACTTGTTTCATGCCGAAACTTGTTTTTGTTTATTTTGCTTGTTGGCGCATCTTAGGTTTTATCAAAAATCTATATCACTTGCGCGACCTTCACTAGATCTAAGGTCTTACTTTAAACCCTTAGACGGGTTATTAGGGTTGAAGTCATCCTCTAGGTTAGATCCAACCAGTCTGATCAGACTATCTGACAGCCTAGATGGGTTGACCAGATAGCACCTGTGCGCAAGCACGTGGTGGCTATAGGTCGACTGCGGACAGGCGTGTAGCGATGTCTGATTGAGACAACCTATGAACGCACATGAGTTAGGCCCGGGGTCACACCCGCTTGCCAGACCTCATTGTGGTCGTTCAGCCCATGGCGCATGCATAGTTGACCACTGGGTCGACTCAAGTCAGTTAGGACTTGGTGCATGTAAGGGCAATGGATCTGACTAGGACTGATGAGTGGATCCCTAGTAATGGACCGTTGTAAGGTAGTAGGGCGTATAAGGAAATTAAAATAGATGCCAATGGGGTTTTTCAAAAAAATTTAATTTCTTGATTGGATCACATGATGATTGATGCCATTTGCTTGTTTATTTAATCTTATGTGGGCTGCCCATGTTTAATGTGTGCTGTGCTGGGGCCTGCGTGCCTGGTTAATTTTGTAAATTATTTTTATATTGTGATCTGCGCATCACATTGCATTTAATTTATAAAATGTAATTGACCTGCGAGTCAATCTTGTCTAGATAGATTAATTTGTAAATTAGTCAGACAAGAGCACAGAGCACACTTGGCAGAGGCGCATGCAGCAGTGGCTTGACCAGACGGGAGGTCCAGGGTTCGACTCTGGGACCTGGCGCATGTACCTGGTGGGCGCACCTGAGCTGCAGATGGCGCTTGGGCCCTGGTATGGGCCAAATGAGGAGCTAAAGTCCCATGAAGAAAAGCAAGTGAAGACTTAAGTTAATTAAGGTCTTACTTAGGTTTCATGGGCGTTTACCGCATAAGATCCATGCTTTTTTTATTGTCTAATAATTAGAATTGCATGATTTATTTATCTTCTGCTATCACCATAGGAATTGCATGATAGTTAAGAAGATAAAAGACCGTTAAAATCCAACGCTAAAATATCAAGCTCGAAAGCCTTCTGACGCGAAACCTCACTGTTCTGACTATCGTTGGAGCCGTGTTGTACCCACTCAGTGGGCACGTCCATCTATCTTCAGACGGTGCGGGATTACACCTGCGTGTTACAGAGAAGGGATTTATCGCTTCTCGTTGCTCAGCATAGCACGTGGTGGTCCAGGGAGTAGGTCAGGTCAGCTTGACCATGTAGGCTACATACTGAGCATATGTGAGCTATATGGAGGCAACCATCTGTGGGATCAGAGACTGTGTTGTACCAACTCAGTTGGCACAGTCTGCTGGATTGCCCAGATGAAGGGGAATCGCACGGGTTGGCAATTGGCAGGGACTGCCTACCAGAAATTAGTGCTTGTATTCTCTGTGCATCTTATCTCGCCTGAGCGGGACGCGGAGACCAAGTATGAAATCTGGATCCCATCTCACTAAAAGAGTGTTACTCTTTCGGACTGTTTTAATGGATTTTTCAGTCAGATAAAATAGTGAGAAAAAGAATCTTTCTTAAGTCCTGGATTGATTCTATACATTGATACTGACCTTGCTGTTCTTGCATTGTTGTAGATTCCTGCAGCAACGAACACCATGAACTTCAATGTGCGATCCCTACTGGAAAGGGAGAAGTTTGCTGGGCCAAACTTCTCAGACTGGTACGGACACCTTAAGATTGTTCTTAAGGCAGAGAGGAAACTGTATGTCCTCGAGACGGCGATACCGCCTCAACCCGCTCCGAACGCCGCAAGGGCGGTTCGGGAAGCCTATGAAAAGCATGTCAACAATAGCATTGATGTCGCTTGCCTGATGCTAGCGTCTATGACGCCACCGCTGCAGCGTCAGCATGAGGATATGTCTGCTATAGAAATTATAGCAAACCTCAAGATGCTGTATGCTGCACAGGCGAGGACTGAGCGCTATAACTTGACCAAGCTGTTCTTTCAGAGCAAACTGGCTGAAGGGAGTCCAGTGGGAGCTCACGTGCTCAAGATGATTGGGCACAAGGAGGCTCTAGAGAAACTGGGACATACCATCAATCAGGAGCTTGCTGTAGATATTATTCTGCAGTCTCTACCGCCCTCTTTCGATGCGTTCATCATTAACTTTAATATGAACAAAATCGACTGTACTCCGGCAGAATTGCTGAATATGCTCTTGACTACTGAGGAGACTCTGAAGGGAAAGCCTTCAACCTCTGTCTTAATGGTTCCTTCTAGGAACAAGAAGAAGGGGAAGAAGGGCAAAGCCCCAGTCAAGAACTACAACAAGGCGCTGAAACAAAAGGTTAAGCGGTCGAAGGAGTACAGATGTTTCCACTGTGGCCAGCTGGGTCACTGGAAAAAGGACTGTAAAGCGCTCCAAGGAGACAAGAAGGGAAGCATCGCTTCTGGCTCAGGTATTTATGTGACTGAGGTCATGTTTTCTTCTTCTATTTCATGGGTGTTAGACACTGCATGTGGAGTTCACATTTGTTCAAATGTACAGGAACTCAAGAGAAGAAGACAGGTGGGACAGCATGAGGTGGACCTACGAGTTGGAAACGGGGCACGGGTTGCTGCTGTTGCTGTAGGAGAATATTACATCTCATTACCATCTGGACTTGTATTAGAATTAAACAATTGTTATTTTGTTCCTAGCATTACCAAGAATATTATCTCTATTCCTGCTTTTGTCAGGAAAGGGTTTTCCTTTGAATGCAATATTTCAAAGTGTGTTTTATCTTTAGATAATATTGTTTATGCTACTGGATCAATTAGCAATGGGTTATTCATGTTGGACGTGGAATGTTCTATATAAAACATTGATAATAAGAAAGCCAAGTATGCTGATGACAGCACCTTGCTATGGCATAGTCGTTTAGGCCATATTAACAAGAAGCGCATTAAGCGGTTGCATGATCATGGACTGCTGGGATCATTCTCCTATGAGGAGATTGATACATGCAAAGCTTGTTTAATAGGCAAAATGACGAAGTCTCCTTTTCCTAATAAAGGTCAAAGGGCTTCAGGTTTACTTGACCTTATACACAGTGATGTGTGTGGGCCATTTAGTAAACATGCCAGAGGTGGCTATCAATACTTCATTACCTTTACTGATGATTTCAGTAGATATGGGTATGTCTATCTTATGAGACATAAAAGTGAATCTTTTGACAAGTTCAAAGAGTTCAAAAATGAAGTACAGAATCAGCTAGGCCGAAATATCAAGGCACTTCGTTCTGATCGAGGTGGAGAATACCTAAGTCGAGAGTTTACTGACTATCTAAAGGAGTGTGGGATTATCTCACAGCTCACTCCGCCAGGAACACCGCAATGGAATGGTGTATCCGAAAGGAGGAACAGAACCTTACTAGATATGGTTCGTTCTATGATGAGTCAGGCTACTCTATCTTACTCCTTTTGGGGATTTGCACTGGAGACAGCTGCAAAGGTACTAAACCGAGTGCCATCCAAGGTAGTTTCAAAGACCCCATTTGAATTATGGTATGGGAAACAGCCTAGCTTGACATTTATTAAGATCTGGGGCTACGAGGCTTATGTCAAAAAGCTCGCCTCTGGGAAACTAGAGAGCAGATCTGACAAATGTATCTTTGTCGGTTACCCTAAGGAAACTAAGGGTTATTATTTCTACGATCCCAAGGAGAACAAGGTATTTGTTGCTCGGACGGCCATTTTTCTTGAGAAGGAGTTTCTTCTGCAAGAGGCCAGTGGGAGAGAAATAAAGCTGGATGAGAATCCAGAGGAAGGACAAAGTAGTCAAGCACAGTTGGATGAGCCTGAGCCGGTAGAACAGGTTACTGAACAATCTGAGGCTCAGATATCACGGGAACCGCGAAGATCGGGAAGGATCCGTTGACAGCCTGATCGCTATGACGGAGTCTACATCATTGATAATGATGAACCCCTCACTTATGCGGATGCGGTCAGTGGACCGGACTCAGCTAGATGGCTTGAAGCTATGCGAGCCGAAATGGACTCCATGTCAAATAACCAAGTATGGGATTTGGTTGATCCGCCTCCGGGAGTAATCCCTATAGGCTGTAAATGGATCTTCAAGAAGAAGATTGACATGGATGGTAACGTGGTTACCTATAAAGGTAGGCTAGTTGCGAAAGGTTTCAAACAAATCTACGGGATAGATTATGATGAAACTTTCTCACCTGTAGCCATGTTTAAGTCTATTCGGATTCTTTTCGCGATAGCAGCATATTATGATTATGAGATCTGGCAGATGGATGTGAAGACTGCTTTCCTTAATGGAAATTTGCAAGAGGATGTGTATATGACACAACCTGAAGGTTTCACTAATCCATCAGATCGTCATAAAATATGCAAGTTAAAGAAGTCCATTTATGGACTTAAACAAGCATCAAGAAGCTGGAATATTCGTTTTGATGAATCAATCAGTGAATTTGGTTTCATCAAGAACGAAGATGACCCGTGTGTATATAAAAGGTTTAGTGGGAGCGTAATTACTTTCCTAGTCCTCTACGTCGATGATATCTTAAGCATTGGAAATGATATTCCTGAACTGCATGCTGTTAAGGCATGGTTAAGGAAATGTTTCCAGATGAAAGATTTAGGAGAAGCAGCCTATGTATTAGGTGTGAAGATCTACAGGGATAGATCTAAGAGGCTTCTCGGGCTGTGCCAGAGTACTTACATCGATAAAGTCCTGGAAAGATTCCATTTAGAGAATTCTAAAAGAGGATATCTTCCAGTCAGACATGGTCTGAATCTTTCGAAGAGTCAGTGTCCACAAACACAGACTGAGAAAGATGAAATGGACAATACGCCTTATGCTTCGGCTATTGGGTCCATTATGTATGCGATGTTGTGTACTCGCCCAGACGTCGCTTATGGGTTAAGCGTGACCAGTCGATTCCAAAGTAATCTAGGTCAGGCGCACTGGATTGCAGTCAAGAACATCTTGAAATATCTGCGGAGGACCAAAGATATGTTCTTGATATATGGTGGTCAGGAAGAACTCAGTATTGAAGGATATACCGACGCTTCGTTCCAGTCTGACCAGGATGATTTCCGATCGCAATCAGGCTATGTTTTTAGCTTGAATGGAGGAGCAGTGGTGTGGAAGAGTTTCAAACAGTCTATTGTTGCTGATTCCACAACTGAAGCCGAGTATGTTGCAGCCTCAGAAGCATCCAAGGAGGCAGTGTGGATTCGTAAGTTCGTGAGAGAACTTGGTGTTGTTCCTTCGAGTGCAGATCCTTTGGTTATCTTCTGTGATAACACTGGAGCAATCGCACAGGCAAAGGAACCACGGTCGCACCAGAAGTCCAAGCACATACAGAGACGGTTTCACTTGATCCGGGAGATCATTGATCGTGGCGAGATCAAAGTCTGCAAGGTTCATACAGATGACAATCTGGCTGACCCGCTTACCAAGCCTCTGGCGCAGCAGAAGCATGAGAAGCACTGTAATAATATGGGTTTGAGATTTCTCAACCATTAGATTAAGTGCAAGTGGGAGATTGTTGGGGTATGCCCTTAAGGCTAATGTTTGAGGCCTTGGGATTGTATCAGTATCATGTATAAACTCTTTTGTTTATAAAGGCAATGGTTGTTATTCAGTTTGTTACATTGTCTGCTGCAATAAGTGTGCTTCTGAATAATGTCTCAAAGCTGTTCAGCTAGGCTGACATGTACTTTTGTGCTTAGTCGATATATCTTGGTGAACATGAGACAGCCTTGACATGATTGAGACTGATATGTGCTCTAATCTTATAGGATGCTTCGAGCATGGAATAAGATGTAGACTCATGGGTACATTGGATGTACTGGACAGACCCTACTAGGATATTCAATTGCTTGTCACAATGTGAATAATCCTTGATTGTAACAAGTGGCACATGTCCTCTGACTTGAGATCGCTTGTGTTTCTAAATGATGATTGTCATTGTTTTGAGTTAGTTCAATATCATTTGAAACATAATGATTATAGACTATCTTGGATAATGAGCTTGAGTCAGGTTAGGGCACTAGTGATAGACAAAGGATTGCCATCTCCTTGATTGGAGTGTGATGTTCAAAAGGGGCCCCCCTGGATGAGATGATTGAGAAAGTGTATGGCCATACCCAGGTGACTGTGTTCATCTGATCTAATCATGCTCATCATATTGGAGTTACAGGCTTGACACGCTTGTCCAATAAGAACATCCAGTGGCAAAGGAATCATGTATGCCTTGTGAGTTTGATTCACACTTGTGCTGTGATTTGGGTGTAGTCTTGGAAGACTCTTTCCTTTATATCGGGAGACAGTGATGTGTTGCTAGATACCCCTCACTGATCGTGATAACGTAAGTTATCGTTACCGACATTTAAAGGAAACCCTCAGGGTCGCACAATTTGATGATATGGCTTACTTAAGTCAGATCGTGTGGACTGAATTGTTTGGGTTCAGTTTAAATGGATTTAATCTCTGATTGTGAGTGAGATCTGGTCTGATCATGTTTGATTGATTAGGGCTTGAGATCGGTAAGCTTCGATCGAGAAAATGGATGCTAGATCCCTCAGATCAGAAGCATCAAGAAGTGAGCGGTCAGATCTTAAGCCTTAGGGGTTTATTATGATCTGGACTAGTTGCTTGGTTTATTTGGTTATTGAACCAAATCAATTTGAACCAGCTCATTGAATGAGCGTATGGTTCAATTAAAGAGGCAATTGCGATTGGGGTAATGCATGGTCGCAAGTGGAGATGGTGTTTGCTATTTTTAGATAGCATGTCACATTCGTGACCACCTCTCACGTTGTCTCTCACAACGCTAATCTCTTTCGCCTCTTGCCCCCTTTCCTCTAGTCTCTTGACACTCGTGTGGTGAAGAGGTTGACAAAAAGAAGAGGAAAAGAAATCGCCAAGCAGAGAAGCTCTTGATCCTTTCCATTCGACAAAGAACGCTTTGGGACCTTGCTAGCACAAGGAACGCCAAAGGGAGTAGGCGACATCAATTGTGTGCGTCGCTTTGGAGAAGATCTCTTTTGGTCTTTGATTCCAAGACACCATCCAAGTGATGACAATGGTGAGAATTTTTTCTTATCTATTCAAGTTTTCGATAGTTGATCATATAATGCATGCTATTCGATCCTAAGGAAACCCTAGATTCCGCCTATGCCATTTTATCCTTGCGCATGCTTTAGGGTTTCGCCCCCCCAGTGGGAACCTTCACTCTATTCTCGTCTCTCGCCCCTTGCTCTCAAAGTCTCACTCTTGCGTGGTGAAGGTTGACGACAAGAGAGGATTCGGCCAAGAAAAGTGTAGATCTCATCCCTTCCATACGATAAGGGCACTTGGAGAACCTTGCTAGCACAAGGAACACAAGGAGTAGTCATCATCCTCTTGTGTGCGTCACCTTTGGAGGAGAGCCCTTTCGCCATCTTCTTCCAAGACGCCATTCGAATCAATGGCTATGGTATGATCTTCTTCTTGATCTATTCAATCATTTGACAGTTGATCATATGGCATGTAAAAGATCTTTAAGAAACCCTTGCTTCCTTGCGAATTTTATATGCGCCTCCTATTAGGGTTTCGTTCCCCCTTAGATTTAGGGGGCTTTCAATTGGTATCAGAGCATTGGTTTATATATGTTCATATGATTGCTGAAGGTGATCCATGTATGCGTTTATGCATAGATCTAAGTTTTCTCATCATGCGAAACTACTAGTTGAATATATTTTATGTTGGCGCATGTTTGATGCTTACATAGTTGCGCATGTTGAATGTTGTAGTTTTTCTTAAAAAACTTAATCACTTGCGCGCCTCACTTAGATCTAAGCGCTTGCTATAAACCCTTAGACGGGTTAGTAGGGTTGAAGTCATCACCTAGTTAAGATCCAAATAGTCTGATCAGACCATCTGACAGCCTAGATGGGTCGACCAGATGGCATCTGTGCGCAAGCACAAGGTGGCTATAGGTCGACTGCAGACAGGTGTGTAGCGATGTCTAGTTGAGACAACCAGTGAACGCGTATGAGTTAGGCCCGGGGTCACACCCGCTTGCCAGAACTCATGAGGGTTGTTCAGCCCAGCGCATGCATGGTTGACCATTAGGTCGACTCAAGTTAGTTAGGACTTGGTGCATGCAAGGGCAGTGGATCTGACTAGACATGATGAGTGGATCCCTATTAATGGACCGTTGTAAGGTAGTAGGGCACATAAGAAAATTAAAATTGATGCCAATGGGTTTTCAAAAATTTTATTTTCTTATTAATGGATCACATGTTGGTTGGATGCCATGATGCTTGTTTATTTAATCTTATGTGGGCTGCCTAATTAATGTGTGCTGTGCTGGGGCCTGCGTGCCTGGAATTAAAATTGTAAATTAATTTTTATTGTGATCTGCGCATCACATGTTATTTAATTTATAAAGTGTAATTGACCTGCGAGTCAATCTTGTCTAGATAGATTAAATTGTAATTTTATCAGACAAGAGCACAGAGCACACATGGCAGAGGCGCATGCAGCTTGAGGCTTAACCAGGTGGGAGGTCCAGGGTTCGACTCTAGGACAGGCGCATTTACCTGGTGGGCGCACCTGAGCTGCAATGGGCGCTTGGGCCCTGGCTTGGGCCAGATGAGAAGGCAAAAGACCCATGAAGAGCTCAAGTGAAGACTTAAGTTAATTTAAGGTCTTACTTAGGTTTAATGGGCTTTTACCACATAAGATCAGCATGCTTTCTACTTATTGTTTATATAATTAGAACTGCATGATTTAATCTTCTGCTATCGCCATAGGTTATGCATGATAGTTAAGAAGATAAAAGACCGTTAAAATCCAACGCTAAAATATCAAGCACGTAAGCCTTCTGACGCGAAACCTCACTGTTCTGACTATCGTTGGGGCCGTGTTGTACCCACTCAGTGGGCACACCCATCTATCTTCAGACGGTGTGTGATTAGGGGAATCGCACGGGTTGGCGATTGGCAGGCATTGCCTACCAGAAATTAGTGCTTGTACTCTCTGTGCATCTTATCTCGCCTGAGCGGGACGCGGAGACCAAGTATGAAATCTGGATCCCATCTCACTAAAAGAGCGTTACTCTTTCGGACTGTTTTACTAGATTTTTCAGTCAGATAAAATAGTGAGAAAAGAATCTTTCTTAAGTCCTGGATTGATTCTAAACATTGATACTGACCTTGCTGTTCTTGCATTGTTGTAGATTACTGCAGCAACGAACACCACGAATTTCAATGTGCGATCCCTACTGGAAAGAGAGAAGTTTGCTGGGCCAAACTTCTCAGACTGGTACGGACACCTTAAGATTGTTCTTAAGGCAGAGAGGAAGCTGTATGTCCTCGAGACGGCTATACCGCCTCAACCCGCTGCGAACGCCGCAAGGGCAGTTCGCGATGCCTATGAAAAGCATGTCAATGATAGCATTGATGTCGCTTGCCTGATGCTTGCGTCTATGACGCCAGAGTTGCAGCGTCAGCATGAGGATCTATCTGCTATACAGATTATAGCAAACCTCAAGCTGCTGTATGCTGCACAGGCTAGGACTGAACGCTACAATTTGACTAAGCTTTTCTTTCAGAGCAAACTGGCTGAAGGGAGTCCAGTGGGAGCTCACGTACTCAAGATGATTGGGTACAAGGAGGCTCTAGAGAAACTGGGACATACCATCAATCAGGAGCTTGCTGTAGACATCATTCTTCAGTCTCTCCCGGCCTCTTTCGATCCGTTCATTATTAATTTTAATATGAACAAGATCGACTGTACCCCGGCAGAGTTACTGAACATGCTCTTGACTATAGAGTTGACTCTAAAGGGAAAGCCTTCAACCTCTGTCTTGATGGTTCCTTCCAGGAACAAGAAGAAGGGGAAGAAGGGCAAAGCCCCTGTCAAGAGTTACAACAAGGTTGTGAAACAAAAGGTTAAGCGGTCGAAGGAATACAGATGTTTCCATTGTGGCCAGCTAGGTCACTGGAAAAAGGACTGTAAAGCGCTCCAAGGAGACAAGAAGGGAAGCATCGCTTCTGGCTCAGGTATTTTTGTGACTGAGGTCATGTTTTCTTCTTCTATTTCATGGGTGTTGGACACTGCATGTGGAGTTCACATTTGTTCAAATGTACAGGAACTCAAGAGAAGAAGACAGGTGGGACAGCATGAGGTGGACCTACGAGTTGGAAATGGGGCACGGGTTGCTGCTGTTGCTGTAGGAGAATATCACATCTCATTACCATCTGGACTTGTATTAGAATTGAACAATTGTTATTTTGTACCTAGCATAACGAAAAATATTATCTCTATTCCTGCTCTTGTCAGGAAAGGGTTTTCCTTTGAATGCAATATTTCAAAGTGTGTTATTTCTTATGATAATATTGTTTATGCTACTGGATCAATTAACAATGGGTTATTCATGTTGGACATGGAATATTCTATACAAAATATTGATAATAAGAAAGCCAAGTATGCTGATAACAGCACCTTGCTATGGCATAGTCGTTTAGGCCATATTAACGAGAAACGCATTAAGCGGTTGCATGATCATGGACTGCTGGGATCATTCTCCTATGAGGAGCTTGATACATGCAAAGCTTGTTTAATGGGTAAAATGACGAAAGCTCCTTTTCCTAAAAAAGGTCAAAGGGCTTCAGGTTTACTTAACCTTATACACAGTGATGTGTGTGGGCCATTTAGTAAACATGCCAGAGGTGGCTATTCATACTTCATTACCTTTACTGATGATTTCAGTAGATACGGGTATGTCTATCTAATGAGACATAAGAGTGAATCTTTTGACAAGTTCAAAGAGTTCAAAAATGAAGTGCAAAATCAGCTAGGCCGAAATATCAAGGCACTTTGCTCAGATCGAGGTGGAGAATACCTAAGTCGAGAGTTTACTGACTATCTGAAGCAGTGTGGGATTGTCTCACAGCTTACTCCGCCAGGAACACCGCAATGGAATGGTGTGTCCGAGAGGAGGAACAGAACCTTATTGGATATGGTTCGTTCAATGATGAGTCAGGCTACTCTACCTTACTCCTTTTGGGGATTTGCACTGGAAACAGCTGCAAAGGTACTAAACCGAGTGCCATCCAAGGCAGTTTCAAAGACTCCATATGAGTCATGGTATGGGAAACAGCCGAGCTTGACATTTATTAAGATCTGGGGTTGCGAGGCTTATTTCAAAAAGCTCGCCTCTGGGAAACTAGAGAGCAGATCTGAGAAATGCATCTTTGTCGGTTACCCTAAGGAAACTAAGGGTTATTATTTCTACGACCCCAAAGAGAACAAAGTATTTGTTGCTCGGACGGCTATTTTTCTTGAGAAGGAATTTCTTCTGCAAGAGGCCAGTGGGAGAGAAATAAAGCTGGATGAGAATCCAGAGGAAGGAAAAAGTAGTCAAGCACAGTTGGATGAGCATGAGCCAGTAGAACAGGTTATTGAACAACCTGAGGCTCAGATATCACGGGAACCGCGAAGATCGGGAAGGATCCGTCGACAGCCTGAGCGCTATGACGGAGTCTACATCATTGATCATGATGAACCTGTAAGATCCAAGGATCTTAAGTCCTGGTAAGCATTATTTTTGGAATTAAATAAAATTATGGAATGTGATATTTTATTATGATTCAAGTAAAATTTATTGAATGCTAATTAACTAGCTTACTGATTGTTAATTATTTGATTTGTGATTGGTTGTTAATTTATTGTAAATTAATTAGAGGTTATTTGTTTGATTATTGGCTGTTAATTTATGATAAATTAATTAGGATTTATGGGTTGTAAATTGTAAATAATTAATTAGACCTTATTGGTTAATTAAATCCTTATTGGATGTTAATTAAATCCTTATTGGATTTCGGTTAAGTGCTTGGTTATTTGTAAGTTAATTAAATTAATTAGTTAACTAGCTTATTGGATGTTAGTTTAACTCTTATTGGACTTTCACTTAAACTAAGGGATTATTGGGTTTTTAAAATTTGAATTATTGGGTTAATGGGTTAAACCTTTTTGAATTAATGGGTTAGAGGGTTAAAACCTTAAAAACCGAAATTTAAATAGGTAATTTCGGTTAGGGTAGAGTTTTGGCGATTTTGGCTTGGAGAAAAACTTTGGGCGACGGCTTGAAGAACTTAGGCGATTCTTGAAGAGTTCTTGAGGCGATTTTGGTGATTTCTCCATCTCTTTCCCTTTGGCGAATTATTCCTTGGTGTTTGGTAGCATCTTTCAAAGCCTTAGACGAATTTTTGGAAGGGTTTTTCTTATTGGTGTTCACGGTTCAAGGTGAGTGGGTTGTCTAATTGATTTCTATCTATTTGTTGGTGTTAATTGATGAGTTAGATGATATATTCGCTTGTTGGAAATCTTACTATGCTAAAACCGAATTTTGTAAAGTTGATTATATGATGAAAACCGAATTTTGTAAGGTTGATTATATCATGAAAACCGAATTTTTCAAAGGTAATTATATGATGAAAACCGAATTTTGTAAGGTTGATTATATCATGAAAACCGAATTTTGTAAAGTTGATTATATGATGAAAACCGAATTTTGTAAGGTTGATTATATCATGAAAACCGAATTTTTCAAAGGTGATTATATGATGATTATTTAACCGAAAATTTGTATGAAATTTAAGGTATTTTTATAGAAATTTTGGTAGCATTAAATCATTGAATTTTGAGTATGAAACTCTTGTTAGTTATAGTTAAACCGGAAATCAACTTTGGTAACATTAAGTCAATGATGTTTGTAGCATGAATGAAAACCGAAACCTTATTGATGGTAGCTAAACCAAAATAATCTTGATGATTGTTTATGGAAACCGAAAATTGTAATACGGAATTTAAGGTATTCTCCTATGGAATTTAGGAAGCTTTAAACCAATGTTTTTGAGCATGATATTCATGTTAACTAAGGTTTAGAATTTTAGTAGATGATATGATATGTTAACCGTGGGTTATATGTAGAGATTTGTAAAATAAATTGTATGATTTCATGCTTTAGTTTTATGTTAATTTTTATGGATGCTTGTTAACTACAATGTTGAGAAATTGTTTGAGAAATTTGGGTGATAACCTAGTAAAGTTTGACTGAACTAATCAGCATGAAACCTAAGGACCACACTACATTATATGATTGTTAATATTATGTAATTGTGTGATTTTTAAATATTAGGAGTTTATGTGATTTTTGGAATATTATGTTGTTATGTAAATTGTGAACATTATGTGGTTATGAGATTTTTGAAAATTATGTGATTATGAGAATTTTGAATATTATGTGTTGTGTGTTGGTTAGGACTAAGGCTAGGTGTAACTATGAACTCAAGGGGATAGTCCTTATGTGTTATGTTAAGGGTTTGAATTTCAGCCCTGTATTGTGATATGTGAGGAGGTTGATGTTCAGCCTGCCTATTATGATTATTGTGATGGGGGTTGATGTTCAGCCTGCCCGATATGATTTTTGTGATGACTATCCTAGAGTATAGTTGACACTTAGGAGTCCACCTTTGTGAAATATGTTCACCTATGTGAAATATGAAATAAGATGTGTCTGTTGTCCAGTAGGAACCTTTTGGGAGAACGGGTTTTTGACGCAAAGTGCCATGTCTTGGTCGGACAGGGGCCACCTCTTGATGTCATAACTCTTTTATGTGATGGGGTAATATAAGACGCAAAGTGCCATGTCTTGATCAGACAGGGGCCACCTCTTGATGTCATTACTCTTTATGTGACAGGGTGATATAAGACGCAAAGTGCCATGTCTTGATCAGACAGGGGCCACCTCTTGATGTCATCACTCTGATGTGTATGGGGTGAGGGAGCAAAGTGCCACGTCGTGACCTGGCGGGGGCCACCTCTTGATTCTACTCACTATCCATGTTTATGTGTTGCATGCGGCTCCCAGTGCTTTGGCCAAGCCGGGTTAGACCATATTGGTCACTACTGAATATGCTGGACAACTAGGTTGCTTATGTGTTGGTGTGTTAGTGGTTTAGAGTATAACTCTAGAACCTGAGTTTGTGAACCTAAGTTGTTATGTGTTTAGTTGGTTTAAAATATATGTGTTTAATTGGGTTAGAGTAAAACTCTAAAACCTGAGTTTGTGAACATGAGTTTGTTATACGCTAGTGTGTACATCTGACTGTCTATATGATTTCTGTTTCTTTATTTTGTTATATGTTGACATAATGTTCTTGTTAAAGATTTTTAAAATAATCTGCCTATATTTTTGAGTGTATGTTATGGATGGTCGATTTAGACTATCCACTCACTGGGCTGTGTAGCTCACCCCTCACTATTTTCAGGCATAGAGCAGGGGCGCATTTCATGAGTAACATTGGCGTGGATATTATGTTTGCTGCTTAAGAACTTTTATGCTAAAATTTTCTGGAGCCGGTTGTGGCTAAACCATATGATTTATATGAACTATGTGAACTATGTGATGTGAACCATGTGAACTATGTGAATTTGTGTTGCCAGATTGTGGCAGTTAACTGAGTTTGATTTTTGTGTCACCGCGGGCTTCAGCCTGGTTTCGGTGTTTGGTATGGGTTTATAAAACCGATTTTGTGATTTTGTTTTGAATTTCGGCTTGTTGTATATTCCGTGCAATCGGTTTTGATATACCCTGTAACTTGCATATGTCTAGTGCAAGTATTGCGTGGTGGCAGGTACCTTTATGGATTTTATGAATTTTGAATCGGTTTTGATATAACTGTTGCCTTGCATATGTCTAGTGCAAGGATTGCGTGGTGGCAGGTACCCTTATGAGATTTGAGTTTTGTGAATTTGTGTGTATGGATTTATGAAATTTTTCAGATCGTGTTTTCTTGAACTCGGTTTTACCTAGCATATGATCGATCTTATATGAAACATCCTGTGTCATTTGTGAATTGTGCCATTTGTTTGGGGTTAAGAATGTGGGATGTTACAGAACCCCTCACTTATGCGGATGCGGTCAGTGGACCGGAATCAGCGAGATGGCTTGAAGCTATGCGAGCCGAGATGGACTCCATGTCAGATAACCAAGTCTGGGATTTGGTTGATCCGCCTCCGGGAGTAATCCCTATAGGCTGTAAATGGATCTTCAAGAAGAAGATTGACATGGATGGTAACGTGGTTACCTATAAAGGCAGGCTAGTTGCGAAAGGTTTCAAACAAATCTACGGGATAGATTATGATGAAACTTTCTCTCCTGTAGCCATGTTCAACTCTATTCGGATCATTCTCGCAATAGCAGCATATTATGATTATGAGATCTGGCAGATGGATGTGAAGACCGCTTTCCTTAATGGAAATCTGGATCAGGATGTGTATATGACACAACCTGAAGGTTTCACTAATCCATCAGATCGTCATAAAATATGCAAGTTAAAGAAGTCCATTTATGGACTTAAACAAGCATCAAGAAGCTGGAACATTCGTTTTGATGAATCAATCTGTGAATTTGGTTTCATCAAGAATGAAGATGACCCGTGTGTATATAAGAGGTTTAGTGGGAGCGTAATTACATTCCTAGTCCTCTACGTCGATGATATCTTAATCATTGGAAACGATATTCCTGAACTACATGCGGTTAAGGCATGGTTAAGAAAATGTTTCCAGATGAAAGATCTAGGAGAAGCAGCCTATGTATTAGGTGTGAAGATCTACAGAGATAGATCTAAGAGGCTTCTCGGGCTGTGCCAGAGTACTTACATCGATAAAGTCCTGGAGAGATTCCATTTAGAGAATTCTAAAAGAGGATATCTTCCAGTCAGACATGGTCTGAATCTTTCGAAGAGTCAGTGTCCACAAACACAGACTGAGAAAGATGAAATAGACAATACGCCTTATGCTTCGGCTATTGGGTCCATTATGTATGCGATGTTGTGTACTCGCCCAGACGTCACTTACGGGTTAAGCGTGACTAGTCGATTCCAAAGTAATCCAGGTCAGGTGCACTGGATTGCAGTCAAGAACATTTTGAAATATCTTCGGAGGACCAAAGATATGTTCTTGGTGTATGGTGGTCAGGAAGAACTCAGTATTGAAGGATATACTGACGCTTCGTTCCAATCTGACCAGGATGATTTCCGATTGCAATCAGGCTATGTTTTTAGCTTGAATGGAGGAGCAGTGGTGTGGAAAAGTTTCAAACAATCTATTGTTGCTGATTCCACAATAGAAGCCGAGTATGTTGCAGCCTCAGAAGCATCTAAGGAGGCAGTGTGGATTCGTAAGTTCATTCAGGAACTTGGTGTTGTTCCTTCGAGTGCAGATCCTTTGGTTATCTTTTGTGATAACACTGGAGCAATCGCACAAGCAAAGGAACCACGGTCGCACCAGAAGTCCAAGCACATACAGAGACGGTTTCACTTGATCCGGGAGATCATTGATCGAGGCGAGATCAAAATCTGCAAGGTTCATACAGATGACAATCTGGCTGACCCGCTTACAAAGCCTCTGGCGCAGCAGAAGCATGAGAAGCACTGTAATAATATGGGTTTGAGATATCTCAACCATTAGATTAAGTGCAAGTGGGAGATTGTTGGGGTATGCCCTTAAGGCTAATGTTTGAGACCTCGGGATTGTATCAGTATCATGTATAAACTTCATGTTTATAAAGGCAATGGTTGTTATTCATGTTGTTGCATTATCTGCTGTCATATGTATACTTCTGAATAATGTCTCAATGCTGTTCAGCTTGGCTGACATGCAGTTAAGTCCTTAGTCGAGATATCTTGGTGAACATGAGACAGCCTTGATATGATTGAGACTAATATGTGTTCTAATCTTATAGGATGCTTCGAGCATGGAATAAGATGTAGACTCATAGGTACATTGGATGTACTGGACAGACCCTACTAGGATGTTCAATTGCTTGTCACAATGTGAATAATCCTTGTATGCAAACAAGTGGCATACTTCCTCTGACTTGAGATCACTTGTGTTTCTAAATGATGATTGTCATTGTTTTGAGGTAGTTCAATATCATTTGAAACATAATGGTTATAGACTATCTTGGATAATGATCATGAGTCAGGTTAGGACACTAGTGATAGATAAAGGATTGCCGTCTCCTAGTTTGGAGTGTGATGTTCTAAAGGGGCCCCCTGGATGAGATGATTGAGAAAGTGTATGGCCATACCCAGGTGACTATGTTCATCTGATCTAATCATTCTCATCATATTGGAGCTACAGGCTTGACTCGCTTGTCCAATAAGAACATCCAGTGGCAAAGGAAACTTGTATGCCTAGTGAAGTGGATTCACACTTGTGCTATGGTTTGGGTGTAGTCTTGGAAGACTCTTTCCTTTATATCGGGAGACAGTGATGTGTTGCTAGATACCCCTCACTGATCGTGATAACGTAAGTTATCATTACCGACATTTAAAGGAAACCCTTAGGGTCGCACAATTTGATGATATGGCTTACTTAAGTCAGATCGTGTGGACTGAATTGTTTTGGTTCAGTTTAAGGGATTTAAACTCTGATTGTAAGTGAGATCTGGTCTGATCATGTTTGATTGATTAGGGCTTGAGATCGGTAAGCTTCGATCGAGAGAATTGATGCTAGATTGGTCAGATCAAGAGCATCAAGAGATGAACGGTCAGATCTTGAATCTTAGGGTTTAAGGTGATCTGGACCAAGGCTTGGCTTGATTTGGTCCTTGAACCAAATCCAAATTGAACCGGCTCATGTATGAGCGCATGGTTCAATTTAGAGGGATGAGCGTTCGGTTCACTTGGAGTGAACGCATAACGCATGTATTGAAGCATTTGCTATTTATGGAAATTCGGTTTTCCAAAGTGAAAAACGCCTCCACGTTCGAGTGCAACGCTTCTCTATTCTCGTCTCTCGCCCCTTGCTCTCAAAGTCTCACTCTTGCGTGGTGAAGGTTGACGACAAGAAAGGATTCGGCCAAGAAAAGTGTAGATCTCATCCCTTCCATACGATAAGGGCACTTGGAGAACCTTGCTAGCACAAGGAACACAAGGAGTAGTCATCATCCTCTTGTGTGCGTCACCTTTGGAGGAGAGCCCTTTCGCCATCTTCTTCCAAGACGCCATTCGAATCAATGGCTATGGTATGATCTTCTTCTTGATCTATTCAATCATTTGACAGTTGATCATATGGCATGTAAAAGATCTTTAAGAAACCCTTGCTTCCTTGCGAATTTTATATGCGCCTCCTATTAGGGTTTCGTTCCTCCTTAGATTTAGGGGGCTTTCACGATTGGAAAGGGCGCCAGAGTCCTCTTCGCCTTTCATTTGAAGCAACATCGTCCGTCTGTTGTGTGCGACGAGTTCTCTACGGCGGCGGCTGAAGCGGCTTTTCCCAAGCAGTGGCGCCTCCTTCCTCTCCCGGCACTGGCTGCTGCTCTCTCTTCTGGAGGCTTCCTCCCCTCCCGGCGCGAGCAACCCACCCTCCTTCCCTCCTTCCTCTGTCAGCAATGGCAGCCCCTCCCAGTAGCTTCGTTTTTGTTTTCTATCGGCGGTAGTTCTGTCCATCGACGCGTGCGGCGGCTGCTCCTTCCAGCGAATCCAGCGCTGGCGGCTATTGTTCCCTCTCTCGTCGGCGGCGAAACATCCGGCAGCGAGCGCCGATAACTTTTCCAGCAGCAAACGAACGAAGCGTCTGTTCACGTCGTGTGCTTGATAGTTATTTTAGATAAATTATTTTGGGGGAATTTCATGATAATTATTTTAGATAAATTTAATTTAAATAGAAAATTGATGGTTGAGGGTAATATTATGGATTGATGCTTGATAGTTAATAACAAGGGTTTATTTAAATTATCCAGTTGAGAAAAGGAGGTAATTGAGCTTTCAGAGGGATTCAGAAATCAGTGTTGAGGTAGGAATCTTACCTTACTCCTTTCTTATAGTGTCAAGAATTATAGGATTTGCTGCTTAATCCTTTGGTTTGATATATGATACATATGTTAGAATTGATTGACACTAATATCTAATTGCTCCGTCTGCTTGATTTGTTTCTGAAATTCAGTTGACTTCAATTATCTTGTTCATTGGTCATATTTATTTCTGTATACATGATTAACAAAACTGTATTGAGATATCTGATATATTGACATATGAGCATGGTTGAACAATTGTGTATCTGTGATATTGACACATGAGTATGTGGAACAGTTGAATAATTGTTATGTTAAAGTCGTGATACATATTGACCTCAGGACTGGATGATTTATTCTCCAGTGGCCACTGTGTGTGTTATAGTTCCGACGCGTATCGGACTATCTGTTTGCCCGTTAGTGCACCGCCAGTTGTCCTGAGGACAATACTACGGATGTCAGGTGTTGGACGCAAAACTCCGGGCTATTTAGGACAGTCGTTCCATTGCATGAGCAACAGTGGAAACACTCTGAAAATGAGTGCGGCTCTTAATTGAGATCTGTTGGCTAGCTTGATGATTTACACGACATTCTATATATTATTTGTATATTACTGTTTCAGTCATTGAATTATCTTATTATTTGACTCCCTCACCATATTTGTTGATTCCTACTTAGCGTTTTGCTAACTTCCTTTGTTTCTCTTCCAGGTACAGAGTTAGCTTCTGGGAGGGGTAGAGTAGATAGCAGATATCAGCCTGAGTTCAGATAGTCTTTTAACTTTTATTTTAGTTGATTTATGTATATCTTGGATAGTGTGTTTTAGAGATTGTATTGTAAAACTGTTGATGATAAATTTGGATTTTTTTTATTTAATAAATGATATTGGATTATTGTGAGTTCTTTGGTTCCTATTAACATTGTCATCTCCCTCGGGGAACCCTAAGCTAGGAATAGCTGGCTTCCAGCCGGGGCGTAACACAGAGCCTGCCCTCTTCTGAGGGGTGCGCTGCTCCAAGGAAGTTGAGAACTTCCTCTGGGACATGGAAATATATTTTCAGAATGCCTAGATCCCCGAGGGGGAGCAGGCCCAGGCCTGTATCACGTATCTCTCTAGAAACGCGAAGTTGTGGTGGCAGACTCAGGCCGCACCCAACTTACTCGGGGCCGATCCCCCCCATAAGCTGTCTTGGGAAGAGCTTAAAATTGAGATCAAGGCCTAATTCTTTCTCAGCAAATCGACTTGGTTTGCGAGGGACGCCCTCAAGAAAGTTTGGCTTGTTGGGGACATCGAGGACTACTGTTGTGTCCGCAAGTGCACGGATACTCGAAGTAATAAAAAGATATCGAACCATAGAGATCTCATTTGTTAAGTACTGAATAATTGATTTTTCACTAGCTAAGCAATTGATTATGATGCAAGTAAACGATTGGAAAGCACACGAAAAGTCAGAGAGAAAAGGTAGGCATAGGGTTTTATCCGCCTTAATTCTAATGACTAGTTAGAAATAAGTGCTTGACAGTTCAATCTTATTATGATAAAGATATAATTTACTTTATAAAGAAATCGTCTCGCTTTTGCGCAGACAATTTACAAAGAATCAATCCCGACTTTCGCACAAGATTTATTTAATGCTAAAGATAAGTAAATCATTGACAAGGAGATTTAAGATCACTTTCATGCATCCAATCTCTATGTCAATCATCTCAAGTGAAAACTAAATACTTTCATACTTTAGTTTCACAGGTTCTACTAAAGGGTTTCCAACGATCCAATACTTAATTTCTTATGATATCTTCATGTTTAATTCATTAATTCTTCCTAGATCAGATTATTAATAAGTCAATAAACTTCTAAGATCTAGAAATAAGAACAAACCTAATTTCTTACAATGACTTCCTAAATCTCAATTTTAGGGTTCCAAGTTTTATAAGTCACTTTTCAGTCCATATCACAAAAACTTCAATACATGTTGACAATATGAAACTAGAAAGATTAAAGATGATAATCACTTAAATAGAATTATCATAATAAAAGTATCCTGACGAATTAAAGATCATCTAGTCATTATGAAATTAAGGGGATTACACCACATGTCCCAAAAAGTGTTTAAGCTAGCATGGTAGAAGAATTACAAAAAGCCATAGTTTAGAATGATCAAAAATTGAAGAGAAAGAGGAATTTTACTAAACACAGGGCTGTAATGAAAATTACAGCCCGTAATTTCCTAAGCAACTCACGATGAATAGTGCGGCGTTCCCTTCTTTCATTGATTTCTCCTCCGATTGATCCCTTTCGCTCTGAAACTTCTGGGGTATGTTCTTCTCTTCCAGGCGTAGCTCTCCCTCAAATTTCACGGCCGGTGGTGCTCTGTACACTTTGCAGCAGCGAACCCTAGGGCAGCGGTGATAAACTCGATTTCTCTCTGAGTCGTGGATCAAAATTGGGGCTTCTTGTTCGATGATGATTGCCTCCTTCTCTAGTGTATTCCCCCCTTTACGGTTCTTGAATTGATGGTCTAAATCGTCTGCAATCATCCGCGCAAAAATCAGGCTACAGTAATACCGGGAAAATCGGCTGTTTGGATCATAATTACGGTCGTAATTTTCATTACGGCAGTGCCGCAATATCTTCTAAAAAGAATTACGGGTCATAATGTAAACTACGGTAGTGCCGTATTCTTCTTTGGACAGAAATCGACCGAAATTACGGCCCGTAAAATAGATTACGGTAGTGCCATATTCTTCTTTGGACAGAAATCGACCGAAATTACGGCCCATAATAATTATTACGGTAGTGCCTATTCTTCTCTGGACAAAAATCGACCGAAATTATAGCCCATAAAATAGATTACAGTAGTGCCATGGTTTATTTTGTAGGTTCAGTAAAACAACGGTACTGTAATATTCATTACGGCCCTACCGTAATTTCGTCTGGAGCTCCGTTTTGCGTGAAATTTGACATGTAATCTTCTCTTGATGATGGGAATTCGTCTATGCACTTGAATTGCTCGAAAGCGCCTTAAATGATACCTTTTTACCTGAAAATGATCAAAAACCAGAACTAGTGTAGATTCTGCATTATTTGATAAATAAGGCATAAAAATAAGCAAATGAGCATGAATATGACACAAAAGACCTATCAAATGATATAAAATATACTATGAATTTTCGTGTCATCAAATACATAAGGCTCAAACTTTGCTTGTCCTCAAGCAAAATCAAAAACTGATCGAGGGAATAAACTTTCTTATGAAGAATAAACTTCTTAAAATATAATCACCAATGAAAAATCTCACCAAATGCTACATAGAATTTCAAATAAACATATCATCTTCTAAATTCAATCCTCAAGATCTACAACTTAATCAAATAAAATTTTGTAACTCGTATAATAAATAGAATTTCAATCTCAAGATTTCACCCAGTTTTAGTTCAAATCCACCACACTTTTGTTTACAGGAATAGGATTTCCAAGATCTTTTTCCACTCAGAATTTTTAAGTTCCTCCCTTTTTTGTATCGTTCACATTCTCTAATTTGATTACCACCCTTTTTCTGTTGACAAATTCAGAGTACACTAGTCACATAACCAATGTAATAGAACTCATATCTCTTTGGTAGGAAGAATCTTACTTGAGATAGCAGAGTTAATGTGAAACGATTTATCTCCATGGCATGTACCCACATAGATACATACTTCTTTTTTCTCTTTTTTTTTTTTGACTTCAACCCATGTCTTTGGTACCACTGCCAATTTTGCGCAGTGCCAAGTAAGGGAGTCATCTCTCTTTATATTAGATCATGGAATCTTTCTTCCCAACAAATAGCAAATAGATTGAACATCAACAGAGTTAATCAATTGATATCAACTCAAAAATCATACTCATATGCTTGTTTTATTTAAAGAAGTAGCGTCACTCTTGGATCACATTCATCAAACAATACATCTACCCAAAATCTCATTCATCAATTAATGAAAAATTCCAATAACCAGATATATGTTAAAGAAATAAATTCATCACAATAGGTCTATCCCTAATCACAGGCATAAACATATTCATTATCAAGAAAATCATACTGTCAATAGGTGTTTTAAAAATAGACCACATCACAACATAATAGCATATGATCAAATCAAGAGGGAACTTCATATATGAAAGTTATAAAATCAACATGAATCTTCATGCACCTACTCAAGGTGCTCAGTATCATCAGAATATCAAATATCATACAACCCAATCGAACGCAAATCATAATCACAAAAATTGCAATACAACCAAATCGAATTTTAAAGTTCAGAGTCAAGTAAAAGCGATAAAAGATAGCAGCAGCGGACACAAGAAGTTTGGAAGAGTCATCCTTGCTATAAAAACATGAACCATCAATAAGATATAGAAGATGAAATACAAATAAGTAAGGAAGAAGATACTCATCTGCATCAGATCCGATCTCCTCGGTACCCTCAGGGGCTGCATCCATGGGGTCATCATGCTCACCACCCTGATCTCCATCATAATCTCCACCACTTCTCCTGCTGTCCTCGAAGCCGAATCGGTCGTAGAGAAAATTCCCATTTCCTCCATGTAGTTGCCAAGCTCCTCCACATCCTAGTGAATATGCCCCATGGAATCAGACATTCTCCCCATGGAATCAAGCATTCTTTCCATGAGGCGACCCTGACGGTATACCTCAGTGGAGAGAGCCTAGAATCCTAGGTCAAAGGCACTGGCCCATCCTCTCTCAGCTCTATGTGAAGAACCTCCAGCTCGGTGAGAGGAATCTGCAGCATGATGAGGTGAATCCATACTCATATCAAATGGGTCATCTCTGTCACCCCAGGTGGGTGGTGGCAGTACAGTGTCCAAGGGAGGTGTGAAAGCGGCTTTAGCATCACTAGGTGACAGCTTCCAGTTGGCTTGGTTCTTAACAGTTGTCTTCTCAGTATGAGGTAGGGGCAACGTGGGCGCCCTTGGTCCAAGAACCAAACAGTAGGCATCACCCTCTCTCACTATCATTCTCATGGCTATGCAAGATTTGATGTCTAGTCTTGCATTCCCCTTTGCAACTTCAACTCCATAGGGCTCAACATTCAGATAAAGGGCTATAGGAGTAATCAACCCTCCTATCACAATCGCTCCTTTCTTTGCCCTAGCAACTTTGTCCATGTGCTTGATCAAGAAGAAGGCCACATCAACAGGGTACCCATGCAACATCCTCCATAAGAAGTAAAACTCAGATTAACAGACCATGCCGTCACTATCACCACGCCCAAATACTGTGTGAGCTAAAACTCTGTGGGCATATTTGATACAAGGGTTCGAAATCCTTGAGGCTCTAGCTAAAACTGCAGAAAAGTTGGTTTCAGATGTGATTTGATTCCAAAATACATTTTATATGAATCCAAGCGGCACTTGAGTGTATCCTCCTGATGCCAAGTAGAAAATGGACCGGATGTCTCTCAAAGTGAGTCTCCTCTCTATATTTGTCATGCGGAAGGTGATTTCACCTTCAGCGTGTCTATCTGTGAATTCAAGGAACTCCATGTCTATGCTACTAAGGAACTCCAGCACCAAAGGCAGGTACGTCGGCAGTGCCATCTGAAAGAATTTCTTCGCTCTGATTTGATCAAACAATCAAAACACATCATCATACAACCCTAAGGCTTCTAATGTTCATCGGTCAGCGTATTTGGTGTTTACTACCCTCCGGGTTATAAGTTGATTATATCTGGCCTCTTGAATCATATCCTTAAATATGATACCATAGGGATTGGGGGGTGTTGAGGATTCAGCAGGAGCCTTTCCTCTCTTCTTTGAAACTACTTGCTTGGTTTTGGGTGCCATTTGAATAAAAGTGATGTAAATGTCTTGAAAGGCTAGAAAATCTTGTCACTTGCATTGAAGGAGAGCTGTACGCTAAAATTTGAATGCAATATAGCAAATTCAAGTTCTAGTTGAAATCATTTCTTAAAACTTCCTTAGGAACGAAAATCTTTACTTAGAAAGCATTCTAGAAATAGGAATCAACCAAATCGAAGCTCAAACCCAAGAGATTTGGAGCTGGCAGAAAAACAGGCGGCCAAACAACAAATTGAGCTCGATTAGAGCTTCAAATCAATCAAAAATCTCAAAGAAATGAATAAGGAAGGGTCGCCAGTGATCCAAACGACAAATGCAAGTAAAGATTTCGAGATTCGACACCAAATTGAAAGAAAAACAGAAAGGGGCGGAAATCACGCCTGGACTCGCTAAATCGAATAGGTCAGGCTTGAGATTACCAAATCGACGGTCGGAGCTGGTCAGAAAGGGTCGCCTACATCGGCATCGCTCCATCTTCTCATATGGGTCGTGATATACTCAATGACAACCATTATAACCTCCCAACTATGACGATATTGGGAAACTCCAGAGATTTTAAAATTTTAATTACATACAGCAAAAGCAAATCCCCGAAATAGGCCGGTCCCAAAAACCCAATAAATTGATGCTTGCGAGGGGATTGACACAATGAGAGGAGAAAGTACCTAAGAGCAAGATGGAGCGATACCGATGTAGGTGCCCAAGCATGCGCCATCTACAGTCTCACACACAACGGATCCTCGAGCTCTCTTCTTCCACACCCAGTGCTAGCCTCGGGAAGAAGATCCAAGCTGTATGGTACCTCCTAGAGAAGTTGCGCCACCTTCAAGGAAGGATGCGCCAACAAGGAGGTGAGGGAGAAGAAGCCGCCAAGCCCTAGTGCTCCTTGTGCCAAGAGGAGAAGTAGAAGAAGGCTTGTGGTTTGATGATGGAAGAGGATTGCACCAATAGCTCCTTGCCTTCACCCTTGTCTCTTGCTCACGCCAACTTAACAAGTTGCTCTCGCATATGATATGACATAATGAAGCAAGGGCTTAGGTGATTTAGATGCAAACACAATGAGACATGTGGCTAGGGTAAGGGGGTGGGGGGCAATTAGGGTTAGAGGTAAGAAAAGTATCTAAGACTTTTCCATAAACCTCTACACATCAGCCATATGCGCCCCAAGCCTTGCCATAGATGCAAGGTTTCCATGCAAGGAAGAAGGGGGAGGCACCAAAAGCTTCCTAATAAAGCACTATGCGCCTACCTCTCCTCATTATGCCCTTAGGCGCTAATGGGTTTAGGTTTTTTTCCCATTATACCCTTATGCCATCTAATCTCTTCACGACAACTTATTATTGGGCCTCATTGGGTAATGAGCTTGCCCAAACTTCATTACACAAGTTTATTAAGCCATTGGATCCAATCCAATGCAACCCAAACTCAAATGTGACCAACCATGGTCAATTTCAGGTCAACCAGCCAAAAATGAAGTTTGGCTCTAATAAGTTTCTTCCATTGCATCAGGCCCATTGGCGTTGATGAAATCTCCCAAATAGATCCGAGTTATCCAATAACTCGATCGTAAGGCTTTCCGATCAATACAAGAATTTGAGAATCAAGGTGTGCGACCTTGTAGGTTTCTCTGATGTTGGCAGTGATGAACTAAGGTCATCACAAGCAGTGAGTGGAAACTAGTAGTGCATCGCTACTACCAAGTCATCAGAATGGATATCGATATCGACATCCTCATCATCACAACAAGGCACTGATGCATTACAGTCTCTTTGCCAAACTAATATCAGATTGGACAAGTGTGTCACCACTTGTTTTTACCCAATCTCATGGTCATGATTAAATCAGGTTATCACCTGGGTATGGCCATACACTTTCAGTCATAGAACCATAGGGGTGCCCCATGGATATCAAGCTTCCCTCAGGAAGGGGCAAATCCTCTGTCTGTCCATTGATCTTCTCATATGGTCGTGACATACTCAATGACAACCGTTATAACCTCCCAACTATGGTGAGGTGTTAGGTTGTATCAAAGCTTGTCCCTAACCATATAGAAGAGTCAATGACCTCAAGTTAAGGGATCAATGCATCTCTTATCGCTTGCGAGGATAACTCATGACACCAAGTCATAGCCTCATAGCGGGTCGGTCCAGTATATCCATCACTGACCATGTGTCTGCGTTAGCACCTCATGCCTAACCAGCCCATATACCAGTCTCACATGTACCAAATCTGTCCCATATCCACTAAGGTACATTGACTAGGGACAAGAGTTTGAGCCTATATTCAATCTATCTCCTAGGACATTATCATGCAAGTACACAATCGCAGAAGTAAATAAATCATAATAATGACAATGCCAAAATGATATATAAGAAATATCAATGTCAAGTAGTATAAAAGATAGACCAATAACAGGTCTTAGGGCATAAACACCAATAATATGTCAAGTAGTACAAAAGATAGACCAATAACAGGTCTTAGGGCATAAACACCAACAAGTGAGGTGTTAAGTTGTATCAAAGTATATCCCTAACAATATATAAGGGTCAATGACCTCAAGTCAAGGGATCAATGCATCTCCTGTCACTTGTGAGGTTAACTCATGACACCAAGTTAGAGCCTCATAGCGGGTCGATCTAGTATATCTACCACTATTATACCAATATGTCTACGTTAGCACTATGTGCTTAACCAGCCCATATACTAGTCTCACATGTACTAGAGCTATCCCTTATCCACTCAGGTACTTGACTAGGGATAGAGTTTGAGCACAGAAACAATTTGTCTCTAGGGATATTATCATGCAAGTATACAAAGAACGCAGATGTAAACGAAGGATAATAATGACAATGCTAGAATAATATATATAAGATATCAATGTCAATTAGTAAACAAAAAATAGACTAACAACGGGTCCAAGGGCATATACACCAACAATCTCCCACTTGTACTTAGACATAGTTGTTGAGAAATCTCTACCCCATGTCTCTCGTATGACCATCATGCTTCTGCTGTGCCAAAGCTTTAGTTAGTGAGTTTGCTAGATTGTTGTCTGTGTCAACTCTGCTAATCTTGATATCACCTCGGCCAATGATCTCTCTGATCAGGTGAAATCTCCTAACTATGTGTTTAGACTTTTGATGAGATCGTGGTTCCTTTGCCTGTGCAATCATTCCATTATTATCACAATAGAGCTCAATTGAATCCACAAAAGTTGGAACCACCTAAAGTTAAAAAATGAACTTCCTGATCCAAACAGCATCTTTGGCTGCCTCAGAAGCGACGACATACTCAGCTTCGGTTGTAGAATCAGCAATGGTGGATTGCTTGAAGCTTTTCCAGCATACAGTGCCTCCATTCATCTTGAACACATCAGGGTTGACTGCCTGCGATCTAAAGTCATCAGGGTTGACTAGAATGATGCATCAGTATATCCCTGAACACTGAGCTCTTCCAGTCCCCCATAGACCAAGAACAAATCTTTAGTTCTTCTCAGGTACTTCAGGATGTTCTTTACAGACACCCATTGCTGCAGACCTGGATTGGATTGATATCGGCTGGTTATGCTCATAGAATAAGCCACATCTGGTCTAGTAAGTAACATTACATACATGATTGAACCTACTGCCGAAGTATAGGGTACTCGACTTATGTCATCCCTCTCAGCCTGTGTGGTGGGACACTAGCTCTTTGAGAGAATAAGGTCATGTCTCACTAGAAGGTATCCCTTCTTGGATTACTCCAAGTTGAACCTCTCTAGGACCTTATCAATGTAGGTACTTTGACTAAGGGCCAGGAGCCTCTTGGATCTATCCTTGTAGATCCTCATGCCTAGGATATAGGCAGCCTCCCCTAAGTCCTTCATCTTGAAACACTTCTACAACCATGTCTACATAGATTGAAGACTAAGGATGTCATTTCCGATGAGCAGTATGTCGTTGATAGAGCCCAAAGATGCTCGATGGGCTTCCCACAACTGCACGGGTTTATCGAAGTAATAAAATATCGATCCCATAGGGACTAATGGGCAAGTACCAACAGATCTCGAATTTGCTAGCTAGACGACGTCGAAATTGGTGAAGCTTAAATGTTAAACTAATTAATTGCACAAGAATGTAAATGGAGGAATTGCATGAGAGAAATCTAACAGGGAGATTTATCAGGACATGGGTTCACCGCTTTGACTCCTCACTACTGAATAATCAGATTTCATTGCCATAGTCCTTATTTAGTTCAAGGGATTCAGACCCTAATGTCCAGGTCACTGCCACCGATACCCGTATCCATTTCCATGGACACGGTTATCAGTCTAATCTGAATGGTTGCAATGCATCAGACTTTCATCTTTTCGACATGTATAAAGATCCTCATAATCCCCAAAGTGAGTATAGATCCGCAAGCGAGATTTCCACCTAGAGATACTGATTGACAAACCTCAATCTGGCGATTATAGGCTCAAGCATCCCCTTTCGGGTTTTGTAGGCAAAGGGTACAAGCAGATTAGATAAACCCTCAACCGAAGAGTTCCGATGCGTTGGGCTTTCGCCTTTTCGACGCGTCTAAGACCCTTGTAATCCTCGAAAGTCAGTACAGATCCGCAAGCGAGATTTCCTCCTAGAGATGCTGATTGACAAACCTCACTTTGACGATTACAGACTCAAGCATCCCCTTTCGGGTTTTGCAGGTAAGGAGTGCACATTCGGTTAAGTAAGGATCTAAGGCTTTTATCGTAAGATTATTGCAACTAGCGAGTCATCAAAGGGTTCCCCCAAATCCTGATTTATAACTTAGCCAATCATGTTCATGATGGAAGCGTAAATAATAGACTTAAGCATAAAGACAACACACAATAGTAGACTTCGTGCAGGAATTACAAAAGAGGGGTAGATCATATAATGTTCTACTAAGATTTGACAATGAACACAATATAAATCAAGCGTATTTCCAAGATCTCCCTTTACAAATTCAGTCCAGAGATATTCTGTGCAAGAAGAGTCTTCAATAGTACCTAATGCGCAGCTTCTCCTTATGTGATTCCCTCTGTGGCGAACCTCCTCGTGTGATCCCTCTGCCGAGCGATGCTTCCTTTCTCCTCTCTTCAGCCTTTTATTCCTAGCTCTTCTGCACCTTCTTCTCTTCCCCATGCCCTACCAAAAGGAACCTGCTACAAAGCTTCAGCCGAAAGGGATTTCTGCCAACCTCCCTGCCCTGCAACGCTGTCAGCTGCCCATCCTTCATGGAATCATTACTCCTTGCGTTGATCTCTCCTCTGAAAAGCTGTTTTGAGTCTCTTTGTCAATGGGGGAGAAAGGTACTTAACGCCCCTGAGCTTCCCTTAGGGTTTCGTCAAAGAAATCTGGGTAAAAATCACGATTTCGTAACAGGCGGATCCGCGATCACTAACGAGAATTTGGTCGTGACCCGGTTGTCATTTATCAGCTGTAGCTTAAGTGTGGAGACGAGTCACTGGCATGATTCTGATCGCGACCCGGTCGTGATTTCCAACAAAGGCTTTAATGAATTCAAAAACTTCTAGTTATGATCGTCTTAAATTAGGATGAGCTCCTCTATCACAAAAGTGTCAGAATCCACCCTCTTTGTGGTCGTTTTGACCTGAAAACGTGAAAATACCCAAACAGGTATAGATTCCATAGATGCATCCATATAAGGGCAAGAGACTTAAAGTCGCGAAATAGGGATGATTTCATTGGTAAAATGATATGTAAAATTCTATATAAATCTATGTCAATAGAATACCTACGACTTAAATTTTTGTTTGTCCTCACCCAAAAAGAAAGAAATGAAGTTCCATGAGGGTTGTTCAACTGAAGTTATACTCCCCAATGATCAATAAATGTGAAATAATCACAGCTAGTCACATAATACACAAATCACTGTAGACTTTTAAAGATGTCAAGATGAAAAGCAAAGAATCTAGGTCAGATCTATGGGCAACAGTTGTACGATAATATTGGATGAAAATAGTTCCTCACCACATGACACACTGATCCTACTTAAAGCACCCAGATGGTACACTCTAAGGTAGTAGTAAAGGCCTTGCTTATAACTTCGGTACCACCGCTATTTTTCTCTTTTGCAGTGCCAAGCCGTAGCTTCAGTACCACTGCCTTTTGTTTTCTCTTGTTTTGATTTGTAGTGCCAAGTCACAACTTCGGTACCACTACCCTTCTCTTCTTTCACTCTCTTTTTTTTTCTTTTAGTGGCAGTGCCAGGTCAAGACTTCGGTACCACTGCTCTTTTCTTCTTTTCCCTTTTTGTTGGGCAGTGCCAAGTTGTAACTTCGGTACCACTACCTTTTCTTTTCCTTTCTTTTCTTTCTCTCTATTCCTTGTACAGTGCCAAGTTAGAGGAGCTTGAAATAAAATCGATACCAAGAGCTTCCAAGAGTAGCAAGGTGTGTCAAGTGGTTTGGTCTATAATCATCCAAACATATAGTACTCATGTTGGGATACAGATAATTCCTAGATTCAAAGCATATCAAAGTTCAATCCTTAAATGTTCAGTGTATAAGGAATCAAGTGAGTAGGTGAATTGTTTAGCATGAAAGATACTCTCAATGTAGTGTGGGAGTATAAATCAATCATGAATAGGGTAAATGAATAAGAATCAATCATGAATGAGAAAATATCAGTCAATGATTTTGAAAAATTCCAACTAGAAACTTCCTTAGGTTTCTGAGTGTTCAGGCAACAATATTCAATGAAGTTCAAGCCTTATCTACAAAGTCATGATGGAAGCATATCAGAAAGATGTGGACATGATAAAAATACCATGATGGAGATGTCCTTGCAAAGTTGAAAAATCAGCAAAATAAAACGTCATGAAAGTGGAGCATGATGACACGAAAATTCATAGTATATTTTGTGTCATTTGATTGGTCTTTTTGTGTCATATTTATGCTCTTTTGCTTGTTTTCATGCCTTATTTGTTATATATTGCGGAATCTACACCATTTCTTGTTTTCCATCATTTTCAGGTAAAAATTGACATATTTTGATGGATTTTGAAAGATCTGAGTACACCAATGGATTCTAGATGTCGAGACGAAGTTACCCGTCAATTTTCATGCAAATCAGAGTAAGTTTAAAAAATTACACCCCCGGGTGTAATAAAAATTACACTACCGTAATTTCTTCCCCAGAATGCACAGCAGCAAATTACAGCAGTGCCATAATAAATTTTCTGGTACCATAATTTCTGCCCAGAAATACACAAAAGAAATTATGGCACTGCCGTATTAATTTTCATGGTACCGTAATTTAGGCCCAGTTGCCCGATTCTTCTGCCTGAAACTTAAAAAGATGATTTCTTGAGCTTTAGGACACCAATTTGAGATTCGAAAGAATCTATAAACTCGTCTCAACGAGGACAAGAGGGAGGGAGTGAAAAGCCCTAATTTTTATCCACTATCCAGAGAGAAATCAAGGGAGGCATCCCTAGGGCACGACCTCGTGCCGAGAGGCATAGAGGCCACCTCAGGCCGTAAAATTTACAGGAAAGCTTCTCCTGGAGGAGAAGACGATACCCTAGAAGTTTCAGAGCGAAAGGAGATCGATCGGAGGAGAAATCAACGAAAGAAGGGTCGCCTGCACTATTTATCGCGATTCTGGAACGAAATTACGGGCTGTAAAATTACAGCCCTGTGTAAAGTGTTTTTCCCCTTTCTCTTCGATTTCTGATCAATCTGAACTATGATTTATTGTAATTCTTCTTCCATGCTAGCTTAGACATCTTTTGGGACATGGGGGGGGGGGGTGTAATCCCCTTAATTTTATATGACTATAACTTTTATTTCATCATGATAATTTTAATATGATAATTCTACTTATGTGACGATTGCCTTTAATTCTCCATAGATTCACATTATTTGCATGTTTTAGAGTTTTTGCGGTATGGACTGAGAGGTGATTTATGAAAACTTGGAACCCTAAAATTGAATGTTAGGAACTCATCGTAAGAAATTAGGTTAGTTCTTATTTCTCAATTTTAGAAGTATATTTCCATGTTGATAATCTAAATCTAGGATTGAGTAATTGTGATAAACGTGATGATACTGTGAGAGATCAAGTATCGGATCATTGGAGAACCTTAAGTAGAACCTGTGTTGAGATTCGGATGCACGAGAGTGATCCTTGAGTTTCCACTTGAGATGATTGACTTAGAATTCGGATGCATGAGAGTGATCCTTGAGTTCTTTGTCAATGATTTACTTATATCTAACATTGAATAAATCCTGCATGAGAGTGAGGATTAATTCTTTGTAAATTGTCTGCACGAGAGCGAAGTGATTTCTTTATGAAGTAAATTATGTTTTTATCATAATAAAATTTGATTGACGAACATCTATTCATATCTAGTCATGGAAATTAAGGTGGATGAAACCCTAGTCCTAGTTTCTCTCTCAGATATTTAGTTTACTTTCCATTTGTACTTTCATCATATTCAATTTGCTTAGCTAGTGAGAAAATAATTATTTGGTACTTAACACGTAGGTCTCTGTGGTTCGATATCTTTTTATTACTTCGAGTATCCGTGCACTTGCGGACTACAACAGCGCATAACATCAAAATGTTTCCTGTGTTCAATAGTAAAGGAGTTCAAAGTTTTGGTAGGACTGGTGTAACATCACATCAGGCAATAACAGTGCAACAATTCAATAATACATACAACAGCATAAAGTTTACTAGTACGTACACATCACATCACAAAAGTAATATAACAACCCATCAAAATGAGTAAGTCTCCCCTCCTAAGGCAAAAGTTGCATCATCCTCGATGTATATAGTATGGGTAAGTATCAAAATGGGTGAGGGAAGACTTACTAAAGTGCAGCTCTACTCGCTGCACTCAGCCAGGTCGTCATCATCATCAGTATCGCCCGAGGAGTCGGAGATGTGGATGGTGTCGTCTGCATCTTCATCTTCATCCCGCGGTGGAGGCTGTGACATGTTGTAGTGTAGGAAGAGCTCAATCGACTTTACCGTCTTACCGGGTCACGAGCTGCTTCCCCTGGTTTTGCTATTCCTCACGTAGTAGATGAAGCATATCATCAGTGGACAGGCGCGCTGCAGTCCGAGGCTGTCCCCCGATAGAGAAACTTGGATCAACATCTAGAGGTGCGGTCTGGTGATCTAGTGCAGTCGGCTCTGGATGAAGGCGCCAATTGGCACTGTCACTGATATCAGTTCGTGCAGAATTTGTGAGTGCCATGGTAATCGTGGTATCCACAAAGGTCAGATGGTATATGTCGCCTCGCCAAACAATCATCTTCATGGAAAGAAGATGCTCAAGATCCAAGCGCCGACTTCCTACTACTTCTGGCTGGCCATATGGGTTGTGTCCAAGAGATAGTGCTATCATCGTTATCATTCCCCCAATGTAGATATTGCCCTTCTGTGCATGGGCAATGTCCATGAATTGCCTAGCAAAGTGATACCCAGCGTTTATCTGAAAGTGATGGAGAAGCCCCCAAAGACACAGCAGCTCGGTCTGATGGACTATCCCATCTCCATCCCTCGCAAATATAGAATGTGCAAGCAGGTGATGAGTGTATCTGATGCAGGGATTTGAGATGGTGGAGGCCCTGGCGTTTCTTGGCGAGTAGGCGGACATGGAGGAGATTCAGCGCTAGAAGATATCTTCATTAAAGTTCGGCGGCCCAACCCTGGAAGCATATAGAGGGAAGCCAAAGATGTCGTTCAAATCCGCAATAGTTTGGCGGTACTTAGTGTTTGCGAGTCGGAAGGTGAGTAGCCCTGGGTCCGTATCAAGAGCCGACACCTTAAGTTCCATAGAGCTGAGAAACTCGAGAGTGAATGGTATATAGGTAGGATGGGCATACTGCAGGAAGCGTCCCCATCCAAACTGACGAAAAACCCAAAGAAGATCGTCAAAAATCCCAAGAGCAGCTAGTGCAGGTGGGTCTATGTACCTGGTATTGATGATCCGGCAGTTTGAGAGCACCTGGTACCTAGCCGCTTGATGGCTGTCGCGCATTTGCATCTCTAGCGGTACAGGTTGCTGCTGCGGTGCTGCGGGTCGAGGACTGGTAGCTCCAACTAGGCGGTTTCCGGCGTTCTTCTGATAGGGTGGCATAGTGGCTCAAGTAGCCGGTCGAGAATGTCGAAGAAAACAGAGTCCGCGGCGAAATAAGATTGAGACCCTGGAATGAGAGTTCGCCGGAGGTGGTAGGAGAATCCACTGGAGGGTCGCCGATCGGCGGCGAAGCTGCCGTCGACAAGTGGTGGGACAGGGCGGTGGGGTTACCGTGACATGTACGAAAATGGAAGAGAATTGGGAACCCTAGATGGAAGGATCGGGTGGATTGCTTAAGTTCCACTGCTTAACGGGTCGGGCTGGCTAGGCGGATCCGTTAAGCTGCCAAGGTTTAGTGGTCACACCCGAGATTTTCATCAGGACCCGGTCATGAAATTCTTGTGGAAGTATCTGTAGGGAAATCATGGTCAAGATTTTCGTCGGTACCTAGGCATGTGATTGCTTCTGTAAGGTTGCGCGCATATTTTACCTCCTCGAAAAATCTTGGTCACGACTTTTAGCGTTCCCCAATCATGATTTCCTCATGTAATTCTGCGTTGCTGATTACGGCCGTGGTTTTAGTCACCTGCCCTGCCGTAATTTTCTCGGCGAGTCTTCTGATGTTGGACTGAGTAAAAATCACGGTCGAGATTTCTGTCAGGACCCGCCCATGATTTTGGCAAAACTAGCAGAAAAATGCCTCTCTTTACTACATCAGTTTGCGATATTCCTGTGTCATTCAAAGTCAAGTAAAAACATCAATATCCACAGCTAAATAAACAGAAATACAACAAACAATGCAAGTAATGAAAGGGCACAACAAGACCCAAATATCATTTTCAACTTTTATAAGGATCAATTGCCAATGCTGAAGATGAACAAGATCAGCTCATGAATGCGTATAGGCTCCCAAATAGGAAGGATGAAAATCGATTAATGCGGGTGTAGCTTGCGTCCTTCTCAGTGAGTGTTTCTTGTTGAGGACCTTCATGCTTTCTTCAATATCGATATCCTGCACTGGTATTTGGAGTTTGATGGTTGTATCGACATAGTGCATGCGTATTTCCTGTAAGATTACCATCAGTGTTAGATACCAAAACCATGCATTAGAACAATAATAGACATAACTAGGAGATGAGATTCAAACTTATAGTAGAGGAAGCTAGGATGTTCTAAGGTTGGTCGATACGTCCTAGTGTCAACTTAATGTGTAACAAGAATATGTGATCACTAAAGATTTCAGACCAAACGGAAAAAGGACTCCTCAAAATATGTAAACTAAACTAAACTTACACAAAACATGAAAATAACAGAAAAAGATGCTAAAAATAGATTCAACTAGAGTAAGATGGTTGGGTTACCTCCCAAGAAGCGCTGATTTAATGGTCTGTCAGCTTGACCATAGTTAGTGCTTGAGCCGTGAAGAGAGGATCCGTGAAGGAGGATCCGTGAAGAGCAGTGAAGGTTCCTTTTGTATTGGTTCATGAAGAACATAGTGCTTGAGCCGCTATCCATTTACTTTGAACATACCGGTTGAATCACAGAAAATGTCCATAGCCCAGTGAGAGTAAACTTTGCGTATTACAAACGGTCCTGTCCATTTGGTTCACAATTTACCAGGGAAGAATCTAATCCTAGAGTTGAATAAGAGCATCATATCTCCTTCGTGAAATTCCCTTTTTATGATTCTCCGATCATGCCACCTTTTTGTTCGTTCCTTACAGATCTCGGCGTTCTCATAGGCTTATTGCCGAAATTCGTCAAGTTCATTGAGTTGAAGTTTTCTGGATTTACTAGCTTGTTTCTCATCAAAATTCAGTCGTCGTATTGCCCAAAAGGCTTTATGTTCAATCACTACCGGTAAGTGGCATGATTTACCATATACTAACTGATACGGAGACATACCGATTGGGGTTTTGAATGTTGTGCGGTATGCCCATAGAGTATCGTCTAGTTTGAGTGACCAATCTATACGAGTACGCGATACAGTTTTCTCAAGAATGTGTTTTATCTCTCGGTTTGATATCTCCACTTGGCCGCTGGTCTGAGGTTGATAGGCAGTACCCATATTGTGTATTACTCCATATTTTCTGATAAGTGATTCGAAGCTCCGCTCAATGAAGTGAGATCCATCATCGCTTATTACAACGCAAGGTACTCCGAATCGCAGAAATATCAATTTCTTGAAAAATCTGGAAATTGCGTTGGAGTCATCGGTTGGCGCAGCCAAGGCTTCTACCCATTTGGAGACATAATCAACTCCAACTAAAATAAATCTATTACCACATGAGGGTGGAAATGGACCCATAAAGTCGATACCCCATAAGTCAAAAAGCTCAATCTCAAGGATGTTATTAAGAGGCATCTCATTTCTTCGTGATATTCCACCCGTCCTTTGGCAGTGATCACAAGATTGTACATAGTCTCTTGCGTCCTTAAACAGGGTCGGCCAAAAGAATCCACATTGGAGGACCTTGTATGTTGTCTTCATCCCACTATTATGCCCTCCATGAGAAGAAGAATGACATTGGAATAGGACATCCGAAATTTCCTCTTCTGGTAAGCATCTCCGAATGATACAATCTGCACAACGTTTGAACAAAAGTGGTTCGTCCCTGTAATAGTACTTTGCATTTGATAAAATCCTCTTTCGTTGCTGGTATGTTAAGTTCGGAGGCATAATACCGGTTGCCAAGAAATTTACCAGATCGGCATACCATGGTGTTTTTATTGTGGTGACAGCTAGCAGATTTTCGTCCAGGAATGCATCGTCTATTTCTTCCTCTGAATTATTTTCGGGAGTGACCATTAGGCGGGATAAATGGTATGCTACCAAATTATCTGCCCCCTTCTTATCTTTGATCTGAACATCAAACTCTTGCAACAATAATATCCACCGAATCAGTCATGGTTTTGCGTCTTTCTTCGTCATAAGGTACTGAATTGCCATGTGATCTGTATAAACAATAACACGCGAGTAGATTAGATACGATCGAAACTTATCAAACGCAAAAACTACAGCTAGGAGTTCTTTTTCTGTTGTGGCGTAATTGTTCTATGCTCCATCAAGTCTTTCTTCTTTTTCTTTTTGCTGCCCTAACATGGCTCCTACCACATAGTCGCTAGCATCGCACATAACTTCAAATGGCAGCGACCAATCCGGAGGTTGCATTATGGGAGAAGAAATCAACGCTTTCTTCAATTGTTGAAACGCATCCATGCAATTCTGGTCAAAAATAAATGGAACATCTTTAGCAAGTAAAGATGTTAAAGGCCTAGCAATGTTAGAAAAATTTTCAATGAAGCGTCTATAAAAGCCTACATGTCCTAAGAAACTCCTTATTCCTTTGACGGAGTTCAGAGGCGGCATTCTTTCCATCACATCGATTTTCGCTTTGTCGACTTCGATACCACGTTCTGATATCAAATGACCAGGAATGATTCCTTCTTTTACCATAAAATGACATTTTTCCCAATTAAGCACCAGGTTCGTCTCTTCACAATGCTGCAAGACTCGGGTCAGATTAGATAAACAAGAATCAAAGCTAGACCCGTATACTGAAAAGTCGTCCATAAAGACGTCCATGATGTCCTTGATAAAATCTAAAAAGTGTTGGGGTATGCCCTTAAGGCTAATGTTTGAGGCCTTGGATTAATTACAGTATCATGTATAAACTATATGTTTTTATAAAGGCAATTGTTGTTATTCAGATTGTTACATTATCTGCTGCTGTATGTATACTTCTGAATAATGTCTCAGTAATGTTCAGCTCAGCTGATTTTCAGTTTTGTCCTTAGTCGAGATACCTTGGTGAACATGAGACAGCCTTGATATGATTGAGACTAATATGTGTTCTAATCTTATAGGATGCTTCGAGCATGGAATAAGATTTAGACACATAGGTGCATTGGATGTACTGGACTGACCCTACTTAGGATATTCAATTGTTTGTCACAATGTGAATAAATCCTTGAGAGCAAGTAAGTGGCATATTCCCTCTGACTTGAGATCACTTGTGTTTCTAAGTGATGATTGGCATTGTCTTGAGGTAGTTCAATATCATTTGAAAGAAGATAATGGTTAAGGATTATCTTGGATAGTGGGCATGAGTCATGTTAGGGCACTAGTGATAGATATAGGATTGCTTCTCCTAGTTGGAGTGTGATGTTCTAATGGGCCCCCAGGATGGGATGGTTGAGAATGTGTATGGCCATACCCAGATGACTATGATCATCTGATCTAACCATTTTCATCGTGTTGGAATCACAGGCTTGTCACGCTTGTCCAACGAGAACATCCAGTGGCAAAGGGAAATATGTATGCCAAGTGAATTAAATTCACACTTGTGCTATGGTTTGGGAGTAGTCTTGGAAGACTCTTTCCTTCATATCGGGAGACAGTGATGTGTTGCTAGATACCCCTCTCTGATCGTGATAACGTAAGTTATCGTTACCGACAATGAAGGAAACCCTTAGGGTCGCACAATTTGATGATATGGCTTACTTATGTCAGATCGTGTGGACTGGAATTATTCTAGTTCAGTTTAAAGCAATTTGAACTCTGATTGGGAGTGAGATCTAGTCTAATCATGTTTGATTGATTAGGGCATGTGATCGGTAAGCTTCGATCGGGAGCATTGATCCTTGATCATAAAGATCAAGAGGTTCAATGAGATGTGTGGTTGGATCTTGAGCCATTTGGTTCAATTAGATCAAAACCAGGGCTGGTTCGATTTGGTCCTTGAACCAAATGAAATTGAACCGGTTCACTTTGTGAACGTATGGTTCGATTGAGAGGGAAGTTTTGGTTGGTTCACTTAGGGTGAACGCATGGGAGTTAAGAGGGAATTAAGAGGGAGTTACACTTTTTGGTTCTTGCCATAAGTGGTAACCGAATGTTTCCTTCTTGGGCGTTGTTTTTCCTCACGGTTTTCGCTCTCCCTTATGCTTCCTCTTTTCACGTTGCTTGATCATCTTCACAAAAAGATTTTTCGGCCAGCCAAGAAAAGACATCTCCTCACACGATCAAAGACCCTTAGTGTCTTTGCTAGCACAAGGAGCACAAGGAAGAAGCAAACTTCATCTTGTGTGTGATACTTTTGGAGGAGAGGCACTCGCCCCTTTCTTCTTCCAAGCCGCCACTCAAAGCATTGCAATGGTAATGCTCTAACCTATCCTTTCAACGTTGATCATATGTTTAAGTCATGCGATCTTTGAAACCTAGTATTTCCGCCGCTGCACAATTTTCGAATGCGCATGTGACCTAGGTTTGCTTACAAAAAGATCGCCATCATGCATCATTGAAAGGTAGCTGGCGCATTACATAAACCAAACGGCATACGCCGATAAGCGAAAGTGCCGAAGGGACATGTGAATGTGGTTTTCTCCTGGTCGTCCGGATGTATCGGTATTTGGAAGAATCCTGAGTTGCCATCCAAGAAATAAAAATAAGAGTTAGTGGCTAATCTCTCAAGCATTTGATCAACAAAGGGAAGAGGAAAATGATCTTTACGGGTAGCTTTGTTCACCTTCCGATAGTCAATATACATGCGCCACCCGGTAACGGTTCTTTGTGGGATCAATTCGTTATCTTCATTCTTTACCACCGTTACTCCTCCTTTCTTTGGTACCACATGTAGAGGTGGCCATGGGCCGGGCCCGGGCCCGCCTCGGCCTCTGTTTCCAATCGTGTCGTGCCAGGCACGACACGGCGGAGAAATGTCTGGGCCCGGCATGGCCCGCGGGCCGATTAACCGTGCCGGCCCAAGCACAGTTACGGCATTAGCGAAGCATGGATCCGGCCCAAAGGGCCAAATGTGGCACGCGGGCCGTGTCTGGCCTGGCCCGATTGTGGCCCGTGGGCCAAATTTGGCCCACGAGTCGACGTTGGCCTGCGTGCCAAATTTAAAAAAAAAATTAATTAAAATAAATTAAATAAATAAGTAAATTATTAATTAATTAAATTATATAGAATAAGAAAAAATTTATAAAATGTGAAATTGAGAAATATGTATTTTGCACAAATTTTTGAAAAAAAATTAAATTATTATATATTTCAGACCGGACCCGTTACAGGCTGCCTACGTACCCCACTCAAAGGAGGAATCAAGTCTACGTAGTTCTCTTTTTACATTTCTTTTTACATTTTTTTTATAACTATTTTTTACAACGTTTATCCATTGTTGCTTCCGCTTGCACTTCCAAGACTTCGTTCATCATCATCTGATGAGGTTGAATGACCACCTTTATCTTGAAGACGATCTTCAGCATCTAGCCAATCTTTAAGACAAATGCACATTTCCAGCTTTCTTCGTTCATTCGGCTTCGCTTCTCGTCCAGTACCCTGCCACCTGCACTAAAACAAGACTCCGAGGCTATTGTAGACACCGGAGGAGTTAGTAGATCACGTGCCATGGCGGAAACCATAGGATATGATTTTCCTTGTGATCTCCACCATGATAAAAGATCAAAATTATCTATTTGTTCTTCTGTGAGTAAAGATGTATGATTATTTTCTAATAAAAAATGTTAATTCATTAAAATTACTAGATCAACTTATTGATGTTCCTTTTCTATTTAAAATTGAGCGTATTCTTCCTGTAATATTTTTACTACAAGTAGATACATTAGTTTGAGTGACAGTTGGATTGATTGTATTTCCAAATTTTAAATTATAAACATTATACATTTCATCTAATAAGGTAGAAACTTCATTTTTTTTCTCATCTACCGCTTCAAGTTCCATATTTTTATAATATTCATCTAATAAAATATGAACACCTTCTAATTTTAATCTAGGATCCATAATTGAAGCTAAACAATATAAAGGCTAATATTTTTTAAATTTTGTTTTCATTTTACAAATTACTTGAAAAAAATTTTCATCATGTCTATATTGAGAAAAAATTTCACTAATTAAAACTAAATGTTCTAAAATTAAACATGATGTAGGATAATAAACACCAGATAAATGAGTGCTAGCATTATAAAAAATTTCTAAAATATTATGTAATAACTTTGCATATCATAAGTAGAATTCTATTATGTTTTAAAATCAAGTTTAAATTTTTTATATGATAAACCATAAGATTTACTTATTTGTCTAAAATCTTGATTTCTAGAAGTAGAAGAGGTAACAAATCTAACAGCATTTTTTAATTTATTTACATGTTCATCTACTTCTCTTATTCCATCTTGAACACATAAGTTAAGAATATGACATGAACATCGTATATGAAAAAAAGCACCATTAAATATTGGATTTAATATTCTTTTAAATTTATCAATTGCATTATCATTATTACTTGCATTATCAAAACTAATTGAAAAATTTTTATTAATTATATTATATGAATGTAAATTGCTATGAAATTGTCTAACTATAGCATTTGCAGTATGAGGATATTCAAAAATTTTAAATGCAATAATTCTTTTTTGTATAAAAAATTTACTATCTATCCAATGTGCCGTAATACACATGTATGACTGATCAGAATGATTACTGGTCCAAATATCATATGTTAAAGAAATACAAGAAGTTAATGTAATTAAAGCTTACAAAAGATTAGTTTTATATTAAGAAAAAAATTTTATAGCATCCCTACGCATGGTTTGTCTACTTACTTTTTTATATTTAGGTTGTAGTGAGTTATGTATAAATTTTTCAAATTTATAATTTTCTGCTAAAGAAAATGGTTGTTCATCCCAAACAATAAATTTAGCTAATTCTTTTCTAAGAACTTCAGTAGAATAATTAAAAACTTCAAAAGAACTAGAGAAAAGGTTGAGAGTAGCCTGTGCATGATCGATTTGTGTTTGATGGCTTTTGATGTGGCGAGCCAAATGACCAGTTCCACCCGATGATTTGCAAGTCATTACTTTTCTGCACTTCTTGCAGCTGGCTCTTTCTTCGCCATTAATCATCACCACATCGAAGCTCTTCCAAACGTCGCTCGTGCGTTTTCTTGAGCCCGACACAGTAGACTCGTGAGGGTTTGCACTGCATCCCTCCTCTCCCTGCATAGTGTTAATAGGATCAAATTCAACATGATCTTGTTGTTGTTGATTTGGGTCATAAGGCGGAGCGTTGGCATCTTGATCGGGTGGCATAACGGGGTCAGTTGTCCCCATTAGCTCCTGCTCTAATGCCTCAAGCTCCCATGGCAAAAGATCCCATGTATTGTTAAATCCCGCCATTAATTCTACATATAATATTAAAAGTTAGCTAAAAAAATTTATAAAACAAGATGAAATACTTACTAATAATAAATTGTACATTAAAAAATTACCTTATCATGTGTTTGAAGATCGCTTAGTAAGAACTAAGAAGTTGAGGTTTCACTGTTTCAACCTTCAACAACCTTAACTTAAACATAATTATGAAAAATATTTATATTAAAATAATTTAAATTGAAGTACAATTACATTATAAAAGACTAAAAGTAAATTAATTTACTACTTACTTGATCTTCTCCACGTGACTAGACCAATGGAGCTTTGAAATCTTGATGGCTAATTGAAACTCAAGACTTAGAAAAGAGATTAAGAGAGTATTAAGAGAGAATGGGAAATTAATCCAAAGTTAATTGGAAACTTGTGTGAAGAAATGAGAGGGTTGGGGGGGGTCAATTTATAGGGATGAATTGGGTGTAAATTTACATATTTATCCCCTATTTTTAATTATTAAAAGGGGCTAAAATGGTAATTTTATAATATAAAGACAATTATATCCCTAACTTTTAAATTTTTTCTAACCGTTATGGGGGTATTTGGGTAAAAACGCATGCCCAATTCGAAATTTCTGAACGTTGCCGCCCAAATACGCGTGCCGTACCCGGGCCCGTGCCGTGCCTGGCTCGGCACGCCTGCGGGCCGTGCCTGGCCCGGCCCATGTGCCGTGATACCTCGGCCCAACCCGACCCGAGCCGGGCCACGGGCCGCCCGCGGCATGTTAACTTAGTCAACGGGCCGTGCGGGCTGCGGGCCGGCCCGGCCCGTTGGCCACCTCTAACCACATGTACTGGACTTACCCATTCGCTATCCGAAATAGGGTAAATAACCGAGCATCTAATAGTTTTTAGGATTTCCTTCTTAACTACCTCCTTCAGGTTTGGATTCAATCATCTCTGGTATTCGATAGATGGTTTGCTGCCTTCTTCAAGGTATATCCTGTGCATGCATAAAGAAGGGTTAATACCTTTTATATCGTCTAAAGTGTAGCCGATTACCTTCCTATGTTTTCGAAGTCTATCAAGAAGAAGGCTTGTTTGCTCTGAATCAAGGTGAGCTGCTATAATGACGGGGTAAGTAGAATTCTCACCTAAAACTTCATACCTGTGGTTGCTTGGTAGAGATTTGAGCTCTAAGTTAATTTGATTACAAACCTCAGATTTTGGTGCAGGTAGTTCCTCCAACTGAAGCTTTTTTGTACCTGGTTCGACTTCGGTGCTCGAGTAATGAATATCGGCATAAGCATGAATTTCTTTCTCATGCTATTCGTCATTGTCACAAATCAGGCACACCTCGAAGGGGTCGACGTTTGTCCGAGGGATGTAAGACGAATTGAGCTCGTTGTCGATGACTCCGATACTACAGCAGGAATATGCAAATAAAGGCTTCTTTAGGCTTTCGGTAATATCAAATTCAACCGTATCCTCACCTATGCGCAATGTGAACTTTCCATTTTTAACGTCAATTATAGCACCGGTAGTTGCCAAAAATGGTCTACCCAGTATTATAGGAAGTTTGGAGTCTTCCTCTATCTCAAGTACGACGAAATCAGCTGGAACAAAAAGTTTATCAACCTTTATTGGCACGTCTTCTAGAATTCCTATCGGATGTCGTACAGAACGGTCGGCCAATTGCAAAGAGATGCTTGTCGGCTTTAAGTCTCCGATATCCAGTTTCTTGCAAAGAGAGAGTGGCATCAGACTTACACTGGCTCCAAGGTCACATAAAGCACGGTCGAAAGATGTGTTTCCGATCAGGCATTGAATGGTAAAGCTGCCTGGGTCCTTCAACTTTTGCGGTAACTTGTTTTGGATGATTGCGCTGCATTCCTCAGTTAACGCCACTGTGCCATGTTCTTCCATTTTTCTTTTATTGGATAAGATTTCCTTTAAAAACTTGGCATAGGATGACATTTGTGATTAAGCATCGGTAAATGGTATATTAATGTACAATTTCTTCAGAACTTCCAAAAATTTACCGAATTGACGATCAAGTTTTGCTTTTGCCAACCTTTGGGGAAATGGGATGGGTGGTCTGTAAGGTGGTGGTGGCAGATAGACAGGTTCGCTTTCTTTTGTTTGTGGTTCACTCTCAATGACAACAGGTTCCTCAGGTTCCGGGATTTTACCTTCGTCCTTAGAATGGTCTTGTCTAGGCATTTCCGGTTCTTCAAGCTGTTTACCACTACGTGTGGTAATGGCATTGCAATGTTCTCTAGGGTTTGTTTCAGGTTGTCCAGGCAATCTGCCCGGCGGTCTAGTATATGTGCTAGCCTGCTGGGCAATTTGATTTTCTAGTATCTTCTGGTGTGTGGTTAAGCTTTTGATTGCGTCCAGGATACTTTCATTTGCCTTAGTTTGCGTTGGCACAAAGTTGTCAAAGCGTGATTCTAAGGTTTGCTCTTACGGAATTGTGTTGGTACTTGGTTGTGAGGGCTGGTCAAATTGCTTAGGTAGATACCCGGTGTTGGATGAATGAAATCTAGGGGGTTGCCTATAGGTTGATGGTTGAGCTGCGTTGTTGTTTATATAGGAAAAGTTGGGATGATTCTTCCACCCAGGGTTGTAGGTGTTTGAATAAGGGTTGTTTTGAGCTCTTGGGTTGAAGTTACCTACAGCATTCACTAAAGCAGGTGGGGGGTCTTATGATACCATATTCCCTAATTGACAGGTGTCAGAAAGATGACCTTCCACTCCACAAATTTCACACATAGCAGAATTATGTCGCATGTTCATAGAGTCAAGCTTACGAGATAATGAATCTTCTTTTGCAGCAAGAGAACTAAGAGCGTCAAGTTCATACTTACCGGCCTATCATGATGAAGTACCTCTTTTGCCCGACCATTGGTAGTAGTTGAGCGCCATTTTTTCGATCATATTGTAGGCCTCATCGACAGCCTTGTTCATCAAAGCTCCTCCAGCGACTGCATCAACAGTGAGACGAGTGTTATAAAGCAAGCCGTTATAAAAAGTATGTACCAGTACCCATTTCTCGAGGCCGTGGCGAGGACACATTTGTTGCAATTCCTTGAAGCGATCCCATGCCTCATTTAATGATTCGCCTTCTTTTTGAGAGAAATTAGTAATCTGGTTTCTGAGTTGTGCGGTTTTGCTTGAAGGAAAATATTTTGCAAGGAAAGCATGTGAGAGTTGTTCCCATGTAGTAATGGATCCAGATGGTAATGAATGTAACCAAGCTTGCGCCCTGTCTCTAAGTAAAAAAGGAAAAAGTCGTAGTCGCAGAGCGTCAGTGGTTACACCATTCATTTTAAGAGTGTCACAATATTCAAGAAAAACAGACAAATGCATATTTGGATCTTCAGTCGGTGATCCACCAAATTGGTTTTGTTGTAACATTGATAGAAGCAATGGTTTTATCTCAAAACTTTTTTGCTTCTATCGGTGGACGTGCAATGCTACAATAAGATCCTTGGACATTAGGTGCTGCAAAGTCATAGAGTGACTTGTTACCATCTATGATTGATGTTTGCGAATTCTTCTTGGATTGAAGTTTTTGAAAATTTCTGCGACGCCAGAATGTCCTTTCAATTTTTGAATCAAATGGTATTGTAGGTTCCAGTCGCGGAGTTCTATGTATAAACTAAAATTCTAACAAGCAGGAGTTTCGTTAAATCAAGAAAGGTGTAAAATGAAGTAAATAAAAAGATAGTCTGCTAAGATAAAATGAAACTAGAAATGTCTAGTCTAGTAACTCCTTAATCTAGTCAATATTACCAAAATTAGTCCCCAGCAACGACACCAAAAACTTGATAGAACCCAAAGATGCTCGATCGGCTTCCCGCAAGTGCACGGGTCTATCGAAGTAATAAAATATCAATCCCACAAGGACTAATGTGCAAGTACCGACAGATCTCGAATTTGCTAGCTAGACGACATCGAAATTGGTGAAGTTTAAATGTTAAACTAATTAATTGCATAATAACGTAAATAGAGGAATTGCATGAGAGAAATCTAACATGGATATTTATCAGGACATGGGTTCACCGCTTTGGCTCCTCACTACTGAATAATCAGACTCCATTGCCGTAGTCCTTATCTAATTCAAGGGATTCAGACCCTGACATCCAGGTCACTCCCACCAATACCCCTGACCATTTCCATGGACATGGTTATCAGTCTAATCTGAATGGTTCCAACGCATCAGACTTTCGTCTTTTCGACACGTCTAAAGATCCTCATAATCCCCAAAGGGAGTACAGATCCGCAAGCGAGATTTCCTCCTAGAGATGCTGATTGACAAACCTCAATCTAGCGATTACAGGCTCAAGCATCCCCTTTCGGGTTTTGCATGCAAAGGGTACAAGTAGATTAGATAAACCCTCAACCGAAGAGTTCCGACGCGTTTAAGACCCTTGTAATCCTCGAAAGTTAGTACAGATCCGCAAGCAAGATTTCCTCCTAGAGATGCTCATTGACAAACCTCACTTTGACGATTACAGGCTCAAGCATCCCCTTTAAGGTTTTGCAGGTAAGGAGTGCACATTCGGTTAAGTAAGGATCTAAGGCTTTTATCGTAAGATTATTGCAACTAGTGAGTTATCAAAGGGTTCCCCCAAATCCTGATTTAGAACTTAGCCTACCATGTTCATGATGGAAGCGTAAATAATAGACTTAAGCATAAAGACAACACACAATAGGAGACTTCATGCAGGAATTACAAAAGAGGGGTAGATCATATAATGTTCTACTAAGATTTGACAATGAATACAATAAGAATCAAGTGTATTTCCAAGATCTCTCTTTACAAATTCAGTCCAGAGATATTCTGTGCAAGAAGAGTCTTCAATAGTACCTGATGCGTAGTTTCTCCTTGTGCGATTCCCTCTGTGCTGAACCTCCTCATGTGATCCCTCTACCGAGCAATGCCTCCTTTCTCTTCTCTTCTGCCTTTTATTCATGTCTCCTCTGCACCTTCTTCTCTTCACCATGCCTTGCCAAAAGGAACCTGCTGCAAAGCTTTAGCCGAAAGGGATTTCTGCCAGCCTTCATGCCCTGCAACGCTGCCAGCTGCCCATCCTTCACGAAATCATTACTCCTTGCGCCGATTTCTCCTCTAAAAAAGTTGTTTCGAGTCTCTTTGTCAATGGGGGAGAAAGGTCCTTAACACCCCTGAGCTTCCCTTAGGGTTATATCAAAGAAATCTGGGTAAAAATTGTGATTTCGTAACAGGCGGGTCTGCAATCACTAGCGAGAATTTGGTCGTGACACGGTTGTGATTTATCAGCTACAGCTTAAGTGCGGAGACGAGTCATAGGCATGATTCTGATCGCGACCCGGTCGTGATTTCCAATAAAGGCTTTAATGAATCCGAAAGCTTCCAGTTAGGATCGTCTTGAATTAGGATGAGCTCCTCTACCACAAAAGTGTCAAAATCTACCCTCTTTTTGGTCGTTTTGACCTGAAAACGTGAAAAATACTGAAACAGGTGTAGATTCCATAGATGTATCCATATAAGGGCAATTAAGAGACTTAAAGTCGCGAAATAGAGATGATTTCATTACTAAAATGACATATAAAATTCTATATAAATATGTGTCAACAGAATACCTACGACTTAAATCTTTGCTTGTCCTCAAGCGAAAAGAAAGAAATGAAGTTCCATGAGGGTTGTTCAACTGAAGTTATACTCCTCAATGATCAATAAATGCGAAATACTCATAGCTAGTCACAGGATGCACAAATCAATGTAGACTTTTACAGATGTCAAGATGAAAAGCAAAGTATCTAGGTCAGATCTATGGACAACAGTTGTACGATAATATTGGATGAAAATAGTTCCTCACCACATGAAGCACTGATCCTATTTAAAGCACCCAGTTGGTAACCTCTAAGGTAGTAATAAAGGCTATCTTAACATCTATCTGCCATATCTCATAATCATGATATTCAGCTATAGCAAGCAAGATTCGAATGGATTTTATCATGGCAACTGGCTAGAAGGTTTCATCATAGTCCACCGCATGGACCTGTCTGAATCCTTTAGCCACAAGTCTACCCTTATAGGTAACTATTGTGTCTGCTAGTGCACGGATACTTGAAGTAATAATTAAGATATCGAACCACAGAGACCTCGTTTGTCAAGTACCGAATAATCGATTTCTCACTACCTAGGCGATCGAAAATAATGAAAGCAAACTACCAGAAACTACACGAAAAAGTCAGAGAGAGAAACTGGGACTATGGTTTCATCTACCATAATTTCAATGACTAGATCTAAATAAGAGGTCGTCAGTCTAATTTTATTACGATAAAGATATAATTTACTTTATAAAGAAATCATCTCGCTTTCGCGCAGACAATTTACAAAGAACCAATCCTCACTTTCGCACAGGATTTATTCAATGCTGAAAATAAGTAAATCATTGACAAAGAACTCAAAGATCACTTTCGTGCATCCAAATTCTAAGTCAATCATCTCAAGTGAAAACTAAATACTTTCATACCTTAGTTTTCACCGATTCTACTTACGGTTCTCCAACGATCCGATACTTAATTTCTTACAGTATCATCATGTTTAACACAATAACTCAATCCTAGGTCAAATTATCAAGATGGCATTAAACATATAAAATCTAGAAATAAGAACAAACCTAATTTCTTACGATGCGTTCCTAAATCCCAATTTTAGGATTCCAAGTTTTCGCAAATCACTTTTCAGTCCATATCACAAAAACTCTAAAAGATGCTGATAACATGAAACTACGGAGAATTAAAGACAGTCATCACATAAGTAGAATTATCATAGTAAAATCATCCTGACAAAATAAAAATCATCTAGTCAGTAGAAATTAAGGGGATTACACCCCCCATGTCCCAAAAAGTGTTCAAGCTAGCATGGTATGAGAATTACAATAATTCATAATTTAGAATGATCGAAAATCGAAGAAAAAGGAGAAAATCAACTAACAGCATAGCTGTAATGAAAATTTCAGCCGTAATTTGGGGCGATGAACAGTGTCGGTGGTGCCTCTTTTGTTGATTTCTCCTCTGATTGATCTCCTTTCGCTCTGAAACTTCTGGGTTATCTTCTCCTCCTCCAAGCATAGCTTCCCTTCAAATTTCACGGCTAGAGATGTGTTGTACGCATCACAGCGGTGAAACCTAGTGTGGCAGTGAAGATCATGATTTCTCCCTCGATAGTGGATGAAAATTAGGGCTTTTGTGTGTGTCGCCTCTCCTCGATCCAACCTCCACTTCTCCTTCTTACATATCTGAATTTAATGGCCTAGATCGCTCACAATCATCTGCGCAAAAATCGAGCTTCAAATTGACCGTCAAAGTCGGCTGACTGGAATAGAATTACGGCCGTGTTTTCTGTTACGGCAGTGCCGTATTTTGTAGCTAATCTCTCGGGTGAAAAATCTCCCGAAAATATGGCCCGTAATATTGGTTACGGCAGTGCTATAAAAACTATGAAACTCTCTGTCCGGAAATCACTCCAAATTACGGCCCATGAAAATTGTTACGGTAGTGCCGTAATATCTACAAATCTTTCTATATGAAAATCGACCCAAATTACGGCGATGCTCTAAAATTATGACAGTGCCATAGTTTGTTCTGTAAATCCAGTGAAACCACGGTACCGTAATATTAATTATGGCACTGCCGTGGTATGTGGCTCTAATGCTCATGAAATTTGACATGTAATTTTCTCTTGATGAGGGGAATTCATCTATGCATCTAAATTTGCTTGAAAATGCCCAAAAATAAAGCCTTTTTATCTGAAAATCATCAAAAACTAGAAAAGGTGTAGATTCCGCAATATTTGATAAATAAGGCATGAAAATATGTAAAAGAGCATGAATATGACACGAAAATAACTATAAAATGATGCAAAATATACTATTAATTTTCATATCATCAGTAACTATGTTGCCATCCATGTCAATCTTCCTTTTGAAGACCTATTTCTACCCGATGGGTTTTACCTACCCCATCAGGTAGCTCAACCAAATTCAAGAATTGGTTAGCCGACATGGAATCTATCTCGGATCTCATGGCCTCAAGCCATCTCTCGGAGTCCGATCCAACGACCACTTCATAATAGGTCATAGGTTCATCCTCAATGATGAAGATCCCATTGTGTTGGGTTAGCAGCGAACCATACCTCTTAGATGCATGACGAATCCTCCTAGACCTACGTGGGACCTATGTCTGTTATCACTGTGTTCTAGACAATTCAATTGCTTGAGGACAAGCAAAACTTTAAGTCCGATTTATTTTGATGACATGCAAATATATGATATATCGTGACTCATTTCTGTTATTATTTTGGAATAAAATGCATGCTTTATCTCATTTAATTGCTTAAATGCTTCATATTCTTCAGAGTCTTCACTTTTCCTTTGTTTTATTGAAATGTAGGTATTTTGCCTCATAATTGGTGAAATTTGGAAGATCTGAAAATATGGGATGATTCCTCATGAAGAGACGAAGCTACACGTGAAATTTCAGCCCAATCAGAGCCCTCTACAGAATGCACGGCCATGGGTGTGTATCCATGCACGGCCGAGCGTAAGCTGACTATACCAGGCTTCACTGAGACATTCACGGGTATGGCCGTGCATCCCTGCACGGCCGTGAATCGTAAGTTTTCAAGTCACCGAGCCGCACACGGGCATGGCCGTGCATCCATGCACGGCCGTGTATCGTCCTGCGCTGCTTCGACAGGTGCCTGGTTTTTCGCCCATAACTTTCTATTTTGGAAGTGGAATTTGTTGAAATTTTGTGGAGACCTTCCTAACTGGGATACGCACGTTTTGGGACCAAAATCATCAGATTTTATCAAGCGGTTGACGAGAATGAAGCGAAATGCAACCTAGGGTTTGGGGCAATTTTTCTGGGCGACAACACTATTCCGGCGCGATTCTTCCTTCGTTCCGACGTGGATCTTCGTGCTGGACCTCCTTCCATCAAGGATCTACCCTTCCCTCTGGTTTGATTTGATTTGTATGAGAGATTTGATGTATTTCATGATGTATATGATAGCGTAAACTCTCCTTTCGGGGTTTGGGCGTAGCCCACTGTATAAATGTTGACTATTATGACTTGATCTATATATTTCTCCATTTATCTTTGTTCTTATTCATGCCTAGGAAGTTTTCATTCATGTTTATGTACTGGCCATATGTATGCATGCTTTAGATGTTGTGGGATGGACTGAGAGGTTAACCACAATCATCGGAATCCCTTAGACTGGACTGGTGATTTCGTTTGGCGAGAGCATTCGAAATCACCCGAGGAACCCTAATCCTTCACAGAACCCATTGGGTCCGCTTAACCCGGTAAGCCATGAGAGTAGGAGACTTGGGTTAGGTCGGATACCGAACCGTGTCCTGAGAGGGAGCGTGTCTGTACCCTAGGAAGGATTACCTTAAGAATATAGATAAAACTTAAATCAAAATATCGAGTCTTAATATTTCTTCCTACTTCAGTGTGGTGAAACCCAATACCCTGAACTTCTCTCATAATTTTAAAACCCCGTTAGCTTTGCTCTTTGTTCTTCTTGCTCTAGATTAGCTTTAGTTTGTTTACTTTCCTGCATTAGAATTTAGTAACATTCCCATACATATTTGCTTGCCTAGCTAGATTGACTGATCAGTTAGTATTTGACCTCTAGTCCTCATGGGATCGATACTTTTTATTACGCGATAGACCGTGCACTTGCGGTAGCAGCCGTTCGGGCCCTATCACTGCACTCCATGATCTCCACCGTAGACTCCACCTCTCCTAGTGTCCTCAAAACCAAAATGGTCATATAAGAAATTTCCCATCTCCTCCATGTAGTTTCCCAGCTCTTCAACATCGTGGTGTAGATGATGCATGGAGTCAGTCATCCTCCCCATGCTATCAAACATCCTCTCCATGGTACGTCCCTGACGGTACATCTCCGCAGAGAGAGCTTGGAAACCGGGGTCGAATGCACTGGCCCATCCTCTTTCAGGTCTGTGAGAAGAACCTCCAGCATGATGGGAAGAATCTGCAGCATGGTGGGAAGGTGAGTCTATACCCATATCAAATGGGTCATCTCTTCCATCCCAGGTGGGTGGTGGTGGCACAGAGTCCAGAGGTGGTGTTAAGGTATCCTCAGCATCGCTCGGTGAAAGCTTCCAATTGGCTTGATCTCTAACATTGGTTTTCTTAATGTGAGGCAAAGGCAAAGTGAGTGCTCCAGGTCCTAGAGCCAAACAAAATGTATCCCCCTCTCTGACAATCATCTTCATGGCTATGCAAGATTCAAAGTCTAGTCTAGGATCCCCCTTGCAACCTCAGTCCCATAGGGTTCTACATTCAAATGAAGGGCTATAGGAGTGATCAAACCTCCTATCACAATCGCCCCCTTCTTAGCACTGGCAACTTTATCCATGTGCTTAATCAGAAAGAATGCCACATCAACTGGATACCCATGCAACATACCCCACAAGAAGTATAACTCAGATTGACGGACCATGCCGTCACTATCACCTCGCCCAAAGACTGTGTGAGCCAACACTCTATGAACATATTTAATTCATGGGTTTGAAATCTTTGAAGCATGGGCTGAAACTGCAGAAAAGTGGGTTTTACTAGTGATTTGGTTCCAAAAAACATTTTCTATGAAACCCACTGGTACTTGAGTGTGACCTCCCGATCCCAAATGGAAAATGGACCTAATGTCCTTAAGGTTGAGGCTCCTCTCAATGTTGGCCAAGCGGAAGGTGATCTCACCTTCGGCATGCCCACTAGTGAACTCATGGAGCTCCATATCTATGCTACTGAGGAACTCCAACACCAAGGGTAAATAGGTGGGTGGTGTCATTTGAAAAAATCTTCTAGCCCATATCTGATCAAACATCCAGCAGACATCTTCATATAGCCCCAATGCTTCCAATGTACGCCGATCTGCATACTTGGTATTCACAATTCTTCTTGCTATCAGTTGATTGTATCTAGCCTCTTGGATTTCATCTCTAAAGATGATACCATAGGGGTTAGCAGGTGTTGAAGATGCAGCTGGTCCTTTACCCCTTTTCTTGGAAATCACTTGCTTTGTTTTTGGAGGCATTTTGGATGAATAGAACTTGTAACTTGTGTGGAAACAGAGCTGCAAACTTGAAATTTGAACACAATATAGCAAAAATCCACTTCTAATAGAAATCACACTTTCAATCTCCTTAGGAATGAATCATTTTTTACTTAATAAGCATCATAAAAACAAGAATCAATTAAATCCAAGCTTAAACCCAAAATTTGACTAGAAAAAAAAAACGTGTGGGCGAACAGTAAACTGAAGAACACACCCGATTGAGTTCATTCAAGAATCAAAATCACTCTAAAATCAGTTAAAATTTTCTAAAAACAATCTAGGAAGAGTCGCCTATCATCCAAGGAGCAAATGAGAGCAAATATTTCGGAAATCGACCAAGAATCGGAAGGAAACAAGGAAAGGGGCGGAAATCTCGCAAACACTCACCATAGTGAAGAAATCGGGCAAGAAAATACCAGATCGACAGCCGAAGTTGGACGGGAAGGGTCACCGGCAAGCTCTGAAGGCAAGGGAAGGTCGCAAGGTTGAGGTCGGCGCAAGAGAATGAGCGAAAACCCTAAAACATGGTACATAAACCCTAAAAATGGCAGGGTAAATCGTGTCGGCCGACAGAATTACGGTCGTAATTTACATTACGGCAGTGCCGTAATGTGGTGATTTTGAAAAACACGTGCCGTAAAAGAGTCCAAAACTCTCGGGTCGAAAAACTGCTCGAATTACGGCACCGTACAATTGATTACGACCGGGCCGTAAAAATCTCAAAACGTTCTGGTCAAAAATGGACTAAAACGACGATGTCGTGAAAAACATTACGGTAGTGCCGTAAAATGGGCAATTTTTTTTTTTAGAAACATAAAATGAAAATCAACACAAAATACGACACATAAAAATACTTACGACAGTGCCTTAATGGCATCAAAACTTTCTGGTCGAAAACGGACCCAAAATACGGCCCATAATATTCATTACGATAGTGCCGTATTTTTGTACCAAACTCGATTTTACCTACAAAAAGAGAAGAAAAATTAACTCTAAAAATAAACTAAAATAAAGAAACTAAGCTAAGAGTGCTTAGGTTGCCTCCCAAGAACCGCTAATTTAAAGGTCATTAGCTTGACCGTTCTGCACTCGGATTTGATCATGGTGGTGCCTTCAGTCGCCATCCTGATTTCTCTATGTTTTGTTCACCGCTTCTAGGTACTTAAGGCTCATTCAAGAAACAGTGTCCAACTTTATCCAAGAACCTTTTTCCTTTCTTAAGCAGTTTCAATCTTTCTCTTCTTCTCTATCTCGTTTTCTTTTTCTTTTCAGTTTTTGAATCAGCATTCTCCTAAAATCCTCTACTCACACACTCAGAAAAAGTGTCAATCTCAATATTAGAGAGCTCATCAAATAAATTATGCATATCACTAACAACATCATCTATGACAGCAATACTACAACATGATCCTGAATGTGATGCTTTTTTGAATGAATCTGTTAAATCAAACTCAATTATATTTTCACAAATATCAAACATGAGTTTTCCTTTCCTAACATCAATGACTGCTCCAGCTGTGGCCAAAAATGGTCTACCAAGTATAATTGGATTTTTAGAACTTTCCTCCATCTCAAGAACTACAAAATCTGCTGGTATAAAATACTTACCAATTTGAACTGGAACATTTTCTAAAATACCAACTAGATACTTTACCGATGAATCAGCGAGCTATAAAGATATTGAAGTTGGTTTATGCTCTCCCATGTCCAATTTTCTGTAAATAGATAAAGGCATTAGGCTTACACTAGCACCCAGATCACATAAGGCTCGGTCAAAAGCCACACTCCCAATTGAACAAGGTATAGAGAAACTACCTGGATCCTTTAATTTCGGTGGCAATTTATTCTGGATGATAGCACTACACTCCTCAGTTAATGCCACAGTACCGTAGTCCTCTATCTTTCTTTTATTTGACAGAATTTCTTTCAAAAATTTAGCATATGAGGCATTTGCTTCAGTGAATGGAATATTAATATAAAGCTTTTTTAAGACATCAAAGAAATTTCCCAAATTGTTTGTCTAATTTTGCTTGAACTAATCTCTGGGGAAAGGGTATAGGTGGCCTATAAGGTGCAGGGGAACTAGGTTAAGAAACATCAACTTGACATGGCTCATCACCTTTTGGTTCATCACCTTGGTGAGGTGACAAACTAGTTTGGGATTGCTCATGCTCAGAAGATTTTTCCAAGTCTAATTCATTGTCATATTCAATCTTAGGCTCTTTTTCATTATCCTCAACTCTCCTTTTTGGTTCATCTACTTGCTTCCCACTCCTAGTAATGATAGCATTACAGTGCTCCCTAGGGTTTGGTTCAGGTTTAGCAGGCAATTTTTCGGGGGGGTCTGTAAGAAGTGCTAGCCTGTTGTGCTATTTGATTTTCTAATATTTTATTGTGGGCTACTAATGATCCTACTTGAGAAGCAAGTTAGCTAACCAATCCCTTAAGATCTTCCATTTCCTTATTTTGGTTTGTCATGAATTGATTTTGATTAGTCATAAGCTTTTCTAACATAGACTCAACACTAGAATTTTGGGGTTGATTTGATTTTGATTTTGCCTTTGTTGATACGCTCTATTCTCAGCTCGTCCCCCCTACATGGTTATTACTTTTCCAAGACAAATTTGGGTGACTTCTCCATCCAGGGTTGTAAGTACTAGAATAGGGATCATTGTTTCTACCTTGATTATACCCCCCAACAATATTAACTTACTCAGAACCCTGATTAGCAATGACCTTACACTCTTCAGAATAATGACCATTATTACCACAAATATCATACACAACAGAAGATGAAACTATAGCAGTTTGCATTTGAAAAGAGTCAAATCTGTTACACAAAGAATCTACCTTTTCAGCCAAGGTGCGCCAGTTTTCATTTTCATTCTTACCATGAGGAGGATGATACAGCACTCCTCTCTCTGTAGTTCACTGGTTGTGACTCAAAGCCATCTCTTCCAACAACTTGAAAGCATCTTCAATGGTTCTGCTCATGAGGGCTCCTCCTGTACCGGCATCAACAGTCAATCGGGTGTTATAAAGTAAACCATTGTAAAAAGTATGTATTAAAACTCAATTTCAAGGCCATGGTGAGGACACTTCCATTGCAAATCATTAAAATGCTCTCATGCCTCACTGAAAGACTCACCATGCTTTTGTGCAAAGCTTGTAATCTGGTTTCTCAACTGAATGGTCTTGCTGGGTGGAAAGTACTTCATCAAGAAAGCATTTAATAGTTGTTCCCAAGTGGTGAAGGTACCGTTAGGTTGAGCTTGAAGCCAAGAACATGCTCAGTCCCTAAGAGAAAAATGAAACAATCTCAGTTTCAATGCATCATTAGAAACACCGTTAATCTTAATTGTATCACATAATTCAAGAAATAAGGCAAGATGTTGATTAGGATCTTCAAGTGGAGATCCTCCAAACTGATTTTGCTGTATCATGGATAAGAAAGCAAACTTGATCCCAGAATTGTTAGCCTCTACAACCGGTCTAGCAATGCTAGAGTGTATCTCCTGTGGATTAGGGGTTGCATAGTCCCTAAGTGATCTTCTATCCGCCATGTCTACTTCTTCTTCTTGTCTTCCTTCAAATCTGAATTTCCTATGCTGTCTAAGAATTTTGTTAATCTCAGGGTCTAGAGGAACTAGAGGTCTTGATCTAAGATTCTTGCGCATACACAAGTAGATAGATCAAATAATCTCAGAATAAGCAGAAAAGAATAAAAGAACAAAAAATAAAATAAAACCTAGTCTAGCAGTACTTTTAATATCTTCAATATTGACAGAAACCAAGATCCCTAGCAACGGCGCTAAAAACTTGTTGTGTCCGCAAGTGCATGGATACTCGAAGTAATAATTAAGATATCAAACCACAGAGACCTCGTTTGTCAAGTACCGAATAATCGATTTCTCACTAGCTAGGCGATCAAAAATGACGAAAGCAAACTATCAGAAACTACACGAAAAAGTCAGAGAGAGAAATTGGGACTAGGGTTTCATCCACCTTAATTTCAATGACTAGATCTAAATAAGAGGTTGTCAGTCTAATTTTATTATGATAAAGATATAATTTACTTTATAAAAAAATCATCTCGCTTTCACGCAGACAATTTACAAAGAACCAATCCTCACTTTCGCACAGGATTTATTCAATGCTGAATATAAGTAAATCATTGACAAAGAACTCAAAGATCACTTTCGTGCATCCAAATTCTAAGTCAATCATCTCAAGTGAAAACTAAATACTTTCATACCTTAGTTTTCACCGGTTCTACTTACGGTTCTCCAACGATCCGATACTTAATTTCTTACAGTATCATCATGTTTAACACAATAACTCAATCCTAGGTCAAATTATCAAGATGGCATTAAACATCTAAAATCTAGAAATAAGAACAAACCTAATTTCTTACGATGCGTTCCTAAATCCCAATTTTAGGATTCCAAGTTTTCGCAAATCACTTTTCAGTCCATATCACAAAAACTCTAAAAGATGCTGATAACATGAAACTACGGAGAATTAAAGACAGTCATCACATAAGTAGAATTATCATAGTAAAATCATCCTGACAAAATAAAAATCATCTAGTCAGTAGAAATTAAGGGGATTACACCCCCCATGTCCCAAAAAGTGTTCAAGCTAGCATGGTATGAGAATTACAATAATTCATAATTTAGAATGATCGAAAATCGAAGAAAAAGGAGAAAATCAACTAACAGCATGGCTGTAATGAAAATTTCAGCCGTAATTTGGGGCGATGAACAGTGTCGGTGGCGCCTCTTTTGTTGATTTCTCCTCTGATTGATCTCCTTTCGCTCTGAAACTTCTGGGTTATCTTCTCCTCCTCCAAGCATAGCTTCCCTTCAAATTTCACGGCCAGAGATGTGTTGTACGCATCACAGCGGTGAAACCTAGTGTGGCAATGAAGATCATGATTTCTCCCTCGATAGTGGATGAAAATTAGGGCTTTTGTGTGTGTCGCCTCTCCTCGATCCAACCTCCACTTCTCCTTCTTACATATCTGAATTTAATGGCCTAGATCGCTCACAATCATCTGCGCAAAAATCGAGCTTCAAATTGACCGTCAAAGTCGGCTGACTGGAATAGAATTACGGTCGTGTTTTCTGTTACGGCAGTGCCGTATTTTGCAGCTAATCTCTCGGGTGAAAAATCTCCCAAAAATATGGCCTGTAATATTGGTTACGGCAGTGCTGTAAAAACTATGAAACTCTCTGTCCGGAAATCACTCCAAATTACGGCCCATGAAAATTGTTACGGTAGTGCCGTAATATCTACAAATCTTTCTATATGAAAATCGACCCAAATTACGGCGATGCTCTGAAATTATGACAGTGCCATAGTTTGTTCTGTAAATCCAGTGAAACCACGGTACCGTAATATTAATTATGGCACTGCTGTAATTTGGTATGTGGCTCTAATGCTCGTGAAATTTGACATGTAATTTTCTCTTGATGAGGGGAATTCATCTATGCATCTAAATTTGCTTGAAAATGCCCAAAAATAAAGCCTTTTTATCTGAAAATCATCAAAAACTAGAAAAGGTGTAGATTCCGCAATATTTGATAAATAAGGCATGAAAATATGTAAAAGAGCATGAATATGACACGAAAATAACTATAAAATGATGCAAAATATATTATTAATTTTCATGTCATCAGTAACTATGTTGCCATCCATGTCAATCTTCCTTTTGAAGACCTATTTCTACCCGATGGGTTTTACCTACCCCATCAGGTAGCTCAACCAAATTCAAGAATTGGTTAGCCGACATGGAATCTATCTCGGATCTCATGGCCTCAAGCCATCTCTCGGAGTCCGATCCAACGACCACTTCATAATAGGTCATAGGTTCATCCTCAATGATGAAGATCCCATTGTGTTGGGTTAGCAGCGAACCATACCTCTTAGATGCATGACGAATCCTCCTAGACCTACGTGGGACCTATGTCTGCGTCTCCGGTACAACAACCGGTGCAGGTGGCTCAGGTTCCATCTCTGTGTCTTGTGGTTGCACTTGGACCTCGTCCAAGTCAAACTTCCTCCCACTTACTTCTTTCATGAGAAATTCCTTCTTTAGAAAAATAGCCCCCCGAGTAACAAAAACTTTGTTCTCGGTGGGAATATAGAAGTAGTATCCTTAAGTTTCCTTAGGGCACCCTATAAACACACATTTATCAGTTCTCGGTTCTAACTTGCTAGAATCCTAACATTTGACATGGGCCTCACATCCCCAAACTCTGATAAAAGATAGGTTCGGTCATTCCCACTCTATACCTCATATGAAATCTTGAAAAGACTCTTAGATGGAACATTATTTAGTATGAGAGAAGCTGTCTCAAGTGCATGACCCCAGAACGAGGGTGGTAGAGTTGCATGACTCATCATGGATCGAATCATGTCTAACAAAGTTCAATTCCTCCTCTCAAACACACCATTCCATTGAGGTGTTCCAGGAGGAGTGAGTTGGGATAGGATCTCATACTCTCTCAGATAGTCAAAGAACTCACCACTCAAGTACTCTCCATCAGGATCTGATCGAAGAGTCTTAATAGATCTATCATGCTAGTTCTCTACTTCATGTCTGAACTCCTTAAATTTCTCAAAGGATTCAGACTTATGTCTTATCAAATAGACATAACCATATCCACTAAAGTCATTAGTAGATGTGATGAAGTAGTTGTATCCTCCTTTGGCTTGTTTACTGAATGGCCTATATATATCGCTATGTATGAGATTCAATAAACCTCCTGCCCTCTCACCTATCTTGGTGAAGGGCACCTTTGTCATCTTCCCTAATAAACAAGGCTCACAAGTTTCAAACTCCTCTAAGGAGATTGGATCTAGCAATCCATTTGCATGGAGTTGCTGAATGCGATTCTTGTTTATATGGGCTAATCAACAATACCAAAAGTTATGCATCAACTGAACCACTCAGTTTGATCCTCTTATGATTTATGTTACATATAGAGTTATCCATGTCGAAGACATACAAGCCATTGCATAAAGTACCCTTCCCATAAAACACATTTGCAAATGAAAATGAACAAAAGTTCTCCTTTATTTCAAATTTAAAACCTTTCCTTGCTAAATAAGGAATGGATACAATATTTTTGGTAAGAGAAGGTACATAATAGCAATTATCTAATTCTAACTGTAGTCCAGAAGGCAAGGAGAGTGTCAAAATTCTGACAGCAACAGCAGCAACCTGTGCCTCATTTCCAACTCGTAGGTCAATCTCTTTAGGCCGCACCAATCTACTTTTCTTGAGCCCCTACATATTTGTACAAATATGAGCTCCGCATACAATATCCAATACCCATGACATAGAAGTAGAAAGGTTGACTTCGGTAACATAAATACTTGAGCTAGAAGACAAGGCCTTGTCTCTCTTCTTCTCGTTCTGAAGTTGCACCATGTCCTTTATCATGTGAGGTGGTCCTCCACATGAATAACACTTGTTATTCCTGACCTTTTCCATCTTATCTTCAATGTTTTAATTAAGCCCTTTAGCTCAACACATTGAATGTCTACTTTAGGAGGGTTGAGCCTAACCATCTCATTGAAGAGCTGCTTTAGATTAGAAATAATCTCAGAAGCACTCTTCTGTTCATATTGCCCTCGAAATTCAGGCGACATGTTGATTAGCATCAAATTAGCAACCTCTAAAGTATCAGCCTAATGCTTATCATAATCATCCTTCTCAGCCGCTTAGGCCGAGCATGGAAGTGGCTCAGGAATAGGCTGCTCAAGGACATAAAGCTTCCTCTCAAGCTTCAGGACAATCCTCAAGTTCATATACCAATTCAGTAAGTTGGATCCAACCAACTTGTCCTTTTCCAAGATAGATTGCAGTGACCATCTGCTATTGTTCATTGCCATTTGATCTACAACAACCATGAAAAATATATTAATACTACTTTGAATCATTTAATCTGGACTTGTATTAAATGATCGTGGCTCTCACTATTTTAATCGAATTGACAACCCACAAAGTCAATCAGAAAATCCGAGATTTCATAGTGAGATGAGATCCTTATTTCACATGAGGCTTCGCATCCCACGAGGGTGGGATGAGATGCACAAAGTGACTCATACTTCTTAAGGTGGACACGCCGGCTGATTGCACTTGGCAATTCCCCTTATTGATATAGTCTAGGCATTTCATGTCTAGTGAGGGCTGGATATAATATGAAACCCCAACCTCTCAATGATACCTCTAGAGTTTTATCATGTGGCTACCACACATGAAAAACTAGTCAAGTCTTATCCTAACTGTTATGCCTAGGGCCAATGAGTTTCCTTGCAAAGGCACGTCCAAGTTAAAACTGAACTAGGGAAACCATTGTCACCTCGCACCTTCTAAAGATAAGTGGGTGTGTCTCACGAGGGTAGAAAATAGTGCACAACACTACTGATTGATAGCTTGATGAGGGCTATGAGTTAGAAGGCTATTCCAGACTTGATATTTTATTTGAGGGTTTTTGAGGTCTCATCCTCTTAGTTTTATCTTTTGTTTAACATTACAGGCATATAATCCTATAGTGATAACAAAACAATAAAACATATCCAGGCATGCTTTGGCAGATAAGGAAAGTAGTAAACAAGTGATGTGGTCATAGCCCAAACAACACATTGAACCAATATATGCCAAAGGTGTTCAATGCTTGACCTAGGTGACAAGCCCCAACAAGACCTAAACTAGCCGTGATGTGTAATTTATCTTCTTACTATCTAACCGTAAGAGTAACGGTTTATCGTAGTAGTACTTAAGAGTCGATCCCACAGGGACAGTGATCAAGTACCAAGCAATTACGAATCAATAACTAGACAACCGATTGAATGTTTTGGGGTTTCATAAAATAAATCAAATACAACTAAATACAATTGCTAGCCGAATCAAGCAAGGGATAGTTTTGAACAAAAAATAAGGTTTAGAGACATTGAAACTTTGAGTGCATCTCGTTGATGAATCTTAAACTCAAACAAGACAATATCATAACACCGCAATCTTAAAGTATTCAAGGAGATATCTAATAGTACAGATTACCCACTTTCGACGGCATAATCCGGTATCAATCTAGGTCGGCATCCTACTTTCGTGGCTAACCGGCTCTAGATTAATCCAATGGGTTCAGAGATATCATAAAGTTCCTCATACAAATCCTGCCCAATTTCTTGATAGCTCAGAGCATATTCGATCTAGCATCGCAATTCTCCTTTCGGTCCTTCTTGCGGCACCGAAAAAAAGTAATTGTGTGATCAAGACAATACTAACAATAAAATGGCACAGATAGAATAAACACTAGATAGAATTGTATTTGCTATGAGAAAACAAGTTCGAACAGAAGATATACATAACTCAACTACACCCTTGTTCCAATAAAGAAGATTATGCTAGCATAGTGTCGATTCAGTGCAAATCTCTAAAGGAATAGAATGAACTAAAGAGAAGATAGAAGAAAGAGGAAGCAAACTCTTCTGAAGAAGCGTTGCAACTTTCCTTGAAGTCTTCTAGAATGGAATGCATGCTTTCTTCCTTCTCCCTTGTTGTCGCCAAGCCTTTCTCCCTTTGCAAAACATGCTTGTCCCTCTTGGACCCCAACTGGGTGCCACCTTCTTCAGTGAATTTAGTCCCTTATATAGTCTCAAAAGTGTCTTTTGAGATTCCACAATTATAGCCCTTTAAATTCTTCACGTTTTGACACCAAAAACGTCTAAAACGGATTTAAGATGAGAAAGTTATGGCTCATTTAATGCAGGTGGCTCCGTAATTACAAGTGTAATGGCAATTACGGCTGTAACCATAATGCATTCATTGCAGTCTTTAACTTCTTGAGATGTTCACATAAATTCGACTCATTTAATTCTCTTCGTTTTGACTCCAATAACGTCCAAATCGGAGTTAAAACGAGAGAGTTATGAGCATTTAAAATTTGGCGGCTAGTAATTAATGTGGCTGTTGTGAGATTATGGTCATGAGGCAGATTATGGCCATGCCCGTAATCTTGGTGTAGAAGTCCAATCTGTCTGAAAATTTTCAGATAAGCAGTATGGCCTTGGCTTGATTTACGACCATAGTTGTAGCGTCAAAAATCGTTGATTAGAAGATTACGGTCATGATGAATTATGGTCGTGCCCATAATTTTCTTATCAAGGCCTTCGCCATCCGAAAAGTTGCTATTGAGAAAGTTATGGGCATGATTTCAGATTATGACCATGCTCGCATAAAAATGAATCCATTGGGTAGTCAATGAGAGAATTATTGTCATGACATAGATTATGGTCTCGTCCATAATTCTTGAAATTAATCCTATTTGAAGCCAAACTTCTTGTCAAGATTCCTAATTCACTCGGAGATGTAAATATATTTCCATATAGCTCTAAAAGCTAGTGAATTATCTTGTATTCAACAAATATGACAAGTAGTAAAGCTTCTGAAGGAAATCAATGAAATAAGCCAAAAAGGGATGTAAAAACATACTAATAAGTCTCGATTGACTAGTAAATATAGGTCAAAAAAACTATATAAATATGAGACATCAAGCCGCCACTAAGAAACTAGTCCATGCACGACTCCAAGGTCCTCCAATCTAATAGATAGCTCTCAAACCCGAGAAACACCACTAGGAAACCCTAGAAGCACCCCTAGAGGTTCAGCTAAGCCCTCTTTGATGCCGCCAACAACCAAGTTGTGCCATGAAAGGTGAAAGTGTCAATGGTGATGATAAATCCTTAATTTTCAATTTACAAAACAAAGAAAAAGAAAGAGCGGCACGCAGGCCTCACAAGAATACATTACAGGAATACAAGGGGCTTGACATATGGCCTCAACACCATGCACAAATAAGATATCTATCTCATGTAATTCTATATGCTCATGAAAAACACAAAATCTGAATTTTAGTTTTTCATCAAAACATGTCTCTCTTCCTCTACCTCTTATTGCAAATCCTTGGCTCTTTGTCTCTCTCAGGAGTCTACAAGTGGCATACGTGTTTCCCTTCTTCCAATCTTTAACTTGCTAAGATTAGGGCAATCACCCAGTCCATGCCCCACATAATCTCAACAAGTCTCTCATGATGGATCTATCCCACTATGAGAGGGGAATTTATTTCTTCCATGTATGGGTCTATCCCTATCTTATGAAGAAAGCGAAGAACCAAAGGAGATCAAATAGAAGTAAGGAACAAGAAACCTACAAATTTTCCTACTTAGAAAAACCATGCGCCATGTACAATTTTCAAAAATTTTAATGGCATGTAAGCATACAAAAGCATTAAGAACATCGTTTGAGTCGCACAAGTCGCTCTAATACTACTATTGGGAAACCCTGGGGATTTTTTAAATTTTATTACATACACAGTGGAAGCAATTCTCAAAACAGGCTGGTCCCAAAAACCCAGAAGATCGAGTCAAGCGAGGGAGTTGACACGGTGAATAAGAGATGATACCTTAGAAGCAAAGCAAGGGAAGTGATGTAGGCACCCAAGTGTTCGCCCTCTACAGTCTTGCAGATAATCGAAGCTCGAGTTCTCTTCTTCCACACTCGATGCTAGTCTCGGGAAGAAGATCCATGCCAAGGGAGAGTCTTCCTAGATCACTTGCGCCACCACCAAGAAGGGATGTGCCAAGGAGGAAGAAGGAAGAAGGAAGCCACCAAGCTAAAGCCTTACTTGCGCCAAGAGGAGGAAGAAGGATGGTGCTTACGGCCTTGATAGAAGAAGAGGCTCCAAGGATCACCTAGCCATCACCCCCTTTATTGTCCATGCCAAGAGAAGATTGTATGCATGAGGGGTTCAACTAGGGTCCTTTAAATAGGAGGAAGAGGTGGTTTGGGTAAAGGGAAATGTCTAGGTGATTAGGGCATGATTCAAGGAGTTTAATCAATCTATTATCTTGATTAAATCCTCAATCCATATGCGCCTAAGCCTTGCCTAAGCAAGCATTCAGCCATATGTGCCCAAAGGTTACCTAAAGAAGCATACTTCCCATGCATGCGCAAAGACCAAGTTAAGGCATGATGAAAGTTTGCCTAATGAGGCTTTGGGCAGAAGTCCTAATCTAATTAGGAGTCTAATTACGTCAATAATCAGCCCACATGCGCCCATGATATTTCAATTAATATCTCAAATGATTAAATTAAATCCAATCTGAATTAATCACTTGGAAGATACCAAACAAGGCCAAGGCGCCACTCCTAATCCAATTAGGAGTCGTCATGCGCCTATGCAAATTAATCCTCCCCATTATATCCTTTAGCCCACTTATCTCTTCATAACAACTCATTAGTAAGCCCCATTGAGTAATGGGCCAAGACCAAACTTCATTATGCATGTTGATCAGGCCATTGGATCCAATCCAATGTAACCCAAGGTCAAATAAGGCTAACCATGGTCAATTTTGGGTCAAGCTGCCAAAATTGAAGTTTGACTCTAATAAGCTTCTTCTATCTCATCAAACCCATTGGTGCTAATGAAATCTCTCAAATAGATCCGAGTTATGAAATAACTTGATTCAAAGGCTACCCGATTAATACGAAAACTCGAATTGTTGGGAAACCCCGGGGACATTTTACAATTTTCAGAGTCATAGACATACATACATTGCACAGCGGAAGAATGTCCCCGAAACAGGCCGGTCCCAAAAACCCAGTGAAGATCGCAAGCAAGAGAGTCAACACGATGAGTTAAGAAATACCTTAAGAGCAATTTGGAGTGATGCCGATATAGGCGCCCAAGTGTGCGCCCTCTGCAGTCTCACACACACGAATCTCTTGAGTTCTCTTCTTCCACGCCCGGTGCTAGCCTCGGGAAGAAGATCCAAGCCTTAGGGAGATGCTCTACTTCACTTGCGCCACCAAGAGAAAAGATGCGCCAAGAGAAGAAGGAAACAAGCCAAGCCGCCAAGCACCAAAGCTCCTTGCGCCAAGAGGAAAGGAGGGAGAAGCTTGCGGCTATGGAAGAAGGAAGATGCGCCCTTGCTCCTAGCACTCGCCCCTCTTCTTGTGTTCACGCCTTCAAGGATTGATCACACATAAGAGGGGTCGGCTAGGTGCTCTTTTATAGGGCAAGAGGCGGTTTATGAAAGGCTAGGATCAAGACAAGTGGGCGGCTAGGATGAGAAGGTTTGAGACAAGGAAAGTCTCCAAGACATTTCCATAATTCTCATTCAACCATTCCTTTTGTGCCCATGTCTTTCTTTGTGCGCCAAGGCCTTGCCTTGCGCCCCAAGCAATGCCATATAGGCATTCATACCATAAGGGATAAAGGGGGAGGCGCCAATTGCTTCCTTATGAAGCAAATTGCGCCACTTCTCCCCATTATGCCCATAGGCGCCTAGGGGAGAAGATTTGTCCCCATTATACCCTTCTAGCCCTTCTTCTCTTCATGACAACTTATTATTGGGCCTCATTGGATAATGAGCTAGCCCAAACTCCATTACATGGGTTGAGTAAGCACTTGGATCCAATCCAATGCAACCCTAATCCAAATATGACCAACCGTGGTCAAATACGGGTCAACCTGCCAAAAATGAAGTTTGGCTCCAATAATATTCTTCCATCTCATCAGGCCCATTGGCGCTGATGAAATCTCCCAATTAGATCCGAGTTATCCAATAACTCGATCATAAGGCTTCCCGATCAATACGAGAACTCAAGTATCAAGGTGTGCGACCCTGTAGGTTCCTCTGACGCTGGCAGTGCTGACCAAAGGTCACCACAAGCAGTGAGTGGCACCTAGCAGTGCATCGCTGCTACCCATGTCATTGGAATGGATATCGACATCGACATCCCCATCATCGCAACTAGGTACAGATGCATTATAGTCTCTTTGCCGAACTGATATCCGATTGGACAAGTGTGTCACCACTTGTTTTCATCCAATCACATGGCTATGACTAAAACAGGTTCTTACCTGGGTATGGCCATACACTCTCAGTCATAGAACCATAGAGGAGCTCCATGGATATCATACTTCCCTAAGGAAGGGGCAAATCCTATGTCTGTCCATTGACCTTCTCATATGGGTCGTGACATACTCAATGACAACCGTTATAACCTCCCAACTACGGCAAGGTGTTAGGTTGTATCAAAGCAAGTCCCTAACCATATAGAATGATCAATGACCTCAAGTCAAGGGATCAATGCATCTCCTGTCACTTGTGAGGATAACTCATGACACCAAGTCATAGCCTCACAGCGGGTCTATCCAGTATATCCTCCAATGATATACCCATGTGACTGCGTTAGCACCACATGCCTAACCAGCCCACATACCAGTCTCACAAGTACCAGAGCTATCCCATATCCACTCAGGTACATTGACTGGGACAATTATTTGAGCACATATCCAATCTATCTCCAGGGACATTATCATGTAAGTACACAATCGCAGGTGTAGACAAACAATGATAACGACAATGCCAGAATGATATATAAATATCAAAGTCAAGTAGTACATAAGTTGACCAAAACTAGGTCCTAGGGCATATACACCAATAATCTCCCACTTGCACTAAGACCTAGAAGTTGAGGAATCTTAACCCCATATCTCTAGCGTGACCATCATGCATCTGCTGCGCCAAAGCCTTGGTCAATGGGTCTGCCAGATTGTTCTCTGTGTCTACTCTGCTAATCTTGACATCACCTCTGTCAATGATCTTTCTGATCAGGTGAAATCTTCTGAGTATGTGTTTGGATCTTTGATGAGACCATGGTTCCTTGGCTTGTGCAATTGCTCCATTGTTGTCACAGTAGAGTTCAATGGGATCCATTGCACTAGGTACCACATGAAGATCACATAAGAACTTCCTTATCCAAACGGCTTCCTTGGCTGCCTTAGAAGCAGCCACATACTCAGCCTCGGTTGTAGAATCTGCTATGGTGGATTGCTTGAAGCTCTTCCAACATACAGCGCCTCCATTTATCTTGAACACATAGCCGGCCTGCGATCTAAAGTCATCAGGGTCAGACTGGAACGATGCATCAGTATAGCCCTGCATACTGAACTCTTCCTGTCCCCCATAGACCAAGAACAGATCCTTAGTTCTTCTCAGATACTTTAGGATATTCTTTACAGCCACCCATTGCTGCAGACCTGGATTGGATTGGTATCGACTGGTTATGCTCACAGCATATGCCACATCTGGTCTAGTACACAACATTGCATACATGATCGATCCTACTGCCGAAGCATAAGGAATTCAACTCATGTCATCCCTCTCAGCCTGTGTTGTAGGACACTGGCTCTTTGAGAGAGTAAGGCCATGTCTCACTGGAAGGTATCCTTTCTTGGAATGCTCCATGTAGAACCTCTCCAGTACCTTATCAATGTAGGTACTCTGACTAAGGGCCAGAAGCCTCTTGGATCTATCCCGGTAGATCCTTACGCCTAGAATATAGGCGGCCTCCCCTAAGTCTTTCATCTCGAAACACTTCCCCAACCATGTCTTCACAGCTTGAAGACTAGGGATGTCGTTTCCGATGAGCAGTATGTCATCAACATATAAGACCAGAAAAATCACCAAGCTCCCACTGAATTTTCTGTATACACAGGCGTCATCTTCGCTTTTGATAAAGCCATAATCTCTCACGGCTTCATCAAAGCGAAGATTCCAACTTCGAGATGCTTGCTTTAATCCATAAATGGATCTCTTCAGCCTGCAGACCTTATTAGCCTCTGCAGGATGGATGAAGCCATCAGGTTGCGACATATACACATCCTCAGTCAGCTTCCCGTTAAGGAACGCTGTCTTCACATCCATCTGCCATATCTCATAGTCATGATATGCAGCTATAGCAAGCAGAATTCGAATGGATTTAATCATGACAACTGGCGAGAAGGTTTCATCATAGTCCACCCCGTGGACTTGTTTAAATCCTTTAGCCACTAGTCTACCCTTATAGGTAACTATATTGCCATCCATGTCTGTCTTCCTCTTGAAGACCCATTTACACCCTATGGGTTTTACCCCATCAGGCAGCTCAACCAAATCCTAGACTTGGTTAGCCGACATGGAATCCATCTCGGATCGCATGGCGTCAAGCCATCTCTCGGAGTCCGGTCCACTGACCGCCTCATCATAGGTTCTAGGTTCATCCTCAATGATGAAGATCCCATCGTGTTGGGTCGGCAGCGACCCATACCTTTCAGGTGCACGACGAATTCTCCCAGACCTACGCGGGACCTGTGTCTGAACCTCAGGTTGCCTAGCAACCGGTGCAGGTGGCTCAGATTCCATCTCTTTGTCTTGTGCTTGCACCTGGACCTCATCCAAGTCAAACTTCCTCCCACTAACTTCTTTCATAAGAAATTCTTTCTCTAGAAAGACAGCACCCCGAGCAACAAAAACTTTGTTCTCGGTTGGGACATAGAAGTAGTATCCTTTAGTTTCCTTAGGATACCCCACAAACACACATTTATCAGATCTAGGTTCTAGCTTGCTAGAATCCTGACGTTTGACATAAGCCTCACATCCCCAGATCTTGATAAAAGTGAGATTAGGGCGTCTCCCACTCCACATCTCGTATGGTATTTTGGAGACACTCTTCGATGGAACATTATTCAGTATCAGAGAAGTTGTTTCTAGTGCATGCCCCCAGAATGATGAAGGTAGAGTTGCATGACTCATCATGGATCGAACCATATCCAATAAAGTTCGATTTCTCCTTTCAGACACACCATTCCATTGAGGTGTTCCAGGAGGAGTGAGTTGGGATATGATCCCACACTCTCTCAGATAGTCAAAGAACTCACCGCTCACGTACTCTCCACCTCGATTTGATCAAAGAGCTTTAATGGATCTTCCAAGCTGGTTCTCTACTTCATTCTTGAACTCCTTGAATTTCTCAAAGGACTTAGATTTATGTCTCATTAAGTAGACATAGCCATACCTACTGAAGTAATCAGTGACGTTGGCAGTGATGAACTAAGGTCATCACAAGCAGTGAGTGACACCTAGTAGTGCATCGTTGCTACTCAAGTCTTCGGAATGGATATCAACATCGACATCCCATCATCACAACAAGGTACCAATGCATTACAGTCCCTTTGCCAAACTAATATCCGATTGGACAAAGTGTGTCACCACTTTGTTTATACCTAATCTCATGGTCATAACTAAATCATGTTTTCACCTGGGTATGGTCATACACTTTCAGTCATGCATCCATAGGGAGCCCATGGATATCAAACTTCCCTCAGGAAGGGGCAAATCCTATATCTGTCCATTGGTCTTCTCATATGGGTCGTGACAGACTCAATGACAACGTTATAACCTCCAAACTAAGGTGAGGTGTTAGGTTGTATCAAAGTATGTCTCTAACTATATAGAAGGGTCAATGACCTCAAGTCATGGAATCAATGCATCTCCGATCACTTGTGAGGTTAACTCATGACACCAAGTTAGAGCTTCACAGCAGGTCGATCCAATATATCTACCACTGATATACTCATATGTCTGCATCAGCATCATGTGCTTAACCAGCCTATATATCAGTCTCACATGTACCAGAGTTGTCCCTTATCCACTCAGGTACTTGACTGGGAATAGAGTTTGAGTACAAAAATAATCTATCTCTATGGACATTATCATGCAAGTATACAAAGAACGCAGATATAAACAAAGCATAATAATAACAATGCCAGAATGATATATATAAGATATTAATGTCAAGTAGTACAAAAAATAGACCAACAACAGGTCCAAGGGCATATACACCAAAAGTGTTTCCTTGAAATGAATGAAAAACGGAGAAAATGAAAAAGAAGAAGGAAAGTAAACGAGAAAGGAAGGAAACTCTCATATGCGACTTTCACGTGTTCGAGAGAAGAAGGGAGTAGTGGCTAGGAAGAGAGAGCAATGATGTTGCTCGGGAAGAGGGAGCAATGACGTCGCTAGGAAGAGGAGCCGGCGGCAACAAGAAGAGGGGAGTGGTGGTGAAGGTGGAGGTTTTTGATGGGAAGAGGCGAATGCAAAGTAGGGAGAGGCAAAGAAGACAAAGGAAGTGACTACGAAGTAGGGTGAGGCGGCAGCGGCAGAGCGACGATGGTGGAGATAGGGAGAGGGGAGTGGTAGTGAGGCAGAGGCTTCAGACGGAAAGAGGCAACTGCAAAGCGGGGAGAGGTGGTGAGGATGAAGGACCCGATTGCAAAGTGGGGAGAGGTAGCAAGAGGCAGTGAGGGCAAAGTGGCGACAACAGCAAAGCGACGAGAGGCGAGAGTCGAGTGGAGTGACGTGCGTGTACAACGAGAGCATCTATGCTTGCTCTTTCACCCATTGTAGCTCCTATAGTTTGAGCCTCGAAAGGTTTAAGCCACCACGTTTGACCATTAAAAGATGCATGCCTTCTTTTGAGCCCACTCCAACATATATAATTGTTGATGAACAAGATATTCAACGAAAGCTTGCTAGCATAGTAACATGAAAAGATCAATCTTTGCCTTCACTTGCTTGGTTCAACTTTTCCTTTGTTGGCAATGAAATCATTAAACTAGATTCTCTAGTAGTACTAAAGCTTCTTGTCGTTGCTCAAGTGTTCTAGGAATGGTTCAATTAATGTCAAAGCTCCTTCAAGAAATGAGGTGTTTTCTTCTCTTTTTTAGGTGCCCTTCTTGTTAGGAATAACACTAGTGCCTTTGAAATCTCTGAGCTAGTAGTGATGATATCTATGTTAATGTCTCAACTAGACAATGCTTGGAGATACGTGAAGCTACTCCCTCACAAACTTTATGGCCATGTTTCCATGGACAGAAACACGAGGGAACAGATAGAAAGAGGGTTTTTTGCCGTTTCCTTGGGTGGATAGAAAAGGCAAAGGAAGGAAAACTGGGTAGTTTTCCTCCGACAATGTTTTCGCCTGATTCGGGTGGAAAAGTGGAATGATGCTAGTTCACCGTTCGCGCACGTCTTCCTCGTGCCTGTTCTCGCCTTCGCTACTATAGCCCTTGCCCTCGACCTCGCCGTCATCGCTCTGCTTCCTCCAACCTCGACCTTGTTAGGGAATACCGGGTGTAATTTATAATTTTGCAGTCCCAGGACGCAACGGAAGAACCATTACACCCGAAACATATTCCGGTCCCAAGGATCCATGCGAGAGAGAAGACACAAGGATGTGTTAGAGATGTACCTCTTTTGCTTGTCTAGTTGCCGAAGCCATGTTGAAGGCGCCCAAGTGTTCGCCCTCTACAAGTATCCACGCATCGACTCCTTGATCGTTGCTCCCTTCCACGCTTAGTGCTAGCCTCGGGAAGAGAATCAAGCCTTAGGGTTCCTTCACTTTTCTTGTGCCACCTCCAAAATGAAAACGCCAAGAAGAGATGAGGAGGAAGATGATGTCGCCAAGTTACTTCCTTCTTCTTCTTTGCTTGCGCCACCTTCAAGCAAGGTGTGCCTATGGCCAAGGAAGGGAGAGAGCTTGTGGCAAGGAGATGCCACCAAGCACTAAGAGTCCTTGTGCCAAGAAGAGAGGGAGAGGAAGAACTTGCGGCTCCAAGGAAGAAGATTGCGCTAAGTCTATGTTGCTCCCGCCCCTTACACTCCAAGTCTCTCCAAGAGATATGTCACTCCTTCAAGATGTTGTCCACACGAATCAACCTCTAAGAGGGGGCGGCAAGGGTCCTATTAATAGGACAAGGGGCGGCTAGGGCAATGGCTTGGATCATGCCAAGTGGGCGGTTAGGATAAAGGAGTCTTGAGGTAAGGAAAGTCTCCAAGACTTTACCATAAACCTCATTCAACCTATCCTAATTTGCCCAATGGCCATATCAGCCCAAGACATGCCTTAGAGGCATGTATTTCATCCAAGGAGAAGGGCTAGGCGCAACAAGCAAGAGGAATTCGGCTAGGGTGGTGTCTTGGGAGAAATTAGGGTTTGAGGTAAGGTAAGTCTCCAAGACTTTACCATATACCTCTTCCCAACATCCATATGCGCCTAGGAACTTCCCATAAAAGTTCTCAAGCCATATTAGCCCCAAGACTTGCCTTAGAGGCAAGGTTTCCATCAATGGAGAAAGGGCAAGGCGTCTTTTACTTCCTTAATGAAGCAAAACCGCCCACTTCACCCCATTATGCCCCTAGGCGCTAATGGGTGAAGACTTCTCCCCATTATACCCTTTTAGCCAATTCTCTCTTCATGACAACTAATTATTGGGCCTCATTGGATAATGAGCTAGCCCAAACTTCATGGCATAGGTTGATTAAGCCATTGGATCCAATCCAATGCAACCCTAATCCAAATGTGATCAATCTAGGTCAATTTCGGGTCAACCTGCCAAAAATGAAGTTGGCTCTAATAACTTTCTTCCAACTCATCAGGCCCATTGGCGCTGACGAAATCTTCCAAATGGATCCAAGTTATCGAATAACTTGATCCTAAGGCTTCTAATTAAAGCAACGTCAAGAGTCTATTGCGTGTGACCCCCTAGGATCCATATGACGATGGCAATGATGTAAACATCATAAGTAGTGAGGGGTATCTAACAACACATCACTACTACCCATATCATAGGACTTAAGTCATTATGGCAACAACTCCTAACAAGCAACGAGGATTCCCATTGCATTATAGATCCCTTTGCCTAAGCTGATATCTTGCCATTGGATTAGTCTCAAGTTTATCAATCCAATGCATTGGTCATAACTCAACAAGTGTGGCCACACATTCCTGTCATGCACCAATAAGGTGGGGCGCCCCGAGTGGATATCATGCTTCCAATAAGGAAGGGGCAAATCCTACTATTGGTAACCCATGTCTCTACATGACTTATGACATGCCCAATGACAGTCGTTTTGGTCTCCCAATTACGGAGAGACGTAAGACTGTATCAAAGCATACCCATTATCAAATCTAGACATGAATACCTCAAGTCTAAGGCTCAATGCAAACCTCTTGCATGTGAGATTGACTTGTTGACTAGACAAGTTAATCCTCACGGTGGATCACTCTAGTGCATCCAATGCACCTGTATGTCTGCGTTACTGTGCCCCGCACTTAACCAGCCCATACACCAGTCTCACATGTACCAAAGCTGCCCCATATCTGCTAAGGTACCTTGTCTAAGGATTTCTTATGAGAATGAATCCAATCCAAACTCCTGGGACATTATACATGCAACTCAATACATCAACGCAGGTAGAGAAGTCTGCATAATAACGACCATGCCTCTATAAAGAATAACAATTCCATCAAAGTACATTCAAACAATGCCCGACCATGTCCAAACATTGGTCTACAGGGCATAAACACCAACAATCTCCCACTTGCACTAAGACCAAGGACAACTGATGTTTAGTCAGTTCCAATGTCTCTAGTATGACCCATTTAGCTTCCGCTGCGCTAGAGGCTATGTCAGTGGGGTTTTTCCAGATTGCTATCTGTGTTTATTTTAACAAATTTGATCATCATCCCTATCCATGATCTCTAAGATCAGATGATATGCTGCAGTACATACTTGAGCACTAAGTTCCTTCACTTATGCTATGGCCCCAGTAAGAACTATACTGGACCATCAAGCACCAGGAACTAAATCAGGTTCAAATGAATGAAGTTGCTTCCTTGGCTGCCACAAGGAGCTGCAATGTACTCAGCCTTATTTGTAGAATTTTGCCACTATGGTTTGCATAATGCTCTTTCAGCACACAACACCACAACAAGGCAAAGCGCAAATCCTGGCTGTGGTCATAAGACTGGAACGAAATATCAGTATACCCTTGTACACAAAATTCTTCCTGTCTATCATAGACTAGACTTCAATCCTTTATACTTCCCAAGTGTATATAAGGATTGCTTTCACAGCTATCCAGTGTTAAACACTAGGATCTGATTGAAACTTACTGGCTATGCTCCAAGCATTTGCCACAAATAGTCTTGTGTATATTACTCAAAACATGATCCATCCTATACGCCATGTATCAGGATTTTAGACCCATGTTATTACTCTCCAGCTATGTCATAGGACACAACATCCTCATGAGAGTCAGATCATATCTCTCTGGAAGGTATCAATATTTGGAATCATCCAATATAAACCTTTCCAGAAACTCTTGGATGAACATAGATTGACTAAAGGGCAATGACTTTCTTGGATCTCTATCTATAGATCCTCATGCCTAGGATGTAGGCATCATTCCCTAGATCATTCTTCTCGAAATACATCTCAAGCCTTTTCTTCACCATGTGAAGAGCTGAGATGTCATTCCATGTGAGGAGAATATCATCAATCATCTAGAGCAAGAAATACTATTAAGGTGCTCCCACTGATCTTCTTGTAAACACAGGCTCTTTTAAACATGCTTGCATAACACCATGCATATCTTTATGGCCTTGATATGAAAACCTTCTGGCTATTTCCTTATAGATATCTTTTCAGACGTCCATGCAAGAAAGGTAGTTTTCATAACAACACGCCATAACTGATCATGCAATTATAACATGCAGATTCCTAATGGACTTAAAACTCAACTATTGGTGAAAATTTTCATCATTATCTACCCAGTGGATTTGCCTGAAATTTCTGTTCACTAGCTTGCCTTTCAAGGTAACAATGTTACCTTCCATGTCTATCTTCCTAGAAGATTTATTTACAGCCTGTGAAAATTACCCCTTTGGTAGCTCATCCAAGTCCCAGACTTGATTAGCAGACATGGAGTCCATTATGGTTCTCATGGCCCTTAGCCATTTCTTGGAATCTGGTCCACCGACCGCTTCCATTTCCTCATAAGTCTTAGGTTCATCCTTGATGAAAAATTCGTCATGCCCAGCATATCGAATCGATCCAGACTTATGTGGTTCCTGTGTTACTTGAACCTCAGGTTGACTTTCAACCTGTATGTGAGATTTTGCTCTCCATCTGTGTCTAATTATATTGTGGTTGATTCTGGACCTTGTCCAAATCAAATCTACTCCCACTAGCTTCTTTCAAAAGAAATACTTTCTCAAGAGAGACAGCAGTTTGAGCAACAAATATTTTATTCTCTTTGGGATAGAATTAGCACTCTACAGTGCACCACAAACACATACTTTTGAATCACTGCACATTACATTCCCAATTCCATTGAAGAAATGGGATATTTGTAGTTCGCAACTCAAAAGATAACTTAGACATTTTCTTATGGAGTGGCAGTACATCTGTTTGCATGGCATCATAGTAGTATATTTGCATGACTATTCAAAGATGGAACCACATCCAATGTGTTCCTTTTTTCTTTCTTTGAAATTCACCACACAGTGGTGTACTAAGTAAGCTGTGAGATAACTCCACACTTCTTAGGACAGTCATCAAATTCTCCACTAATCACCTTGATCCAATCAAAGTGCTTTAATAGATCCTCCAATTTGACTCAATACTTCATTTGTGAACTTCTTGGATTTTTCCAAAGTTCTTAGGTTGGATAAGGCATACCTACACCTGATGAAGCATATAACACCTCTTAGTGCTTGTTTACACGGGTCCACATACATTGCTGTGTAATAGATCCAACAAGCCAATAATCCTTTCACCCTTTATGGTGAAGGCAGCATCTGTCATATTGTTCCTTTGAACTAGGCTCACATGTATCATAATCCTGAAAGGATAATGATCCCAATAGTCCATGGACCTTTGGATGTGACCATTGTTTTATGGTTCAAGAGACAATGCTATAAGAGGGTGTTTATTGAATCATTGGATCTGATCTTGTGTTACATATAGAACCACAAACTATTATCAACTATATCACTTCAATAGAACATCTCAGATTTAAAGAAAATATCATATATTATTTCAAACTGAAATCCTTTCCAAAAGGAATGATGTTCTAATACATAAGCTGATACATAATAGCAAAGTTCTAGATAAAGTCTTCAAGGCAGTGAGATGATATCAACAGCAGCATCCAATGCTCCGTCCCTGACCCGAGAGTCGATCCCATCAAGCCTCTTCATCCTACTTCCTTTGAGCTCCTGCACATGTAAAACATATGTGAGCCTCACATACGGTACCAGTACCCATGAATAAGAAGTAGACAAAAGACCTCGGTAACACAATACCTGAAGCGAATGGATTACATCCCTTCTTCTTTGCCATGCACTTCTTGGCCATTAATCCTCTTCGAAATACCCATGCATTCCCAGTCTTCTGAAGTATTAGCTTCGAAGATACAGAACCATGGTCATTCTCAGATTTAGGCATACACTCTGAAGATCCAACAGAACTCTCCTGATCATTGTCTATAGAGCATGGCGTGAAGAGACCTTTGAGATGTATGATAAGATCATAAATCCCCATCTCATCACATTCAACCTTGACCTCTGGGGTCATGCACTCTAAGACAAGAGCAGTGTACTGTTCGTTATCTTCACAATGTTCAAGATAGACATTCCACTCCCAGTCATTAGTGAAATACACACTAGGATGGGATGGAGGTCTTTCAAGAAGATGCACCTTATTCTCTTGTTCCAGTATCTTGGACAAAATCTTGAACCAATTTGTCCAGTTTGTCCCATCCAACTTATTTTTATAAAGTTTCAATCTTAGATTAGGAGATGCCATCTACAATAAGCAAATAAGTAAAATAAGTACTATGATAAAGCATTTAAGAAGGACTTTAAATTTAAATGCTATGGTCCCACTACTTCCAAAACAAGTTGAGAACTCTCAAACTCAACATGGAAATAAGTGAGTAGGATCCTAATTTCACATGAGGTCTCCGCGACTCACGAGGGTGAGTTGGGATGCACAGAGTTTCTCATGCTTCCTTAGGTAGGCATGCCAGCCAATTGTGCCGTGCACAATTCCTCTTAGTTAAGACAGACTAGGCGCCCTGTGTCCAGCGAGGGCTGGATACAACACAAAACCCTATCCTCTCAATAGCTGCCTCTAGTGATTCATCATGTCAGTGTCATATGAAAAACTAGTCAAGTCTGGTCCTAACCGTTATGCCCAGGGCTAACGAATTCCTTACGAAGGCACGCCCAGGTTAAAACTGGACTGGGGAAATCTTTCACCTCACACCTTCTAAAGATAGGTGGGTGTGTCCCACGAGGGTGGGAAACAGTTCACAACACCACCGATTGATAGTTTGATGAGGGCTACGCGTTAGAAGGCTTATTGACTTGATGAGAGTTTTTCACGTTTATTTTATTCTTTTCTAGCATGCAGTTTTCCTATGGTTGTGGCAGCAAAGGAATCACAGGCATGCTATGGACAAAATAATAAACTATCACAGGCATGCTAGTTTGGTCGATATGGTCATAGCCCTTTTCATACACATAATTTGTCACGAGCCATGTGACATGTTATCGTGCATCCAAGGGTTGCGAGTCCCTAAAGCAGATCAGCCCATGCCAGAAGCCGAAAGCAAGTGTCCTTCCTTCAGCCGCAAGTCCATCACCACGCTTCCAAGCTGGCGCCACTTCTAACTCCAATTGAAGAAGACTCCTTGTTGTCAAGATGAAGCCTTAACCTATCATGTAATTCTACATCTATTCTAAACAAGATGAAAAATTCTTTACAACAAGATAGGGAGAGAACCACACGCAGGTGGAAAGAGTTTTACAAGCATTCATCACAAGTGGAAACATGCTTCCACATCACAACACAGGAGGGCACTCGCTATGACCATATCAACCCAATCAAGTGGCGCATGTAAAATTTGAAAATCCGGCAAAATCAAATTTTAGCACCTTATGCGCCAACATCATCCAAAGCACTCTCTTAACCAAATTTATGCTAAAATTGGGATCAAGTTTCATGATGATTTCATGGACCCTATCGGCTGGCAATTTTGTGAGATCAGGAGACCCGGCCAGTCCGAAGACACAATGCCCGTCCTACTTGACAAAACTACGTGCGCCTTTGGTCTTAAATCAATCATAAACAAAATCTAAATTTCGGCCACAAAGATGAGAAGAGAGGTTTGGATGAAAACGCTTTCTACGTGAAACGCGCATGGATAGATGAAAAATTTTCAAAAAATTTTCATACAAGCAAACATACACCTTGTGTTTCTCGCAAGTAGCTCTGATACCACTGTTAGGGAATACCGGGTGTAATTTAAAATTTTGCAGTCCCAGGACGCAGTGGAAGAACCATTACACCCGAAACATATTCCGGTCCCAAGGATCTATGCGAGATAGAAGACACAAGGATGTGTTAGAGATGTACCTCTTTTGCTTGTCTAGTTGCCGAAGCCATGTTAAAGGCACCCAAGTGTTCGCCCTCAACAAGTATCCACGCGTCGACTCTTTGATCGTTGCTCCCTTCCACGCTTGGTGCTAGCCTCGGGAAGAGAATCAAGCCTTAGGGTTCCTTCACTTTTCTTGCGCCACCTCCAAAATGAAAACGCCAAAAAGAGATGAGGAGGAAGATGATGCCGCCAAGTTACTTCCTTCTTCTTCTTTGCTTGCGCCACCTTCAAGCAAGGTGCGCCTATGGCCAAGGAAGGGAGAGAGCTTGTGGTAAGGAGATGCCACCAAGCACTAAGAGTCCTTGCGCCAAGAAGAGAGGGAGAGGAAGAACTTGCGGCTCCAAGGAAGAAGATTGCGCCAAGTCTATGTTGCTCTCGCCCCTTGCACTCCAAGTCTCTCCAAGAGATATGTCACTCCTTCAAGATGTTGTCCACACGAATCAACCTCTAAGAGGGGCCGGCAAGGGTCCTATTAATAGGACAAGGGGCAGCTAGGGCAATGGCTAGGATCATGCCACGTGAGCGGTTAGGATAAAGGAGTCTTGAGGTAAGGAAAGTCTCCAAGACTTTACCATAAACCTCATTCAACCTATCCTAATTTGTCCAATGGCCATATCAGCCCAAGACATGCCTTAGAGGCATGCATTCCATCCAAGGAGAAGGGCTAGGCGCAACAAGCAAGAGGAATTCAGCTAGGGTGGTGTCTTGGGAGAAATTAGGGTTTGAGGTAAGGTAAGTCTCCAAGACTTTACCATATACCTCTTCCCAACATCCATATGCGCCTAGAAACTTCCCATAAAACTTCTCAAGCCATATTAGCCCCAAGACTTGCCTTAGAGGCAAGGTTTCCATCAATGGAGAAAGGGCAAGGCGCCTTTTACTTCCTTAATGAAGCAAAACCGCCCACTTCACCCCATTATGCCCCTAGGCGCTAATGGGTGAAGACTTCTCCCCATTATACCCTTTTAGCCAATTCTCTCTTCATGACAACTAATTATTGGGCCTCATTGGATAATGAGCTAGCCCAAACTTCATGGCATAGGTTGATTAAGCCATTGGATCCAATCCAATGCAACCCTAATCCACATGTGATCAATCTAGGTCAATTTCGGGTCAACCTGCCAAAAATGAAGTTTGGCTCCAATAACTTTCTTCCAACTCATCAGGCCCATTGGCACTGACGAAATCTTCCAAATGGATCCAAGTTATCCAATAACTTGATCCTAAGGCTTCTGATTAAAGCAACGTCAAGAGTCTATTGCGTGTGACCCCGTAGGATCCATATGACGATGGCAATGATGTAAACATCATAAGTAGTGAGGGGTATCTAGCAACACATCACTACTACCCATATCATAGGACTTAAGTCATTCTGGCAACAACTCTAACAAGCAACGAGGATTCCCATTGCATTATAGATCCCTTTGCCTAAGCTGATATCCTGCCATTGGATTAGTCTCAAGTTTATCAATTGAATGCATTGGTCATGACTCAACAAGTGTGGCCACACATTCCTGTCATGCACCAATAAGGTGGGGCGCCCCGAGTGGATATCATGCTTCCAATAAGGAAGGGGCAAATCCTACTATTGGTCACCCATGTCTCTACGTGACTTATGACATGCCCAATGACAGTCGTTTTGGTCTCCCAATTACGGAGAGACGTAAGACTGTATCAAAGCATACCCATCATCAAATCTAGACATGAATACCTCAAGTCTAAGGATCAATGCAAACCTCTTACATGTGAGATTGACTTGTTGACTAGACAAGTCAATCCTCACGGTGGATCACTCTAGTGCATCCAATGCACCTGTATGTCTGCGTTACTGTGCCCTGCACTTAACCAGCCCATACACCAGTATCACATGTACCAAAGCTGTCCCATATCTGCTAAGGTACCTTGTCTAGGGATTTCTTATGAGAATGGATCCAATCTAAACTCCTGGGACATTATACATGCAACTCAATACATCAACGCAGGTAGAGAAGTCTGCATAATAACGACCATGCCTCTATAAAGAATAACAATTCCATCAAAGTACATTCAAACAATGCCCGACCATGTCCAAACATTGGTCTGCAGGGCATAAACACCAACAGACCTCGCCCTTGCCGTCATCCGCCCTTCTTCCTCCGACCTCGCCCTCGCCATCGTCGCCCATCCCACTCGCCTTGCCGCCATCACCCTCCAGCTTGCGCCCTCACCCTCACCCTCACCCTAGCTTCCTTTGACTTTGCCCTCGCTATTGCTATCATCTTCGCCCTCCACCCTCCACCTCCAACTTAATTCCTCTAACCTCACCCCTCACCGAGTGTCGAGCTCCCTCACCAGCCAAACTTGCCCTCGCCGAGTGTCGAGCTCCCTCCCGCAACCACCAGCTTGCTTCCTTTGGCCTCGCCTTTGCCCACCAACTGCCGAGCACCGAGCTCCCTCGCCCACCAACCCCGCCGACCACTGAACGTCCTCGCCACCTCTCTCTCACCTCCCTGCTAGCCATCTACCGTACTCCCTACCGTTCACCACTGTGTAGATTTCTAGCAGGGAAGATCACATAATGCTCACGTGATTTTTTCTTTCCTCCCTTCATCATTTTTTTTCATTTTATTTTTCTTCTCCCTCTATTTTTTCCTTCCCTCGAAGGAAACACAACCTATAAGTAGCCAACTTGGTTCTCATTTACACCACTAGGATCTCAGTGATCTCATGGAATAACCTCCTTAGCTCCATAACATGGCTAGTTACTAAAATTGAGACTGCATGCTGCATGCTGCATTTGAAGTTAGCTAGTAGTTGCATCCTTTTAGAATGGGGTAACCTTCTCCACTTTGGATGCTACCCTTTTCTTGTGCCACTTTTGTCCCTTAAGATCTCATCCTTCTTGGAAGGAGGACCTTCTAAGGATGGCTTTTTACACTAACCGCCTTGGTCTAGAAATTATACCTTGTAGAGTGGCATGTCACATGTCATCTACTGCACAAAAGTTAGAGAAAAATCAAAAGCATAAATTATATTTTTTTAAAAATAAAAAAGTAGATAAGCCAAAGAAAACTAGAATGCCAAATAAACCCTATGAGATTTACTCACAACACCATTTGGTGAGATCTTTTTAGCTACTAGACAACCATTTTTAGAAAGGCATCAATTTTAACATCTTTGATTACCTCAACCTAGATCTAACATCCATCTCCTTATTATAAAGCTATGGATGGGCCATGTTGGGAATTTTTTTTCAACCATTTTATTGGGAAGTAGTGGTGCTTATCAAGAAAATTCAAGTACGGAGGAAAAAGATACCACCTATCCTTCTCTAATAAAAAAAACTCGTAATAATCTAGGAAGAAGTAAGGAGTTCCTAGAGAGATACTGATACTAAAAGTACTTTCAGAGCTTGTTAGTATTTTATTTTAAAAATTAATAATATATGTAATCTTTAGACTTGAGGTAATTATATAATATCAGTGGTTGTATAATTTAAAATAGCCAAATGCCACCCATAATTGGTTGATGATAAATGTTATAATTTGACATGTGAGAATTATTAAGAGTGAATGTGATAGAATTTATTTCTCTTGTGAGTGTTTGGCTCTCAATGTTAACATTACAGAGTAAACAAAAGAGTCCCCATTCAATCATATGTGTGGACACTATTGGGGCAAGGCAGCAAGTGCTCTTGATGCAGAGATACAATCTTATCACACTCCAAAAGAGGTATGATTTTGAACTACTAATTAACTACTCCCTTCACACAATTCTTAGTGGGAAGTAAATTTTATTTTTCTATCATTTGGAGATGGAATGAATGGATCAAGATCATAGGGTGGGATTGTTGAATGTTAATCTAGATAGTTTATATTCGTGGAGACAAGAGGCCTTCCTTCTAATGCCAATTTGGTGTGGATCAATTTTGCCATTCTTAGATGAATACACATATTTGAGTCGGTCCATTTTTACAAGGATGAATCAAACTCAACATTTTCCTCATTCCCAACAATGTAATAAGCAAAAGTAAGCTGGTGCTTAAGCCATATTATATGTATGAAGAAGTGAATTATAGAATTTTGGGCTTTACTAAAAAACAATTAGTAATTTAGTATGCACTAAACATGGTAAAACACATATAAGAAACAGTGGAAATATAAAAATCTGAATAAATTAGATAAGTAAGTTAATTGAAATATTTACAATTCACGCTAAAAACGGGTCGGGTTTGGGGTCCCTGCAAGTCCAATAGCAGCAGTGTCCACGCAACCAACTGAAAGCGAGAGATGAGTCGGGTGCGTTTATCACGCGAGCTCGATAACATTTCTCGATTCAAACCCTAATACTTCTCCTCGCTGATCTGATTCCTCTTCAATTTGGCACGCTTGTTTCCAAGTCAATTCCTCGCCAGATTAGGGTTCCTCCCCCTCCAGCTCCTCAATTCTTCTGTTTTTAAGGGTTATCTTCCAAACGGACTGCGATTTGGGAGTTCCTACACAAGCGGAAGAACGATGGAGGGCGGAGCGAGCGGCGGCGGCGGCGACATGGAGTTGGTCTCCAAGACGTTGCAGTTTGAGCACAAGCTTTTCTACTTCGATCTCAAGGAGAACCCTAGGGGAAGGTACCTCAAGATCTCTGAGAAGACTTCAGCCACGAGGTCGACCATCATAGTTCCGGTCGATGGCATCGTCTGGTTCCTTGAATTGTTTGGCTACTACATCAGCACGGATGAGCAGGACGCCTTCAGCAAGGAGCTCAAGCTCGATTCAAAGGTACAGCTTCTAGGTTGGCCTAGTAATTTTTTTTTTTTTTCTCTCTTGTGGAGCTTGTTTCTTTTTATTCCCAAATACTGATGTTTCTGTTGTTTTCTTTGAAAGGCATTTTATTTTGACATTGGTGAGAATAAAAGGGGCCGTTTTCTGAAGGTACGTCATTGGGAATACTATCAACTATACTGGACATATCCATTTTTTGATCTTGTAACAGTGGTTGAATCTTTAGCGTGATTTCCTCTGGGTTCTACTCCTTAGTTAGATATTGGATTATATAGATTATTGTGGAATAACGAGTGGCTAAACTTTTCTCACTCCTACTTGCACCTGATCTTATCTTGCAATGGATCGGCTAGTTGTATTTTTTCACAAATATAAAATTTGATCTAAACGTTACTCAAAATTGAACCGGGCATAATTTCTGCCCTTTTAACTACGAAAAGAACATGAAACGAAGTGATATCAACATAGCTTCTGCATCAGGACAACAAAAGATTTATTGTTATTTTTTCACAAGATTTTATAAACATGGAATTAGCTACTGTTGTTTTGACAGCTTTGCATGTGGAGGAGACACCAACTACTTTTAATTGGTATACCTCTATCGAGGGAATAAATGTTTCCTTTTAATATCTACACAACCTGATTTCTTTTCTAGGAAAAAAGTACTCTTCGTAAGTGGCGTAGATGAAATGATGTGATTTTCTTCTCTGATTAGTTAGTTCTTGAGTTAAGGAATTTAGACGCTGCTATGGCCCATATCGAATGATTTTTGATAGCTCTAGTAATCAAGAGCACATGAGATGATGGATTGAGATAGAACTAAGGGGATGTTACTATGGAATGTGCAACACGTGGTTATATAACATTATACTAAGATTATGACATGTGAGTGAGGCCATGGATATATTACTTTCTAGATAAATGAAACTATAAGTAATAAGATGGAAAAAAAAGTATAGCAATTTATTGTACAATTTGGATTTTGAATGATTCTGCAGAAGGGGGACCATTTCAGTCATGAATATCTGATTGTGTCTTTGTTATTTACATGTGGAGTTTATTTGATTTTTCTAGAGATTTGTATATATAATCTTTACAAAACAATGCCAGTAGAAAAAAATGTATTTTTGTAGTCATCATCTTACCTCTATCAATCGTGAACCATAATGATGTCACTTTATGTTCCCTCTAACTGGATTGCGGGTTGATGCACAGATCTAAATTTTCTTTGGTATCCTCAGTATCCAGCACAATAAAATCAACCTTGGGGAAAAAAGAGTTGCAACCCCTATAATAAAGAATAGCTTCATTTTTATGTATGACTTATTTACTGCTAGCCTGAATTTTATTCCTCAGTTTGAATTTGTTCTTGTCTGAATGCTTGTTTAGTAGTTATGATGTCTGTTGATTTTTTTTTTTCAATTGCTAGTTTTTGAAGTCTTTTCTCATGCAATAGTGACAGCTAGCAGCCAGCCAGCCACTAGCTTCAAATATATCTTTTGTGATTTGACATGTTTGCTTATGTTTCAGAACTTGACTTATCTAAGTTCATTTTTAAAACTAGTATGTTTTTATCTTGCTTTATCAATTTTTATATAGCGTCAATATGTTTGAACACGGAGCTGGTTAAAAGCCCAATTTTCAAATTAATAGGAGAAATGCATCTTGCTATTAGATGATCATCTGGAACTTATATGCTTAATCATATAGAAATGCTAATAATCCTTGTAAACTTATAGAAACAGGTTTTGATAATGTAATTCAATCATTTTGACATAAGTGTTTGTTACTTTATTAGCTATCCCATCATAATGATATATAAAAATATAAATTATAGACATATAGACTTTTGCAGTTTGATATTATGTTAAGAACTGAAGCCTTCTTTTTAATGATAAACAGAGGAAACTGACAATTTATTAGCTATCCCATCATAATGATTTATAAAAACATAAAATTCTAGACATATAGACTTTTGGTTGTGATCATGGATGTCAATGATAGAGCACAGATGCTATGATACAATGAGCAATAGATCACTGGAAAGGACAAAGCACCAAAGTTGAGCTTATATTGAGAAATATATTAACTGGAGTATTCCAGATAAATGAGTTTACAAATTCAAGATGAAGTCCTTGTATTATCTTATAGATATTCACGGTTTCTGTAACTTATGAGATTATTCAATCTTATAGGTGATTTAGAGCTAAATATTGAACTGATTGATGGAGACTAATAGTGGAAAACTAGATTATATTTAACGGAGTTAATAATTGATGAATTCTAGCCTAGTAGCATGAATATAAGAAAAAAAAAAGTCGAGATGATACAGAGAAAATAAGTATGGGATTTATGAAAAATTGTGGTGCTGAATTCAAAAAATGCAGAGGATTTCTGGATAAATAGCAAGGTAATTGTTCATGGATTAGCTGTGATTCTAACCTCAAGAAAGCTCAATAGTTGCCTTAACAAGTTGTTTCTTCTTTTTGCTTTTTGTTAAGTATCTAATACACAGTTTGTTTTTATAATGGAGAGACAACCTATGTTTGTATGTACTTCTCATGTGTATTAAAAAGTTCAAGTGAAAGTAGCTCCATTTCTCTTTTTCACTTTTAGGAACAAGCAAATGCCTTTTTTTTACTATGTGATGACAACCAGTAATAAACCATAAGTATGCTGTGCAAAATGGACTTTAACTATTCTTTTTAATGGTTTATGGAAATGATGGAACTGTTTGCTATCTAGATATCCGAGGCATCTGTCAACAGAAATCGGAGCACAATCATTGTTCCTGCTGGAAGTTCTGGCGAAGAAGGATGGGCAGCATTCAGAAACGTTTTGCAAGAAATACATGAAGAGGCTTCACGGCTGTTCATGGTACCTAACCAGGTAAAAGTTTCTCTCACTATTATAACTTTTATCTTGGGTTTCGTTGATGATATCCTATAACCTTTTACTAAAATATGTCTTCTTTATTGTAACATTACGACAGCAACATATGGATCCTCCTGAAAGGCTGCCTGGACTCTCAGATGATGTTGGTGCTGGATTTATATCAGGGCACAGTGCGCAACCAACTTCTTCCGAGCTAAATGTTGATCGTCTTGTTGAAATGCATACACATGATGATATTGGTGGCATGGGGATGTCTAAAGTAATTAGGGCGGATCAGAAAAGGTTTTTCTTTGACTTAGGAAGCAACAACCGGGGACATTTCTTGAGGATATCTGAGGTACATGGGGAACTCAATCCTTTATTAGTTAAGACTTATACCAGGATTCCCAAATATGGAATTCTAACTCTTTCCCATCTGCAGGTTGCTGGGGCTGATCGTTCATCAATCATCCTCCCTCTTTCTGGTCTAAAGCAGTTCCATGAAATGATTGGCCATTTTGTTGAGATAACCAAAGACAGAATCGATGGAATGACGGGCGCAAATGTCCGAACTCTAGAGCCTGCACAGAGATGATAAAGTTTGTTGCGCTTAGTTCAGAAGCCCAATGAATTTATATTAGTTTTTTTCTTTTTTTCTTCTGTGTAGATGATGATACACTCGTCCTTGTTCGTTTGTGGTGGCAATAATGTCGTTCTATTCCATGGTTGAGGGTAATTAGTATTTCGAAGCTGCCTAGGCTGAAGAATAATGGACATGATTGTAGCTTATCCATCCGGTGGCAAAACTGCTGCTTGCATGTCTCAAATCGGTGAATCAAGCTTTTAATGTCATTTGTCCAATTACACCTGTAGCCTTTGATCACACAGATATCGATGCCTTGATCCATGGTGCAGGCAGTATTAGGAACGTGTTTCATAGCCTTTTAAGATGAAGTATAATCGACTATGTACCCCTTGGCAAAACTGCTACTTGCCTGTCTCAAATTCGTAATTGAAGTTATTTGTGCCATTCGTGCTATCGCATCCTCTAGGCCTTGTTTTTCTGTTTATCTACAATATTTTTAGTTGCCTGATTCGAAAACTATTACTTTGTGCACATGTACAAAGGTTACATCATTATTTTATCCTTTTATTCTTTCTCTCTAAAACATTAATTTTCGAATTCTTGAACCTTATATTCAAGTTGACTCCAATTGGAACACATATGTAGACTTTAAAGTACTTGTAGAATTATGAGGTCCCATTGCACTTACCATGTTATTCATTTACTTTGGCTTCGTGGTTGAATGTTTGTAGTGTTACACCCAGATAAATCAATACCAAGATGCAACAATAAAACTTGACATTACAAATTTGACTATGTTAAACTTATTTAACTAATGACATGAGACAATTAAATCCACAATAACTTCTATCATCATAGTTTACAAATAAATCTTTAATCATAATAAATAATTCATATATTACATCAAAGCTTTTTTTTTACAAGATCAATTTTTATCTTAGAAATATAACACTATATCTTTGTGACCTTGACCTGATCACCTTAGTCCAGACTAGTACATGTAACATCAACAAAACTCAGCAACAATGCTGAGTAAGCCTCTCCCCAGTGAAAAGGTAGCCCCTTAAAACCAAAGGAGGAAAGACTAATAATTGCATAAAAGTAGTAATATCAAGTGAAAGATACTTAAATAACAAAATGAAAATCATACAATAAATTTTTAATTGTACTAATAAATTGGACTTATAATAGCTATATGAAGTGAGACTTAAACTAAAACTTTAACAACTATATCCAGATACTAAACTGAATATTGAACTAACTACTGTACTAAATACTGAACTGGATATGGTTAATTGTAACTGGAAACATACTGATGGTAAAATTCAATACAAACATAATATAAGCATACAAGACATGCTCTAATGGTAAAATTCATACTGACATAATTGAAAACATACTGACATAATTTTTAACATAATAGTTCACTGGTTAACTAGTGTGGCCTGTGGGTCATCACTCGAAATTGCACCCACAGGAGGTGAACACACCTGCAATAGTGTGCTACAAGTCCAAGGCATGCTCTAATTGGACCTAAAATACTCGTATGCTATAACGATGAAATATAGAACAACATAAAGTGCAAAATGCTCTACTAGCACCATGATTCACTATATGCTACATATACTTTAGCAAATTGTAATAAGTTGAGTGTAACTATACAATGATATACTGAGAATAAATTGATTCTATAATATAGAAATTACATGAAACTAATTTAATGACTAACCTTAATAACGCCAACAAAATTTGGTTTAACTCAAGTGCACTAAAAGAATCTAATATGGTAAACCAACTTATCTGCGTGATAGATTTGTATACAAACATAATCAAATAGACATCAAACAACCAAACTAACACTACCACTAGATAGAACATAGTATAAGTTAGGGAACCGATCTTGGTTCAACTGAACCAGATCTAGATTCCTCTGAACTGGCCATAATTGCATTGAACTGGCCCAATCCACACTAAACCAGGCTTGACTAAAACTTAAATATGAAATTACTCTTAAACTAAGAATCATCTAGAGGTAATCTCAGTACCATTAGATAGAAAATTTTATAAGATTTCTATTGACTACTTGAACCGGTTATGATTCGATGAAAATTGGATCGAACCAGTCCAAATACTAACTATGGGTCGGAGCTGAAATTCAACCTGTCAAGCTATTGACCAAACCCAAATCAACTCCCGACTCAGCCCAAATTCAACCGGTCCAAATCAAATCAAAACCGGTCGAATCTGATTCATACCTTAAGTTAACTTAACTTGGCATCGCCGACTTCCACCACCCACAGCTGCTGGAGCCGAAGCTCACGACAACACCGATGATGTATACGATGAACTCCAGACCTCCCACCGTCACCCAACCTTCATCACCGTAGAGTCGGCAGAGGATCGGTGGTCCCTGACGACTCACGACGAACTCTGGATAACTCCCAGAGTTTTCTAGTGAGGTGCGACTGGGTTAGACGGTGGCAGTGCCAGACTCAACAAGCGAAAGCATTAAGGCTTCACCCGCTTCAGGGAAGAACAAATGTCACTCCCTCCATCCTTGCTTCCGGTGAACCAGACTCGACAGCACACCACCTCCTCTTGATCTTTGCCACACTTGCCAAAACGCTTAAGAAGGGATGCAAGACAAGAGGAAGAAACCCCCCCCCCCCCTCCTTCCACGACATCTCACAAAAACCATGAGCAACGATTGCCGGCAAACATGGTAGAGAGGGCGAACCACTCAGTTGTGCGAGCCAAACTCGGGTCCAATAATATTTGATTACTTCACAAACACAAGCTCAGCATGCTGGTTTGCCATGTCTGCAAAAGTCGTGAACGAACGCAACGTCACGGGTTTGATTCCCCGCCAAACTCTCTCTTTTTTAAAAAAATAAACTTAAATCAAAATTTCTAATTAGTAAAAATCGATAGAAATTCCTAAAATTCTCTAAAACAAAATCTAGAAAAATCATAAATATTAATTTTAATATTCTAATAAGATTTTGGGGGCATAACTAGTAGGCTTGAAAAAAATAATGTACTTTGAATTGAAATCTATATAATAAGTAATAGGAGGTGAATAAATTTTGCTACCTCATGATATAAGCAATACAACTTAATACAATTAGTGAGGAAGCGTGATTAATTTTTTACCCTATGCTAAAGTTTCATGCAATTAATGATCCTTTACATGAAATTGAGTAAGGAGTATAATTGCCATTACATAATTTCTTATCATCGACCCTATGAGCAACTTAATAAAACTTATGAGTCCCAAGCCTAGAGATAAGGTTAAAGATCCCCCCCCCCCTTTCCTTCCACGACATCTCACAAAAACCGTGAGCAACAATTGCCGGCAAACACGGTAGAGAGGGCGAACCACTCAGTTGTGCGAGCCGAACTCGGGTCCAATAATATTTGATTACTTCACAAACACAAGCTCAGCATGCTAGTTTGCCATGTCTGCAAAAGTCGTGAACGAACGCAATGTCACGGGTTTGACTCCCCGCCAAACTCTCTCTTTTTAAAAAAAATAAACTTAAATCAAAATTTCTAATTAGTAAAAATCAATAGAAATTCCTAAAATTCTCTAAAACAAAATCTAGAAAAATCATAAATATTAATTTTAATGTTCTAATAAGATTTTGGGGGCATAACTAGTAGGCTTGCAAACACGGTAGAGAGGGCGAACCACTCAGTTGTGCGAGCCGAACTCGGGTCCAATAATATTTGATTACTTCACAAACACAAGCTCAGCATGCTAGTTTGCCATGTCTGCAAAAGTCGTGAACGAACGCAATGTCACGGGTTTGACTCCCCGCCAAACTCTCTCTTTTTTAAAAAAATAAACTTAAATCAAAATTTCTAATTAGTAAAAATCAATAGAAATTCCTAAAATTCTCTAAAACAAAATCTAGAAAAATCATAAATATTAATTTTAATATTCTAATAAGATTTTGGGGGCATAACTAGTAGGCTTGAAAAAAATAGTGTACTTTGAATTGAAATCTATATAATAAGTGATAGGAGGTGAATAAATTTTGCTACCTCATGATATAAGCAATACAACTTAATACAATTAGTGAGGAAGCGTGAATAATTTTTTACCTGATGCTAAAGTTTCATGCAATTAATGATCCTTTACATGATATTGAGTAAGGATTATAATTGCCATTACATAATTTCTTATCATCGACCCTATGAGCAACTTAATAAAACTTATGAGTCCCAAGCCTAGAGATAAGGTTAAAGATTTGCTTTTCATTCGGAACCAATCAAATCAAACTTATGAAAAATTTCAAATTGGCTTAAACACTTGTTTTAGTTTGTGAACCGCATGTCACTTTGCTATTATCATATTGAATTAATTTTTTTTTCTACAGTGCTCTTTAGTTCGAAAGAAGAAAATTCGGTATCCATCCTCTCTAGGCTTCACCTTACCCTTGCCCTGACAACAAGTATGTGATATGTTTTCAGTTTTGGCACAATATATGTATCAAAAACTATTTAGTTTTCATACTATAGGGGCATCAACACTATTTATTGCCTCATACTTTAAACCTAATATGTAATAGTGAGCACTCTTTTCATATAAGTGAAGAGTGTGTTATAGTCCTATGTTGATTGCCTTTTCTACTAAAATGTACGTATAACATTGAGAGTTAAAATTCTATTATCTTCAGCACTAAAGTTGAAGCATTGTATCATCCTTTCTTGATTAGTTATTTTGAACCAACCTAGGTGGAACCTATTTGCCTACGGTTGTGCATGGGTAGTTAACCGAATCGGTTGACCTGGTCAACTAGTTAATCGAACCGTTAGGTTCAACAAAAATTGTGAACCGTTCCCGAACCGATTTGACCGTCAAACGGTTAACCAATCAATTGGTTAACCGGTTCGGTTAATGATGACTCTAAATTTCATAGCATATTTCTTGCTTATTCTATCATCCTCTCGAGTCATATTCATGCTCCTTTGCTTATTTTGTGCCTTTTTTATCAAATATTTCAGAATCTACACTTTTCTTGGTTTTTGATCAATTTCAGGTAAAAAAGCATCGTTTTGATGGGTTTTCAAGCAAATCCAATGCATGGGCAGATTCTTATCATCAAGAGGAGACTACACATCAAATTTCAAGTCAAACCAAGTTTTCTGGAGAAATTACGGCAGTGCTGTAATGATTTTTACGGCCGTAAACAGCAATTATGGCACTACCGTAATGATTTTCACGGCAGCTTAATTCTGGAATTTTTTTGGCAAATTACGGCAGTGCCGTAAAATTATTCACGGTTCCGTAATTTCAGACCAATTTCTTACCGAGACTTCGGAGATTTCAGAGGCAATTACGGTACTACCGTAATATACCTTATGGTGCCGTAATTCGGAACAGATTCCATATAGAAGATTTCGTAGCAATTACGGTACTACCGTAATTTCCATCATGGTGCCGTAATTTTCACCCAGGTGCCCGATTCTTCCGCCAGAAACTTAAATTCGCGATTTCTCAGGCTCTAGGGCACGAATTGAAGATCCGAAAGAAGGAGAACACTCAACATCAGCAAGGGCATGTTTTTGAAAGGGAAGAAACAATTTTTATTAGGGATCCATGGAGAATTTGGGAGAATCACCGCTGCACTAGGGTTCGTCGATTCTCAGCCTACATACCACCTTCAGCCACAAAATTTGAAAGGAAGCTTCGCCTGAGGGAGGAGAACACACGCCAGAAGTTTCAGAGTGAGAGGAGTCCGATCGAGGGAGAAATCAATAAAACAGTGGGCGCCACCACTGTTCATCGCATATTACGGTGCTGTAATTTTATTACAGCACCCGGTTTGTAACTTTTCTCTCCTTCTCGAATTTTGATCATCTGAAATTATGGTTTACTGTTATCTTTCCATCATGCTAGCTTAATTTTCTTACGGGACATGGGGGTGTTATCCACTTAACTTCTTAATGACTAGACATTGTTAATTTCGTCACGATGATTTTGTTATGATAATTCTACTTATGTGATGATTGCTTATAATTCTCCTTAGTCTCATATTTTCAGCATGTTTTAGAATTTTGTGAAATAGACTGAGAAGTTGATTGCAAAATTTGGAACCCTAGAATCATTGAGTTTTGAACTTATCGTAAGAGATTAGGTATTGTTCTTAATTCTGATTTTTAGTAGTTTTATTGCCATGATGATTTTCTGATCTTTGGATTGAGTTATTATGTTAGACTTGATTTGATATTGTAAGAGATTAAATATCTGATCGTCAGAGAACCTCCAGCCACAAAATTTGAAAGGAAGCTTCGCCTGAGGGAGGAGAACACACGCCAGAAGTTTCAGAGCGAGAGGAGTCCGATCGAGGGAGAAATCAATGAAACAGTGGGCGCCACCACTGTTCATCGCATATTACACAGCACCCTGTTTGTAACTTTTCTCTCCTTCTCGAATTTTGATCATCTGAAATTATGGTTTACTGTTATCTTTCCATCATGGTAGCTTAATTTTCTTACGGGACATGGGGGTGTTATCCCCTTAACTGTTGGTGTATATGCCCTAGGACCTAGTTTTGGTCAACTTATGTACTACTTGACATTGATATTTATATATCATTCTGGCATTGTCGTTATCATTGTTTGTCTACACCTGCGATTGTGTACTTACATGATAATGTCCCTGGAGACAGATTGGATCTGTGCTCAAATAATTGTCCCCAGTCGATGTACCTGAGTGGATATGGGATAGCTCTGGTACTAGAGAGACTGGTATGTGGGCTGGTTAGGCACGTGGTGCTAACGCAGACACATGGGTATATCATTGGAGGATATACTGGATAGACCCGCTATGAGGCTATGACTTGGTGTCATGAGTTATCCTCATAAGTGACAGGAGATGCATTGATCCCATGACTTGAGGTCATTGATCATTCTATCTGGTTAGGGACTTGCTTTGATACAACCTAACACCTTGCCATAGCTGGGAGGTCATAACGGTTGTTATTGAGCATGTCATGACCCATATGAGAAGATCAATGGACAGACATAGGATTTGCCCCTTCCCTCGGGAAGTATGATATCCATGGAGCTCCCTTATGGTTCTATGACTGAGAGTGTATGGCCATACCCAGGTGAGAACCTGTTTTAGTCATAGCCATGTGATTGGATGAAAACAAGTGGTGACACACTTGTCCAATCGGATATCAGTTCGGCAAAGAGACTGTAATGCATCTGTACCTAGTTGCGATGATGGGGATGTCAATGTCGATATCCATTCCAATGACCTGGGTAGCAGCGATGCACTGCTAGGTGCCACTCACTGCTTGTGCTGACCTTTGGTCAGCACTGCCAGTGTCAGAGGAACCTACAGGGTCGCACACCTTGATACTTGAGTTCTCGTATTGATCGGGAAGCCTTATGATCGAGTTATTGGATAACTCGGATCTAATTGGGAGATTTCATCAGCGCCAATGGGCCTGATGAGATGGAAGAATGTTATTGGAGCCAAACTTCATTTTTGGCAGGTTGACCCGTATTTGACCACAGTTGGTCACATTTGGATTTGGGTTGCATTGGATTGAATCCAAGTGCTTAATCAACCCATGTAATGAAGTTTGGGCTAGCTCATTATTCAATGAGGCCCAATAACAAGTTCTCATGAAGAGATGAGAAGCTAAAAGGGTATAATGGGGAGAAACATGAACCATTAAGCGCCTAGGGGCATAATGGGGTCACGTTGGCTCCTTTGCTTCATTATGGAAGTAAAGGGTGCCTCCTCTCTCTTCCTAGGATGGAATGCATGCCTCTATGGCATTGCTTGGGGCGCAAGGCAAGGCCTTGGCGCACAAGGAAAGGCGTGGGGCACAATAAGGAATGGTTGAATGAGAATTATGGAAATGTCTTGGAGACTTTCCTTGTCTCAAACCTCCTCATCCTAGCCCTACACTTGTCATGATCCTAGCCATTACCCTAACCGCCTCTTGCCCTATAAATGTGACCCTAGTCGCCCCCTCTTGTGAGTGATCAATCCTTGAAGGCGTGAACACAAGAAGAGGGGCGAGTGCTTGGAGCAAGGGCGCATCTTCTTTCTTCCATAACCGCAAGCCTCTTCCTCCTTTCCTCTTGGCGCAAGGAGATCTAGGGCTTGGCGGCTTGGATAGTTTCCCTCTTCACTTGGCGCATCTTTTCTCTAGGTGGCGCAAGTGAGGTAGAGTATCTCCCTAAGGCTTGGATCTTCTTCCCGAGGCTAGCACCGGGCGTGGAAGAAGAGAACTCAAGAGATCCGTGTGTGCGAGACTGCAGAGGACGCACACTTGGACGCCTACATCGGCATCGCTCCACATTGCTCTTAAGGTATTTACTAACTCATCGTGTCGACTCCCTTGCTTGCGATCTTCACTGGGTTTTTTGGGACTGGCCTGTTTCGGGGACATTCATCCGCTGCGAAAAATGTATGTCCATGACTCTGAAAATTATAAAATATCCCTGGGGTTTCCCAACAGTGGTATCAGAGCGAGGTTGCAAGACTCGAACGATGTTTTATGCTTTTCTTCCTTGCTCACATGCCATATCTCTATTTTCGTAAATAGCATGATGCATGGCAATCGATTTTTCTAAAAGTAGAAAAATTAGGGTTTCTTGTTTCTATCATCCTCTCAATCTCTTTTGGATTTTTAGACTATTTTTCTTGTTTGATTTAAAGATCAAAGACACACGTAATTTTGTCAAGTAGGACGGGCATTGTGTCTTCGGACTGGCCAAGTCTCTTGATCTGACAAAATTGCCAGCCGAAAGGATCTCTGAAATCATCATGAAAAATAAATCGCAATAAACCAAAAGACTTGTGAGAAGAAGATGAGAAAAAGAAACTGATTTTATGAAAAAGTAAAATTACAGATTTTATGTTTTTCATGAGCATGTAGAATTGCATGAGTAAATACCTTGATTGCGCATGATGTTGTGATCATTAATCAAGCCCCCCCCCCCCTTTGCATGCCTGCGATGTATCCTCGTGAGGCCTGCGTGCCGCTTTTCTTTTTGCTTTTGACTAAGAAAAAGATTAGGGTGGCGCATGTGATTGGAGCTTAGCGCACGCATACCTTGGATGGTGATGCAACAAGCAAGAGGCACAAACCTGCTTAGTGGCGCAAGACCATGGCATTGGCCGAACCTATGGGGAACTTTTAAAGTGTACCTCTAGGGTTTGAGAGCTAAACCATGAGAGAAGGACCTTGGAGCCAACCTTGAAGTTCAAGCTAGAGGTCGGCTAGGCTAGGTCTAGTTTTTGGGGCTTGAGTTCTAGGACAAGAGTTGAACCTATTTCATGGCATGGATTGGTTCAATGTCTTGTATAGGATATGATCACATCATCCTTTACTGCTTTTATTATTATCTGCAGAAGCATGCCTGAAATGTTTTACCGTTATGTTTTCACTATATGATTGCATGCCTGTAATGATAGACATAAGATAAAAATGAGATGATGAGACCTTAAACAAAAACCCTCAATTAAAATATCAAGTCTGGTAGCCTTCTAATGCGTAGCCCTCACTAAGCTATCGATCAGTGGAGTTGTGAATTGTTTCCCACCCTCGTGGGACACACCCACTTATCTTTAGAAAGTGCGTGGTGGCAATGGTTTCCCCAGTCCAGTTTTAACTTGGGCATGCCTTCGCAAGGAAACTCGTTGGCCCTGGGCATAACGGTTAGGAATGGACTTGACTAGAAGTTCACATGTGCTGGGCACATGGTGAAAGTCTGAGGCATCGTTGAGAGGTAAATGTTTCATGTTGTATCCAGCCCTCGCTGGACATGAAATGCCCAGACTGTCTCAACAAGGGGAGTTGCTTGGAGCAACCGGCCGGCGCGTCCACCTTAGGAAACATGGGTTACTTTGTGCATCTCATCCCACCCTCGTGGGACGCGAAGCCTCATGTGAAATAAGGATCCTATCTCACTAGGAAGTCTTGAACTTCCCGATTGACTTTGTGGGTTGTTAATGCGAATTTAAAATAGTGAGAGCAGAAATCATTTAAAACAAGTCCAGTTTAAATGATTCGAAGTAGTACTAATCTGTTCTTCTTGGGTGTTGTAGAACAATGGCTACGAACACTGGCGGATTATCACTGCGATCACTCCTTGATAAGGATAAGTTAGTTGGAACTAACTTTATGGACTGGCATCGGAACTTGAGGATAGTCCTCAAGCTCGAGAAGAAGCTGTATGTCCTTGAACAGCCTCTTCCTGCGGCTCCTCCACCTAATGCCCGAACGGCAGACAGAGATGCTTATAGAAAGCATCAGGATGACTCTTTGGAGGTTGCATGTCTTATGCTAGCCAGTATAGCACCTGAACTGCAGGTGCAATATGAGGAGCAGAACGCTTTTCAGATGATTACTCGTCTGAAACAGATGTTCGAGGCTCAGGCTAGAACTGAGAGATTTGACACCGCCAAAGCAGTCTTTCGGTGCAAGTTGTCTGAAGGTGCACCAGTGAGACCCCATGTTCTCAAACTCATTGGGAATGTGGATCATCTCAGGAAACTGGGACACACCATAGACAATGAGCTGGTTGTGGATCTTATTCTTCATTCCCTGCCCCCTAGCTTCAGTCTGTTTATCATTAACTTCAACATGAACCGGATTGAGTGCACACAGGAGGAATTGATGAATATGCTCCAAACAGCCGAGCGAGAGATGGGTAAGACCAAACCCAATTCTGTTCTTTTGGTCCCTGCGACCAAGAAGATAAAGAAGAAGGGTAAGGCACGTGCTAAGAGTAGTGCCAGAGGTCCTACCAAAGCACTAAAGAAAAGGCGAAGAAGTCAAAGGACCAGAGGTGTTTTCACTGTGGCGAGCAGGGCCACTGGAGAAGGGACTGCAAGCAGCTTCAGAATGAGGAGAAGAAAGGCTTGGCCTTAGCTTCTAACTCAGGTATCTATGTTACAGAAGTCAATCTTTCTACTTCTATGTCATGGGTATTGGATACCGCATGTGGAGCTCATATTTGTACAAATATGCAGGGGCCCAAGAAAAGTAGATCGGTGCGGCTTGGAAAGATTGACCTACGCGTTGGAAACGGGGCACAGGTTGCTGCCGTTGCTGTAGGCATTTTGACTCTCTCCTTGCCTTCTGGACTTCAATTAGAACTAGATAATTGCTTTTGTGTACCTTTGCTAACAAAGAACATTGTATCCATTCCTTGCTTGGCAAGGAAAGGATTTAAATTTGAAATAAATAAGAACTTCTGTTCTTTTTCATTTGCAAATATGTTCTATGGGAAGGGTACTTTGTGCAATGGTCTATATATCTTGGATATGGAAAGTTCTATTTGTAACATAAGCAATAAGAGGACCAAACTGAGTGGTTTAGTTGGTGCTTTCCTATGGCACTGTCGATTAGCCCATATAAACAAGAATCGCATCCAACAACTCCATGCAAATGGATTGTTAGATTCAAGTTCCTTGGAGGAATTTGATACTTGTGAACCTTGTTTATTAGGGAAAATGACAAAGGCGCCCTTCACCAAGATTGGTGAGAGGGCAGAAGGTTTATTAGATCTCATACATACTGATGTGTGTGGGCCCTTCAATAAACAAGCCAGAGGAGGGTACAACTACTTCATTACCTTCACTGATGACTTCAGTAGGTATGGCTATGTCTACTTAATGAGACATAAATCTGAATCCTTTGAGAAATTCAAGGAGTTCAAGAATGAAGTAGAGAACCAGCTTGGAAGATCCATTAAAGCTCTTCGATCAGATCGAGGTGGAGAATACCTGAGCGGTGAGTTCTTTGACTATCTGAGAGAGTGTGGGATCATATCCCAACTCACTCCTCCTGTAACACCTCAATGGAATGGTGTGTCAGAAAGGAGAAATCGAGCTTTATTGGATATGGTTCGATCCATGATGAGTCACGCAACTCTACCTTCTTCATTCTGGGGGCATGCACTAGAAACAGCTTCTCTGATACTGAATAATGTTCCATCTAAGAGTGTCTCCAAAATACCATACGAGATGTGGAGTGGGAGACGCCCTAATCTCGCGTTTATCAGGATCTGGGGATGTGAGGCTTATGTCAAACGTCAGGATTCTAGCAAGCTAGAACCTAGATCTGATAAGTGTGTATTTGTGGGGTATCCTAAGGAAACTAAAGGATACTACTTCTATGTCCCAACCGAGAACAAAGTTTTTGTTGCTCGGGGTGTTATCTTTCTAGAGAAAGAATTTCTTATGAAAGAAGTTAGTGGGAGGAAGTTTGACTTGGATGAGGTCCAAGTGCAAGCACAAGACAAAGAGATGGAATCTGAGCCACCTGCACCAGTTGCTAGGCAACCTGAGGCTCAGACACAGGTCCTGCGTAGGTCTGGGAGAATTCGTCGTGCACCTGAAAGGTATGGGTCGCTACCGACCCAACACGATGGGATCTTCATCATTGAGGATGAACCTAGAACCTATGATGAGGCGGTCAGTGGACCGGACTCCGAGAAATGGCTTGACGCCATGCGATCCGAGATGGATTCCATGTCGACTAACCAAGTCTGGGATTTGGTTGAGCTGCCTGATGGGGTAAAACCCATAGGGTGTAAAACTCATAGGGTGTAAATGGGTCTTCAAGAGGAAGACAGACATGGATGGCAATATAGTTACCTACAAGGGTAGACTAGTGGCTAAAGGATTTAAACAAGTCCACGGGGTGGACTATGATGAAACCTTCTCGCCAGTTGCCATGATTAAATCCATTCGGATTCTGCTTGCTATAGCTGCATATCATGATTATGAGATATGGCAGATGGATGTGAAGACAGCTTTCCTTAACGGGAAGCTGACTGAGGATGTGTATATGACACAACCTGATGGCTTCATCCATCCTGCAGAGGCTAATAAGGTCTGCAGGCTAAAGAGGTCCATTTATGGATTAAAGCAAGCATCTCGAAGTTGGAATCTTCGATTTGATGAAGCCGTGAGAGATTATGGCTTTATCAAAAGTGAAGATGATGCCTGTGTATACAGAAAATTCAGTGGGAGCTTGGTGATTTTTCTGGTCTTGTATGTTGATGACATACTGCTCATCGGAAACGACATCCCTAGTCTTCAAGCTATGAAGACATGGTTGGGGAAGTGTTTCAAGATGAAAGACTTAGGGGAGGCCGCCTATATTCTAGGCATGAGGATCTACCGGGATAGATCCAAGAGGCTTCTGGCCCTTAGTCAAAGTACTTACATTGATAAGGTACTGGAGAGGTTCTACATGGAGCAATCCAAGAAAGGATACCTTCCAGTGAGACATGGCCTTACTCTCTCAAAGAGCCAGTGTCCTACAACACAGGCTGAGAGGGATGACATGAGTCGAATTCCTTATGCTTCGGCAGTAGGATCGATCATGTATGCAATGTTATGTACTAGACCAGATGTGGCATATGCTGTGAGCATAACCAGCCGATACCAATCCAATCTAAGTCTACAGCACTGGGTGGCTGTAAAGAACATCCTAAAGTATCTGAGAAGAACTAAGGATCTGTTCTTGGTCTATGGGGGACAGGAAGAGCTCAGTATGTAGGGCTATACTGACGCATCGTTCCAGTCTGACCCTGACGACTTTAGATCGCAGGCCGGCTATGTGTTCAAGATAAATGGAGGCACTGTATGCTGGAAGAGCTTCAAGCAATCCACCATAGCAGATTCTACAACCAAAGCTGAGTATGTGGCTGCTTTTGAGGCAGCCAAGGAAGCTGTTTGGATAAGGAAGTTCTTATGTGATCTTCAAGTGGTACCTAGTGCAATGGATCCCATTGAACTCTACTGTGACAACAATGGAGCAATTGCACAAGCCAAGGAACCACGGTCTCATCAAAGATCCAAACACATACTCAGAAGATTTCACCTGATCAGAGAGATCATTGACAGGGGTGATGTCAAGATTAGCAGAGTAGACACAGAGAACAATCTGGCAGACCCATTGACCAAGGCTTTGGCGCAGCAGAAGCATGATGGTCACGCTAGAGATATGGGGTTGAGATTCCTCAACTTCTAGGTCTTAGTGCAAGTGGGAGATTGTTGGTGTATATGCCCTAGGACCTAGTTTTGGTCAACTTATGTACTACTTGACATTGATATTTATATATCATTCTGGCATTGTCGTTATCATTGTTTGTCTACACCTGCGATTGTGTACTTACATGATAATGTCCTTGGAGACAGATTGGATCTGTGCTCAAATAATTGTCCCCAGTCGATGTACCTGAGTGGATATGGGACAGCTCTGGTACTAGAGAGACTGGTATGTGGGCTAGTTAGGCATGTGGTGCTAACGCAGACACATGGGTATATCATTGGAGGATATACTGGATAGACCCGCTATGAGGCTATGACTTGGTGTCATGAGTTATCCTCATAAGTGATAGGAGATGCATTGATCCCTTGACTTGAGGTCATTGATCATTCTATGTCGTTAGGGACTTGCTTTGATACAACCTAACACCTTGCCGTAGCTGGGAGGTCATAACGGTTGTTATTGAGCATGTCACGACCCATATGAGAAGATCAATGGACAGACATAGGATTTGCCCCTTCCCTAGGGAAGTATGATATCCATGGAGCTCCCTTATGGTTCTATGACTGAGAGTGTATGGCCATACCTAGGTGAGAACCTGTTTTAGTCATAGCCATGTGATTGGATGAAAACAAGTGGTGACACACTTGTCCAATCGGATATCAGTTCGGCAAAGAGACTGTAATGCATCTGTACCTAGTTGCGATGATGGGGATGTCAATGTCGATATCCATTCCAATGACCTGGGTAGCAGCAATGCACTGCTAGGTGCCACTCACTGCTTGTGATGACCTTTGGTCAGCACTGCCAGCGTCAGAGGAACCTACAGGGTCGCACACCTTGATACTTGAGTTCTCGTATTGATCGGGAAGCCTTATGATCGAGTTATTGGATAACTCAGATCTAATTGGGAGATTTCATCAGCGCCAATGGGCCTGATGAGATGGAAGAATGTTATTGGAGCCAAACTTCATTTTTGGCAGGTTGACCCGTATTTGACCATAGTTGGTCACATTTGGATTTGGGTTGCATTGGATTGAATCCAAGTGCTTAATCAACCCATGTAATGAAGTTTGGGCTAGCTCATTATTCAATGAGGCCCAATAACAAGTTCTCATGAAGAGATGAGAGGCTAAAAGGGTATAATGGGGAGAAACATGAACCATTAAGCGCCTAGGGGCATAATGGGGTCATGTTGGCGCCTTTGCTTCATTATGGAAGTAAAGGGTGCCTCCCCTCTCTTCCTAGGATGGAATGCATGCCTCTATGGCATTGCTTGGGGGGCAAGGCAAGGCCTTGGCGCACAAGGAAAGGCGTGGGGCACAATAAGGAATGGTTGAATGAGAATTATGGAAATGTCTTGGAGACTTTCCTTGTCTCAAACCTCCTCATCCTAGCCCTACACTTGTCATGATCCTAGCCATTACCCTAACCGCCTCTTGCCCTATAAATGTGACCCTAGTCGCCCCCTCTTGTGAGTGATCAATCCTTGAAGGCGTGAACACAAGAAGAGGGGCGAGTGCTTGGAGCAAGGGCGAATCTTCTTTCTTCCATAACCGCAAGCCTCTTCCTCCTTTCCTCTTGGCGCAAGGAGATCTAGGGCTTGGCGGCTTGGATAGTTTCCCTCTTCACTTGGCGCATCTTTTCTCTAGGTGGCGCAAGTGAGGTAGAGTATCTCCCTAAGGCTTGGATCTTCTTCCCGAGGCTAGCACCGGGCGTGGAAGAAGAGAACTCAAGAGATCCGTGTGTGCGAGACTGCAGAGGGCGCACACTTGGACGCCTACATCGGCATCGCTCCACATTGCTCTTAAGGTATTTACTAACTCATCGTGTCGACTCCCTTGCTTGCGATCTTCACTGGGTTTTGTGGGACTGGCCTGTTTCAGGGACATTCATCCGCTGCGAAAAATGTATGTCCATGACTCTGAAAATTGTAAAATGTCCCCGGGGTTTCCCAACATTAACTTCTTAATGACTAGACATTGTTAATTTCGTCAGGATGATTTTGTTATGATAATTCTACTTATGTGATGATTGCTTATAATTCTCCTTAGTCTCATATTTTCAGCATGTTTTAGAATTTTGTGAAATAGACTGAGAAGTTGATTGCAAAATTTGGAACCCTAGAATCATTGAGTTTTGAACTTGTCGTAAGAGATTAGGTATTGTTCTTAATTTTGATTTTTAGTAGTTTTATTTCCATGATGATTTTCTGATCTTTGGATTGAGTTATTATGTTAGACTTGATTTGATATTGTAAGAGATTAAATATCTGATCGTCAGAGAACCTTAAGTAAAACCTGAGAAATTATGGTATGAGAATACATAGTTTCTCTTGAGATGTTTGACTTAGAATTCAGATGCACGAGAGTGATCCTTGAGTTCTTTGTCAATAATTTACTTATCTTCAGCATTGAATAGATCCTTCACGAGAGTGAGGATTGGTTCTTTGTATAATTATCTGTGCGAGAGCGAGATAATTCCTTTATGAAGTAAATTATATCTCTATCATAATGAAATTTGACTGATAAATACTTTATTTCCTTCTAGTCATTAAAATTAAGGTCGATGAACCCCTAGTCCCTATTTTTTTCTCTGACATTTTTTCATGCACTTTTCGATTGTTTGCTTCGTCGTATTCGGATTGCCTAGCTAGTGAGAAATCGATTATTCAGTACTTGGCAAACAAGGTCTCTGTGGTTCGATATCTTTTTTCTGCGCGAGAGTGAGATAATTCCTTTATGAAGTAAATTATATCTTTATCATAATGAAATTTGACTGACAAATACTTTATTTCCTTCTAGTCATTAAAATTAAGGTAGATGAACCCCTAGTCCCAGTTTTCTCTCTGATATTTTTTCATGCACTTTTTGATTGTTTGCTTCGTCATATTCGGATTGCCTAGCTAGTGAGAAATCGATTATTCGGTACTTGGCAAACAAGGTCTCTATGGTTCGATATCTTTTTATTACTTCGAGTATCCGTGCACTTGCGGACTACAAAAGTTAACCACCGGTTAATCGGTCATAACTTTTGTTTCTTAAATTATAATATATTTTCTGATTTGACCGGTTAACCAACCGCCTATTTTCGGTTAACCGCTAGTTTTCGGTTAACCGGTTTGGTTAATTATATAAATATAATTATTTTAATATAAAAAATTTATTTTTTATATATAAATAAATATTATATATAAAATATATTATATACCGGTTCGGTCGGTTAACCAGCGGTTCGGCCAAGTCCCGAACCGTAATCGAATCGGTAACCATTGGAACCGCTGAAAAACTGACCGGTTAAGGAACCATTTGGTTCGGTTAACCGGAAAACTTATTCGGTTCGGTTCGGTTAACCACAATTCGACGATCCCAATGGTTTTTTTGAACACCTTTATATTTGCCATCTCCTTGTTATTTCTGTTATAACTTGGGTTAGTTGCTATAAACATTATTCTTAGTGAGATGTTAATTTTCCCACTCCCTTTCTGACTTCAGGTGTTAGCACTAATGTTTACTCAATATTGGAACCTAAAGATAATTCCAAAACTAATGGAGTATTTTGGTCAAAAACTTATTAAAAGATTTGTAGACACCAATTTACTAATGAGATAAATGTTTTGATATTAAGCGAAATCATCAACATCTCTAAAGAAAATCCCAATATAGATTTTTTAAGTATGCCATATATGAAAACCGATAGCAAAATCTCCTTTCTCTACAATAATGATTTCCACAAATATTAATTTTTATTTTTTCCTTTAAAATTCAACCTTCATGGATAACTTATCTACTTTCTATATTGCATTGAGGAGTTTAATCAATCTCATGCTTACTTAGCCATACTCCTTTTGCCTCTACTTACAAGAAGCAATGTTTTTATTGCTTTCTTGAACAAGTAAAAGGTTTGTGTGCCTTCTTGTTGGTGTATATACCCTGCAGACCAATGTATAGACATGGTCAGACATTGTTTGAATGTACTTTGATAGAATTCTTTATAAAGGCATGGTCGTTATTATGCAGATTGCTTTACCTGCGTTGATGTATTGGATTGCATAAATAATGTCCCTTGAGATTGGTTGGATCCATTCTCATAAGTTATCCCTAGTAAAGGTATCTTAGCAGATATGGGACAACTTTGGTACATGTGAGATTGGTGTATGGGCTAGTTATGTGCGGGGCACAATAACGCAGACATACGAGTACATTGGATATACTGGAGTGATCCACCGTGAGGATTGACTTGTCTAGTCAACAAGTCAATCTCACATGTAAGAGGTTTGCATTGATCCTTAGACTTGTGGTATTCATGTCTAGATTTGATGATAGATATGCTTTGATACAGTTTTACGTCTCTCCGTAAATGGGAGACTAAAACGACTGTCATTGGGCATGTCATAAGTCACATAGAGACATGGATGACCAATAGTAGGATTTGCCTCTTCCCTAATGGGAAGTATGATATCCTCTCTGGGGCGCCCCACCTTATTGGTGCATGACAGGAATGTGTGGCCACACTAGTTGAGTCATGACCAATGCATTGGATGAATAAACTTGAGACTAATCTAATGGCAGGATATCAGTTTAGGCAAAGGGATCAATAATGCATGGGAATCCTCATTGCTTGTTAGGGAGTTGTTGCCATATGACTTAAGTCTTGTGACATGGGTAGTAGTGATGTGTTGCTAGATACCCCTCACTACTTATGATGATCTGTCATCATTGTCATCATCATCTGGATCCTACGGGGTCACACGCAATAGACTCTTGATGTTGTTTTATGATCTGGAAATCTTGGAATATATTTGTGTTCATGCCCAAAGTAGATTCATGGTTGAATCAAAGTCCAATTGGAATCCTAATCTAATTAGGAGTTGGAATCCTTATTCTATTAGGGATGAGAATCCTAATCTAGTTAGGATTCAAATCCAAATGGGAATTGGATTTGGATATGGCCCATATTGGTTGGGCGCAAATCCTAATCCAGTTAGGATTCAAATTCTAATGAGAATTGGATTTGGATTTGGCCCATAGTGGTTGGGTGCAAATCCTAATCCAACTAGGATTCAAATCCTAATAGGATTTGGAAATAGATGAGGCCCATAAGTTGGGGGCGCAAATCCTAATCCTAGTAGGGTTTTTCTCATGGGCCTTATTAATGTTAAAGATCCAAATTCAATTGTGGATTAAAATTAATTGAGGCAATATGAGAATCCTAATAAGAGTAGGATTCAACATTGGCGGTTTACTCATGGATGTGTGGACTAAGTATGGATCGAATGAAAGTTCAGCCAAGTCCTAATTGAACTCAAATTGGCTTCATGATGCGCCAATTCAAATGTGTGGCTGAGATTGTATGGCTAATTCCTTGGAGGAATTGAGCCATAAATTTAAAAGGAAGAGTGGAGGCGGTTTGGGCTTCATGGCTATAAAAAGAGAGGTATGCGCCCCTCTCATGAAAAATGATATAACTACTCAAGCCGAGAGCAAGAGAGAGCAAGGCAACTTGGAGTTGTACAAGCTCTCTATCCCTAGCCGCCCTCCTTCCTTGAAGTGTCGCCACCTTCCTTGAAGTGTAGCGTAGCCACCTTCCTTCATCCTTCCCTTTGGCCGAAAGTTTCCTTGGAGGAAACTTGTTGGCGTGAAGTTCCTTCATTTTCTTCTTGACCGAAAATTTCCTTGGAGGAGACTAGTTGGCGAGAAGAGAAAAGGAGAGCGCCACCATCTCTTCTTCCTTGTTAGCCGAGAGTTTCCTTGGAGAAAACTTGTTGGCGTGAAGAGCAAAGGAAGGAGCGCCACCACCTTTTTCCTCCTCCTCTTTGGCCGAGAGTTTCCTTGGAGGAAACTTGTAGGCGTGAAGAACAAAGGAGCGAGAGGAAGGAGATTCCAAGAGGTGATCTTGTTTTCTCGAGGCTAGCACCGAGCGTGGAAGAGAGCAACGTTGAGACGGTCGACGCGTGGATACTTGTAGAGGGCGAACACTTGGGCGCCTTCAACGACTATGCAAGCAAAAGAGGTATATCTCTAACATATCCTTGTGTCTTCTCTCTCGCATAGATCCTTGGGAAGGGAATATATTTTGGGTATAATGCTCTTTCCGCTGCGTCCTGGGACTGCAAAATTTTAAAAATTATACCCGGTATTCCCCATCAGTGGTATCAGAGGTACTTGCGAGAAACACAAGGTGTATGTTTGCTTGTGTGAAAAATTTTTGGAAAATTTTTCTTCTATCCATGCGTGTTTCACGTAGAAAGCGTTTTTCATCCAATCTTCTCTTTTCAATTTCATGGCCGAAATTTGATTGTGTTCACGATGGATTTAAGACCAAAGGCGCACGTGGTTTTGTCAAGTAGGACGGGCATTGTGTCTTCGGACTGGCCGGGTCTCTTGATCTGACAATAACTGCTAGCCGATAGGGTCTATGAAATCATCATGGAACTTGATCTAATTTTAGCATAAATTTGGTTAAGAGAGTGCTTTGGATGATGTTAGCGCATAGGGTAATTAAAATTTGACATTGCTCGGCTTTTCAAATTTTATATGCGCCTCTTGCCTCTTGATTGGGTTGATATGGTCATAGCGAGTGCCCTCCTGTGTTGTGATGTGGAAGCATGTTTCCACTTGTGATGAGTGCTTGTAAAATCCTTTTCCACCTGCGTGTGGTTCTTTCCCTATCTTGGTTTAAAGATTTTTCATCTTGTTTTAGAATAGATGTAATATTAGAAGATAGGTTAAGGCTTCATTTTGACAACAAGGAGTCTTCTTCAACCAGAGTCAGAAGTGGTGCCAGCTTTGGAAGCGTGGTGATGGACTTGCGACTAAAGGAAGGGCATATGCTTTCGGCTTCTGGCATGGGCTGATCTGCTGTAGGGACTCGCAACCCTTGGATGCATGATAACATGTCACAGGCCTCGTGACAAGTTATGTGTTTGAAAAGGGCTATGACCATATCGACCTTATTTGCATGCCTGTGATGGTTTATTATTCTGTCCATAGCATGCCTGTGATGTTTTTTCTTTGCTGCCATAACCATAGGAAAAACTGCATGCTAGAAAAGAATAAAATTAACATGCAAAACCCTCATTGAAATATCAAGTCAGAAGCCTTCTAATGCGTAGCCCTCATCAAACTATCGATCAGTGGTGTTGTGAACTGTTTCCCACTCTCGTGGGACACACCCACTTATCTTTAAGAGGTGTGTGGTGGCAATGGTTTCCCCAGTCCGTTTTAACCGTGCGCGCCTTCGCAAGGAAACTCGTTGACCCTGGGCATAATGGTTAGGATCAAACTTGATTAGTTTTTCATATGTCACCAACATGATGAATCACTAGAGGCAGCTGTTGAGAGGATAGGGTTCTGTGTTATATCCAGCCCTCGCTGGACACAGGGCGCCTAGTCTGTCTTAACTAAGAGGAGTTGTGCGCGACACAATTGGCTGGCATGCCTACCTAAGGAAGCATGAGACTCTTTGTGCATCCCAACTCACCCTTGTGAGTCGCGGAGACCTCATGTGAAATTAGGATCCTACTCACTGATTTCCATGTTGAGTTTGAGAGTTCTTAACTTGTTTTGGAAATAGTGGGAGCATAGCATTTAATTTAAAGTCCTTGTTAAATGCTTTATCATAGTACTTATTTTACTTATTTGCTTATTGTAGATGGCATCTCCTAATCTAAGATTGAGACTTTATAAAAACAAATTGGATGGGACAAATTGGACAAAGTGGTTCAAGATTTTGTCCAAGATATTAGAACAAGAAAATAAGGTGCATCTTCTTGAAAGACCTCCATCCCAGCCCAGCATATACTTCTGTACTGAGTGGGAGTGGAATGTTTATCTTGAACATTGTGAAGACAACAATCAGTACACTGCTCTTGTCTTAGAGTGCATGACCCCAGAGGTCAAGGTTGAGTGTGATGAGATGGGGATTTATGATCTTATCATACATCTCAAAGATCTCTTCACACCATGCTCTGTAGACAATGATTAGGAGAGTTCTGTTGGATCTTCAGAGTGTATGCCTGAATCTGAGAATGACCATGATTCTGTATCTTCGAAGCTAATACTTCGGAAGACTAGGAATGCATGGGCATTTCGAAGAAGATTGAGGCCCAAGAAGAGCATGGCAAAGAAGAAGGGATGTAATCCATCCGCTTCAGGTATTGTGCTACCGAGGTCTTTGTGTATACTTCTTAACCATAGGTACTGGGTACCGCATTCAGAGCTTACATATGTTCATCATGTGCAGGAGCTCAAAAGAAGTAGGACGTTGAGGCTTGATGGGATCGACTCTTGGGTCAGGGACAGAGCATTAGATGCTGCTGTCATCTCACTGCCTTGAAGACTTTATCTAGAACCTTGCTATTATGTATCAGCTTATGTATTAGAACATCATTCCTTTTGGAAAGGATTTCAGTTTGAAATAATAAAAGATATTTTTCTTTAAATCTGAGATGTTCTATTGAAGTGATACAGTTGATAATAGTTTGTGGTTCTATATGTAACACAAGATCAGATCCAATGATTCAATAAACACCCTTTCATAGGCATTGTCTCTTGAACCATAGAACAATGATCACATCCAAAAGTCCATGGACTATTGGGATCATTATTCTTTTAGGATTATGATACATGTGAGGCTTGTTCAAAGGAACAATGTGACAGATGTTATCTTCACCATGAAAGGTGGAAGGGAGGTAGCTTGTTGGATCTATTACACAGCAATGTGTGTGGGCCCATGTAAACAAGCACTAAAGGGTGTTGCATGCTTCATTAGGTATGGGTATGCCATATCTAAAACCTAAGAACTTTGGAAGTTCTCAAATGGAGTATTGAATCAAATTGGTGGATCTAAAACACTCTGATTGGATCAAAGTGATTAGTGGAGAATTTAATGACTGTCCTAAGGAGTGTGGGGTTATCTCACAGCTTGCTTGGAACACCACACCTATGCGGTGAAAGAAAGAGGAACACATTGGATGTGGTTCCATCTTTGAATAGTCATGCAAATTTGCTACTTGACGCCATGCAAACAGATGTACTGTCACTCCATTGGAACGTGTGTCTAAAGTAGCTTTTGAGTTGGAAACTGCAAATATCCCATTTCTTTAAAAGGTTTGGGAATATAATGTGCAGTGATTCAAAAGTGTGTGTTTCTGGGGCACTATGGAGTGCTAATTCTATCCCAAAGAGAACAAAAATATTTGTTGCTCAAATTCTATCTCTCTTGAGAAGAAGCTATTGGGAGTAGATTTGGTTTGGACAAGGTCCAGAATCAACCACAATACAATTAGACACAAATGGAAAGTGGAATCTCACATACAGGTTGAAAGTTAACCTGGGGTTCAAGTAACACAGGAACCACATAAGTCTGGATGGTTTCGAAATGCTGGGCATGATGAATTGTTCATCTGGGATGAACCTAAGACTTATGATGAAATGGAAGAGGTCGATGGACCAGATTCCATGAAATGGCTAAGCGCCATTAGAATCATAATGGACTCCATGTCTACTGATCAAGTCTGGGACTTGGATGAGTCGCAAAGGGGTAACACCCATAGGCTGTAAATGGATCTTCTGGGAAGATAGACATAGGAAGTAACATTATTACTTATAGTGGCAGGCTGGTTGACAGAAATTTCTAACAAATCTACTGGGTAGATATTGATGAAATTTTCACCAGAAGCTATGTGTAAGTCCATTAAGTACATGCTTGTTGCATTTTTCGTTATGGCATATTGTGAAAAACTACTTTTCTTGTTGGATGTCTGGAAGAGGATATCTATATGGAAATAGCCAGTGTTTTCATATAGTGGCCATAAAGATATGCATGGTCTTATGCAAGCATATTGAAAAGAACCTGTGTTCACAAAAAGATTAGTGGGAGCACCATAATAATATTTTCTTGTTATAGATGATTGATGATATCCTACTCATATGAAATGACATCTCAGCTCTTCACATGGTAAAGACCAAGCTGGAGAAGTATTTCGAGAAGGATGATCTAGGGAATGATGCCAACATTTTAGGCATGAGGGTCTATAGATAGAGATCCAAGAAAGTCATTGTCCTTTTGTCAATCTATGTTCATCCAAGAGTTTCTAGAGAGGTTTATATTGGATGACTCCAAATATTGATACCTTCCAGAGAGAAATGGTCTGACTCTCACAAAGGATGCTATGTCCTATGACACAGCAAGAGAGTAGTAACATTGGTCTATTGGATAGATCATGTTTTGTGCATAGTGCACAAGACCATTTGTGGCAAATGCTTGGAGCATAGCTAGTAAGTTTCAATCATATTTCAGTATTTTACACTGGATAGCTGTGGTAGAAATCCTTTCATACTTGGGAAGTATAAAGGATTGAGGCCTAGTCTATAATAGACAGGAAGAATTTTGTGTACAGAGGTACACTGATATTTTGTTCCAGTCTAATGACTATTGATCACAGTCAGGATTTGCGCTGTTGTGGTGTTGTGTGCTGGAAAAGCATTAAACAAACTACAGTGGCAAATTCTACAATTAAGGCTGAGTACATTGTGGCTTCTTGTGGCAGCCAAGGAAGCGGCTTCAATCATTTGAACTTGAATTTAGTTCCTGATGCTCGATGGTCCAATATAATTAGGGCCATAGCATGGGACTTAGCATTCAAGTATGTACTACGGCAATATCATCTGATCTTGGAGATCATGGATAAAAATGATGATTCAAATTTGTTAAGATAAACACAGATAGCAATTTGGAAAAACCTACAGACGTAGCATCTAGCGCAGCGGAAGCTAAATAAGTCATACTAGAGACATTGGGACTGATTAAACATCGGTTGCTCTTGGTCTTAGTGCAAGTGGGAGATTGTTGGTGTATATGCCCTGCAGACCAATGTATGGACATGGTCAGACATTGTTTGAATGTACTTTGATAGAATTCTTTATAAAGGCATGGTCGTTATTATGCAGATTGCTTTACCTGCGTTGATGTATTGGATTGCATAAATAATGTCCCTTGAGATTGGTTGGATCCATTCTCATAAGTTATCCCCAGTAAAGGTACCTTAGCAGATATGGGACAACTTTGGTACATGTGAGACTGGTGTATGGGCTAGTTATGTGCGGGGCACAGTAACACAGACATACGAGTACATTGGATGTACTGGAGTGATCCACCGTGAGGATTGACTTGTCTAGTCAACAAGTCAATCTCACATGCAAGAGGTTTGCATTGATCCTTAGATTTGTGGTATTCATGTCTAGATTTGATGATGGATATGCTTTGATACAATCTTACGTCTCTCCGTAAATGGGAGACTAAAACGACTGTCATTGGGCATGTCATAAGTCACATAGAGACATGGATGACCAATAGTAGGATTTGCCCCTTCCCTGATGGGAAGTATGATATCCACTCTGGGGCACCCCACCTTATTGGTGCATGACAGGAATGTGTGGCCACACTAGTTGAGTCATGACCAATGCATTGGATGAATAAACTTGAGACTAATCTAATGGCAGGATATCAGTTTAGGCAAAAGGATCAATAATGCATGGGAATCCTCGTTGCTTGTTAGGGAGTTGTTGCCATATGACTTAAGTCTTGTGACATGGGTAGTAGTGATGTGTTGCTAGATACCCCTCACTACTTATGATGATCTGTCATCATTGCCATCGTCATCTGGATCCTACGGGGTCACACGCAATAGACTCTTGATGTTGTTTTATGATCTGGAAATCTTGGAATATATTTGTGTTCATGCCCAAAGTAGATTCATGGTTGAATCAAAGTCCAACTGGAATCCTAATCTAATTAGGAGTTGGAATCCTTATTCTATTAGGGATGAGAATCCTAATCTAGTTAGGATTCAAATCCAAATGGGAATTGGATTTGGATATGGCCCATATTGGTTGGGCGCAAATCCTAATCCAGTTAGGATTCAAATTCTAATGAGAATTGGATTTGGATTTGGCCCATAGTGGTTGGGCGCAAATCCTAATCCAACTAGGATTCAAATCCTAATAGGATTTGGAAATGGATGAGGCCCATAAGTTGGGGGCGCAAATCCTAATCCTAGTAGGGTTTTTCTCATGGGCCTTATTAATGTTAAAGATCCAAATTCAATTGTGGATTAAAATTAATTGAGGCAATATGAGAATCCTAATAAGAGTAGGATTCAACATTGGCGGTTTACTCTTGGACATGTGGACTAAGTATGGATCGAATGAAAGTTCGGCCCAGTCCTAATTGGACTCAAATTGGCTTCATGATGCGCCAATTCAAATGTGTGGCTGAGATTGTATGGCTAATTCCTTGGAGGAATTGAGCCATAAATTTAAAAGGAAGAGTGGAGGCAGTTTGGGCTTCATGGCTATAAAAAGAGAGGTATGCGCCCCTCTCATGAATAATGATATAACTACTCAAGCCGAGAGCAAGAGAGAGCAAGGCAACTTGGAGCTGCGCAAGCTCTCTATCCCTAGCCGCCTTCCTTCCTTGAAGTGTAGCGTAGCCACCTTCCTTCATCCTTCCCTTTGGCCGAAAGTTTCCTTGGAGGAAACTTGTTGGCGTGAAGTTCCTTCATCTTCTTCTTGACCGAAAATTTCCTTGGAGGAGACTAGTTTGCGAGAAGAGCAAAGGAGAGCGCCACCATCTCTTCTTCCTTGTTAGCCGAGAGTTTCCTTGGAGAAAACTTGTTGACGTGAAGAGCAAAGGAAGGAGCGCCACCACCTTTTTCCTCCTCCTCTTTGGCCGAGAGTTTCCTTGGAGGAAACTTGTAGGCGTGAAGAACAAAGGAGGGAGAGGAAGGAGATTCCAAGAGGTGATCTTCTTTTCCCAAGGCTAGCACCGAGCGTGGAAGAGAGCAACGTTGAGACGGTCGACGCGTGGATACTTGTAGAGGGCGAACACTTGGGCGCCTTCAACGTGGCTTCAACAACTGTGCAAGCAAAAGAGGTATATCTCTAACACATCCTTGTGTCTTCTCTCTCGAATGGATCCTTGGGAAGGGAATATGTTTCGGGTATAATGCTCTTTCCGCTGCGTCCTGGGACTGCAAAATTTTAAAAATTATACCCGGTATTCCCCATCACTTCTAAGGGTGAGCATAAGTACATGGCACCAAAGTACCCTACCAAACTTTTAGGTACCGATACCAAAATTTAATTTGTGATTGTTATACCGATATCGTTACTAGTATCCATAAATAAATTTGGTATTTTACCGAAGTCTTGAGTCCCAAAATTCCTGTTTATTTTAATTTTAATTATATAAATATATAATAAAATAGATTTATAAATATATAATTTAAGTAATTCTTATAAATTATAAGTTAACCCATGACCCATTAATATACTATTCTAATAAATAATAATCTATAACCCACTAACACACACTAACCCACTAAGTCACAAATCCATTAACCCATTAAAAATAACCCACTAACCCATTACCTAAATATCCAATCTCTCTACTAGATCCTCTCTATTATGGTCTACTATAGTCTCTAGTCTATATGGTTTACTCTGCGAAAATCAATTTGGTAGTTTAAATTCATCTCCAAGTATAGCAACTCTTGTTTGTAGTTCAACTTGTTGTATTATCCATAAGAATTGTTTGTCAAAAATACATATAATTGGTTTAAGCTTAATTACTTTAAGGTTTTATTTTTAGCCTTAGTTATTATGTCTTATTATGTCTAATTCACTTTCACTTGCCTTATGATTCCATTGATACGTGACCACTATGATTTTATTGATTTGTGACCATTGCTTCAGATGGAGTGTGAGAAAACCTCAGTTGATTCCATTGATGTGAAAGAGGGAATTGTGCAAATAGAAATAGGCAAAATAGTTTTGGGTAGTTCCAAAGATACAAATATGAAGGGTGCAACATTTAAAAAAAGAAAGTATATAGAGCAAAAGTCTAATGCTTGAGATCATTTTATAAAGGTAGTTATGAACAGTGTGATGAGTGGTAAATGTATACATTGTTCTAAAAAAATATGTGCTAATCCTTATCTAAATGGCACATCTAGATTTCATAGACACATAAATGCATATAAAAGTCATCCACATTCATCAAATGTTAAGCAAACACTACAAAAATTTCATCATGGGAATGATGTGATTTTGGGCACTTGGAGATTTGATCAAGAGGAAGCTAGAAAAGTTCTCAGTTATATAATTATAGTAGATGAACTTCAATTTAAATTTGCTAAAAATATGGGATTTAAGCACTTTATGCTTGTTGTATAATCTTATTTTAAAATCCCATAAAGATGGACTTTATCTAGGGATTATTTTGGGATGTACATAAAGGAGAAAGGATCACGCAGAACTTTCTTAAAAAAAATCATGTAATAGGGTGTGCTTGATCACTGCTTGCTAAACTTCAATTCAAACATCAATTACTTATGCCTTACTGCATATTTTATTGATGATAATTGAAAATTACATAAGAGAATTATGAAATTTTATCCAATTACTAGTAAAAAAGGTAGAGATATTAGGCAAGAAATTAAAATGTGTTTACTAGATTGAGGGATAGATAAGGTGTTCACAATAACAGTTGACAACATGAGTTCCAATGTTGGTGCTATCAAGTACCTGAAAGACAAGATTGTTAATCGGAGAACAACAAGTCTAGGAGGTGAGCATTTTGCATATGAGATGCATTGCATATATTATTAATTTAGTTGTGCAAGATGACTTAAAGGAAGAGTATGATTCAATAAAGAAATTTAGAGCAATTGTGATGTATGTTAGACAATCTCCTTCTAGATTGAATAAGTTTAAGGATTGTATAGAAAAGGAGAAGATTCAAAGGAAGTGTCTTTTGTGTTTAGATGTGGTTACCTGGTGTAATTCACATACTTAATGTCGGAAACAACATAAAAATTTGAAAGAGCTTTTGTTAGATATGATGACCAAGAAAGAAGCTTTTCATATGAGCTTGTGGATGTAATGGGAATAGCATGATTCTATTGGTCTAAAATTTTAGCAAGACCTTTATTTAAATAGAAAAGAAAAACATAGATTATGATGCAATAAAATTTGAAAAATATATTACGAAGAGAGTTAGAAAGATAGAACCCGGAGGCGTGTGATACGCACCGCAAGCGCATGGTTTTATCGAAGTAATATAAAAGATTGTCGATCCCACAGGGAGCTAGGTCAAGTACCAACTATTCTAATGTTTAGAAGCTAAGAAATCCAATTTTTGTGTTTTGGGAATAAAGTAAACTAACTCAACTATAAATAAAATAAGAAAAGCAATGATAAAAATATGAAGGGTGTCTAATTGAGAGATATCAGGACTACGGAATTCACCACATCAACTGATCTATCTGAACTAGATTTTAGTTGATGCATGAGTTTATTATTTTACATAAGGAATCTTTCCTAAGTTACAAGAAGCCCCCTCTCGGTGGTACACCCTGGTGCTTATCCGAAACGGTCTCCTACTCTCGCGGTGGATCATTCTAAATAATCCCAATGAGTTATATGAAAAATTATATTGCCCTCGAGCAAAAACCAAGCACTCTCGTGTCATGGATTCACAAGTTTTACATAGGGGTTCCACCGCCACGATCCTCCTCTCGGTATGAATCGTGTCGGCTAACGCACAACATTACTTGATCAAGGTAATATTATGAAATAAGCACAACTAAATAAAATATCCTTAGATAAGACTCAAAACATCAAGAAAGTTTAGTTCATAGAATAGATCAAGTCAAAGGGCTTGATCCAAGCCCCAAATAAAGATTTACGCTGTAAAAGCCATATAAATATGCACATATCTCTCAAATCGACAAAGAAAACTAGAAACAAAGACTAAGGAGAGGTAGGCGAAGATGATGCAAACATTTCCTCCAAGTTTGGTGAAGATCCGTCGCGAAATCGCCCCAAAATCCTCTTTGGAAAGCTTTTATCGCCGGTCCACTCGCCCTAGCCTTTTTGTCTATCAATTGCTCTCCAACTATGGCACAAAAAAGAGGGCTTTTATGCCCAAAAGATTCGTCTCTCTCTTAGCTTTCTAAAATATTTTTTTGCCTTTTTTGGATTTTTCTAGGGCCCAAAATCGAAGAAAAACCGAGTGAAGGTCAGACTGCCCAGTTATGATCATGGGTGAACCCCACCGGGTTCACCAGGTGAAGTCTACTGTGCAGTTCTGTCGAGAAAGAATCACCGGTGAACCCCGCAGGGTTCACTAGGTGGGAAAGTATACTGTTGATTTCTGGGCAGATTTCCTCAGAGAGAATCACGGGTGAACCCCGTCGGGTTCACCTGGCTGTGAAGTGTTCTGTGGGCTTTGGTCATTAGTGAAAGCACCGGTAAACCCTGCCGGGTTCACGTGGCTATATTTTTCAAAGTAGCTCTAATTGAGCCCAAATTTGACGTGCAGCTTCGTCTTCACGTAAGGAATCACCCCATATCCTTAGAATCTTCAAAAGACTTCAAAATTGGGCGATTTTACCTAAAGTTTCACAAAAACAAGAAAAAGTAAAGATTCCGAAGCAATCGAGTAAATAAGCCTAAAAATTACATAAAAGCACTAGAATATGCCTTGTTTTGAGATAAAATAATATCAGAAAATACTACCAAATACAAGGCATCAGCGCGTGCAGCTTGTCCTTAGGTGAAAATCTAGGCTTTCGTGCGAGTTAAATCCGGATTGAACACTTAGGATACAACCGGGTATTCCTCTCCTGCGAGCATGACCGTGGAGAAGTTGATTAGACACCCTTTTAGCAACGAGCGGCAAAATCATGAAATGAAAAGAAGAAAAGAAGAATGAAGGAAAAATAGGAGGAGAAGACAAATCTCATCTCTCACATGAGATTTTAAGCCTATTTCTAAAGGCTAGTAATGTTAGTATTTAATGCTAACATTAAAGGTTGTAACGTTAGCAATTAACAGCTAACGTTATTTCCTTTTTTTTTATTTTTTCTAACAGATTCCTAATTCTGAAGATTGGGGGAATGTTAGAATGTTGGTGGTGATCTTAAAGCACTTTTATGACTTGATATTAAAAACTTCAGGTTCCCATTATGTAAACTTCTCATTATTTTTTTCCTGAGATATATGTTGTTTATATTTTGTTAAAAAAATTAGAAGTAAATGAAGATCCCAGTATTGCATTGATTTTGAAAAGACCAATAAGATAATTTTTGTTATTGTCATTCTTGACCCTTGGCATAAGTTATGATATTTGGAATATGCATTTGAGATTATGTATGGTACGAAAAATGGTTTTTTCTTATTAAGTCTTGTGAAAGAGCACTTCATAAGACTTTTTAATGAATATGAGATATTAGTTGCCCCTGAAAGCTCTTGAGTTATCCTTTTAGCTATGGTACTATTACTTCTACTGATAATCCAAATGAGATTTTGGCAATAAACATATGTATGAGATTTAAGAGGTATATGACTGAAAATAGGGTTGAAGATCCTAAAACAAAGTGGAAGAAATATTTAAAAGATGATTTTAAGCTTGATGTCCTAAAATTTGAAATCTTAGCATGGTGAAAGCTTAACTCTCTTCGGTATCCAATTTGTGGGATCATTTTTGGTTAAATTTCAATGTAAATTGAAATATTAAAGTAGTGCGACTGTTTCAAATTCACCTTATAAATTATAAGGTTTTTGTTTTAGTAGGTTCTAGCTTCCAATAAACGCAAGCATTCATTGTTAATTAACCCTAAAGAGCTTAGGGCACCTTTGATTAAGAGATCTATAACATATAACGAAGTAAAAGCAAATGGTTGAAAGAATAATATCATTCACTGTTTATAATTTGATAACAAGAGTACACTCTCAAAACTAATGTTCATTTGTCATAAGCCATTCAGAAAAATCTGAGTTGTATTATAACAACGCTGAGGAACTACGCCCCGATACGAAGTATCAATGTACGCACTCCCAAATAACGTTATTAACAATATGCAACAGGTATTTATCATCCACGACTATGTTTGAATGAGTGAACTAGCCGTAGGGCCAAATGTCCAAAATTTGGTGAACGAGCTGATGGGTCAAGCATTCAAATTTTGGTGAACAGGCCGTGGGGCCAAGCATTCAAGATTTGGTAAACGGGCTGATGGGCTAAATATTCGAAACTTGGATGAATGAGTCGTGTGACCAAATGTTCGAATTTAGTGAATGAGTCGTGGGACCAAATGTTCGAATTTTGGTAGAGTTGGTGAACGGGTCGTGGGACCAAACATTCAAAATTTAGGTAAATCGGTCATGGGACCAATCATTTAGAATTTGGGTGAACGAGCCGATATGCCAAATGTTCAAAGTTTGGATGAACTGGTCGTGAGACTAAATGCTCAAAATTTGGGTGAATGGGTAGTAGGACCAATCATTCAGAATTCGGATGAACGAGCCGATGAGTCAAGCATTCAAAGTTTGGATGAACGGGTCATGAGACTAAACGTTCAAAATTTGGATGAATAAGTCGTGGCACTAATCATTCAGAATTTAAATGAACGAGCCGATGAGCCAAGCGTTCAAAGTTTGGATGAACGGGTCGTGGGACTAAACGTTCAAAATTTGGGTGAATGAGCTTGAGACCAAACATTCAACTTTTGGTGAATGAGCCGTGAGGCTAAACATTTGAAATTTGGTGAATGGGCCATAGGGCCAAACATTTGGAATTTGGCGAACAAGTTGACGGGCCAAGCGTTTGACTTTTGGATGAATGGGCTGTGGAGCCAAGCATTCAAATTTTGGATGAACGAGTCGTGGGACCAAACGTTCAAAATTGAGTTGAACATCATAAGATTGAATCCTATGAGGCGATATCAAAAGTAGTCCAGGAGACTATGGTAATTTATCATTAGTTGGATTAAAGGTTAATTAATGGAATTTTGACTAGTCATTGTAAGCCATTACAAGTTAAGGTCTCAAGATTGTAATTACGCCTGATTTCCAAACATGCGTAATTTTCCCAATTTCATATTTATTTTTAACTCTTGCTTTCCCTAGAACGATTCCTGGGCGAATGTCCCGTGTCTCGGGCTTTCTCCTCCAACTAAGCTTCCCTTCTTGTTCTTCGTTTAGTCCACCTCAAGGTCACCATTAACAGCCAAAGCTGATGCGCTAAGATCACGGCGAACAAATCTGATGGCGAACAGATGCAGCGATAAGATTAGGCGACAGTCTCAGCGACAGGCTCCAGCAAGTTTCGGCGGCGGAAATTTCGTCAGCAGATAACAGATTTGCGGAAGGGTTTTATGGAAGGCAGAAGATTTCAGCAAGGCTCGATGGCGGGGAAGATTTTTTAATTTCACCCCAGGTTTTGCAAAAGATAACGCAGTATTCCGGCGGAGGATTTTCAGCCCGGGCGTTGTTAGATATGGGTCCTGCATTATGCATGGACCCATTGGGGTCTTGTTTTTGAAGAGAGCAATTTGACGAGAGAGAGCGGCGCGCAGGAGAGAGAAAAGAAAGAGAAATTTTTTGGCTAAACTTCTAAGCATGATCTTGGATTCATCTTCCGTCTGATTAGAGCAAAATTTTACTGAGTTTCTTCTGTGGTAATTCCTTACATATCCAATGGTTAGATTTTCGATTGGTCTCTTCATTTGTCTGAATTAATTCAGAGAGTGATTAGGCGATTTGTGTTTCCCTTGAGTTGAATTTTATCCTATTTGATGAAATTTTTGTTGTGAAGAGATATTGTATTTGTTGGATACATAGTGAAATTTTGGTGACCGGCTCCGTGGTTTTTTACCCTATTTTATAGGAGTTTTTCCACGTTAAATCTTGGTGTTCATATTTTCTGGATTGATATTGTTCTGGTTTCATTATTTGCATCATATATATATTATTGTGATTACACAAGTGAAATTAGAGATTTATCAAATCTAGGTAAAAATCCCAACAGTGGTATCAGAGCTAAGTTGATTATTTACTTGTGTTAATCATGGAAGTTGGCAAAAGGATGGTTGTCCTCAATGGAGAAAATTGGCTTATTTGGAAAGCCAAGATGGAAGACTACCTATATTGCAAAGATTTATTTGATGTAGTTGAGAATGAAACCAAGCCAGAAAAAATAGTAGATGATGACTGGAACAAGTTGAATAGAAAAGCCATCAGTTATATTCGGCAATGAGTAGAAAATAGTGTTTTTCATCATATTGTGAATGAAAAAGTAGCATATAAGTTGTGGAAAAAATTTGAAGACTTATATGAAAGAAAGACTGCTGATAACAAGGCTTTTTTGATTAGGAAACTAGTGAATCTGAAGTATATGGAAGGTGGAAAAATTATTGAGCATTTGAATGACATGAAGAGCATCATTAATCTGTTGGCTTCTATGAAGATGATAATTGAAGATGAATTGCAGGCACTTCTGTTATTGAGTTCTCGACTAGAGAGTTAGGAGACTTTGGTTGTATCTCTCAGTAATGCAGCACGAGATGGTATGTTATCTATGAGCCTAGTAACTTCAAGCTTGTTGAATGAAGAAACTAGAAGAATGTCTATGGATGTAAATAGATCTCAAGTATTGGTGACTGAAAATCGTGGTAGAAGCTCAAATAGATCTCCACACCAGCATGGGAATTCTTGAAACAGTTCATCTACTAGGCAAGATGTTGAGTGCTTTTATTGTCATAAGAAATGACATACTAAGAAATATTGTTAGTCATTCAAGAAGGCTCAGAAAGGAGAAAGTAGTGAAAAAGGGAAAGATAAAAAGAGTACTACTATCACTATTGACAGTGATGTTGGCATTCTAGCTGCAAGTGACATAGAAAGTATATTGACAGTCAATGGAAAAGACAGTTGGATCATTGACACAGGTGCTTCTTTTAATGCTACCCCTCATATTGATTATTTTTCATCATTACGTCATTGTGACTTAGGTGTTGTAAAGATGGGAAATAAGAATACTGCAGTTATCAGAGGCAAAGGGGATATCATTATCAAGACTAACCTTGGACATAAAATGATTCTCAGAGATGTAAGGTATATTCCTGATTTGAGATTTAGTTTGATGTCACCTGGTATTCTTGATGATGAGGGCTTAGTGAGCACATTTGGTAATGAAAAGTGGAAGCTAACAAAAACATCACTTATATGTACTTGAGGAAGCAAGCAGCATGCTCTTTATCATACTGATGTTGAGGTTCTTAGAGGAGAAATAAGTATTACTTCAGCACCTACTTCAGAGTTATGTCACAGGAGGATTGAACCCTTGAGCTAGAAGGGTGTGAAGATTCTATTTAAGAATGTCATTTCTCCTAAAGTTCAAAGTGAGCTAGTTTCTCAGCCCGTGGGAGAGTTCCAGGATGAACACTAGTCAATTAATGCAAGCAATGCACAGACAAGACAGATATCTCAGCAATCTCAAATGAAAACTCAGTTGAGAAAGTCTCTTAGAGGAAGAAAACCTTCAAGGCAATTTGACAACAGTTTTGTCATGAGCAGAGATGGAAGAAAGCCAGAGTACTATCGAGTGAAGAAGGTTGTGACAAAAGAGAACACTGAGGTTTGCAAGAAGATGGCCGGCCTGGTCATCTCTACATGATGCAGGAGGGGGAGATTGTTAGATATGAGTCCTGCATCATGCATGGACCCATGTTTAATTACAAAAGGGCTTAGGGGCTTTTTTTTTGTAAAAGTGTGTTTAATTAGAATTAAATTACTCATGTGAACGTGAGTGTGAAGGCAATTGGTGAAAAAGGAAAAATTGGGGTCTCGTTTTTGAAGAGAGCAATTTGACGAGAGAGAGCGGCGCGCAGGAGAGAGAAAAGAAAGATAAGTTTTTTGGCTGAACTTCTAAGCGTGATCTTGGATTTATCTTCCGTCTTATCGGCGCATAATTTTATAGAGTTTCTCTTGTGCTAATTCCTTACATATTCAACAGTTAGATTTTCGATTGGTCTCTTCGTTTGTCTGAATTAATTCAGAGAGTGGTTAGAGGATTTGTGTTTTCCTTGAGTTAAATTTTATCCTGTTTGATGAAATTCTTGTTGTGAAAAGATATTGTATTTATTGGATACATAGTAGAATTTTGATGACCAATTTTGTAGTTTTTTATTTTATTTTATAGGAGTTTTTCTATGTTAAATCTTAATATTCATATTTTTTGGATTGATATTATTCTGATTTTAATATTTACATCTTATATATATTATTATGATTACACTAGTAAAATTAGGAATTTATCAAGACTGAGGTAAAAATCCCAATAGGGCGGTGGTAACTTGGCGACGGATTCTTGTCTTGGGGATGGGGATGGCGATTTGTGGAAGCGATACTGGGAGGCGAGTTCGAAAGTGATATAGCCGAGAGCTTCCTGGTCCGGCCATCTCCAGCCAACGACGCGGCTTCCGGCAACCAATCCGAGGCCTCTGCTCGTGACAGCTTGGCGACGAGTTCTGAAAGGGACACCGGTGTTCTGGCGAAAAGATTTCCAGCTGTCCGCGTTGAACTCGGTGGCAGATTAGCAGAAGATTTTGTAGAAGACGAGATGGCGAGCGTACTGGGAACGATGCCCTATTTCGGCAGTGGATTTGGCGGAAGATTTCCAGCCTTGGGTGGTGGCATTTCCTTTACCCTGGCGTTGAGTTCGGCGACAAGGATTCAGGCAGCAGATTCGTAAAAGATTTCTGCCTTGGCTTTGCACTTGGTGAGACGTCGACCGTCTCAAACAGCGAGCAACAATAATAGGTATTACATTTCTCATTGGGCTTTGCACTGCTTCAGATCAAAGCTTAATACTGGGTATTAAACTGGGCTTATACCAGAATAGCAGCCCATCAACAAGTGCTTCAAATTTTGAATTCGGATTTATTTCAATTAATATCCCTCCTAACTCAAACTTCATAGTAGTGTATGCTCGCCTGCTACTCACCACTTCTTAACTTCGCCGGATCAGTTTGTGGTGATATCGACCTTGTTAATCAATTTTGGAACACCGGTTGGGTACGGCAAAGTCTGTTCCCTTTTTTTTTTTTGCTTAGCGTCTTCTTCGATGAGCCTTTTTTTTTGGTGAACTTCTATAAATATTCAGGCATCGAATTCGTTGCAGTAATAATTTTTATTGAGTTGGATCATGACTTCTGCGTAACTTTCTAAACAGAGCTTCAATACATCTATTTCTGAGGTCTCTTTATACGGTTAGTTACGTTCCTTTGAGAGTTAATTGACGAATCCGCCAAAACAATTTCTTTATCGTCGTCACTTGTCTGATTTTATCCTTAAACAACAAATCTTGAAATATTTGCTGCTGATTGATATCTTCTTGTTCTGAATAAGAGTATAAGGATTTTTATTACCTCCAGAATCACAATCCTGCTTCTTAAATAGTGCCAAAGCGGCTCTTCTATCAATTTTCAGCAGGAATTGAATCACCAGGTATCATGTTTAGGTTATTCTTTTTTTACAGCTTCTCTTTGTAGGATATGCATGCTGCTTATCCTGATCCTATTAGATTGGGTGATAGCAATTAATACCCCCAGTAGCAACTGCTATCTTTTTGTGCATTGAATACTTACCCAATCTTCTTAAAGGGGATTCTCAGTGGAATACTAATGTCCTTTTTCAAATAGCCTCTTTATTATTTTTTTGTAACAGCAGCCATATATATATTTCTTGTGTATATGATTTCCTGTGAGAAACCAAAATCTGAAATCTTTACCAAGTTTTTTTCTTAAATCCTGTTTCCAAGACAGCTCTCTCTTTTTAGGTTTTAATCAATTGTGTGCAAAGGTGATCTTAGAATCAAACTTGATTCACTCATCATCATGCCAGATTTGGATCTAGCTTTTGTCTTTTCCAACCGAGCCTAGTCAAGCAGCTTAATTTTGCTTGAGATCAGGATTTACTTCCAAAACAGTTTTTTTTTTCAGCCTAGCCTGTTCCGTCAGAATCTTTGATTTTGGCATAGTTTTTGTTGCGTACAATTCTAGCAGCTGCACTCTCATGCGTTGAAACCTGGATCTGATTTCTATCCTTTGAAGGAATTTCATTAAAATTCTGGAGGACAGGAGGAACTCATTAAAATTCTGCCGCCGATCCACCTTGCCAGTTGATAAAATTCTTTAGCCGATACCTCATGGACTAGAAATTGGAGTTGTATTTTTGGCTAGATTAGAAATTTTCCCAAATTCGTTTGATTTTTTTTACTAAAGTATTACTCTCTAGGATTTAATCCGGAGTTTACTCTCCGTCAAAATAAGTGTTTATTTCAGAATTATCTCTCCATCAGGATGTGTTTATTTCAGATTATCTTTTCATCAGGATAGACCGAGGGGAGAAAGGATAAAGAGTTATACCTGTGCAGCCACAAAATCCCATAGCAGTGTTTTCCTTCTCGTCAGTATCCGAACATCGTAATCTCTGTGTGTTTTCGTTGGAGTCTAGTCCTTTTAGAGTTCTTTGTGTATGTCTTTTTTGGGCCAGACACTCATATTTTATATCTTCTTCCTTGCTATTTTCAATGCAATAAATGAATATATGTTCCCAATTTAGCCGAATACCTATTTTATATCTTCTTCCTTGCTATTTTTTATTGGATCATGTATGTGAGCTTCCCACGATCAGCATTTTTACCTAGTCTTCTTACCAGATTTAGGCTATGTTTGGTAAGACTGCTCGCCGGCTTTTGGGTTTACGGGCAGCGTCGCAGCCTCCGGCTGTCGCCGCCATTGGCCGTCGCTCGTCAGCCGTCACTGCCTCTGGTCGTCGCCTGTCGCCGCACCGCCTGCGCCATCTTCTTCGCCCGTCTCCGTTGCCCGTCACCACATCGCTTGCGCCATCTTCGTCGCCCACCATTGCCCGTCGCGCACCGCCTGCGCCATCTCCGTCGCAGCACCGCCTGCGCTGTCTTCTTCGCCCGTTGCCACACCGCCTATGCCATCGCCCGTCGCCGCACCGTTTGTGCCATCTCCGAAGAGCGGCATCGAGGTCTCACAAATCCCATCCCTTTGACGAAGAAGAAACGGATTGATTTGAGATTTTTATTTAATTCTTTTTACCAGTATAGGTATAATGTATAAATAAGAAAAATTAAATATAAAATTAGATATATTAATCAATATAAATTTTTGAAATCAAAATAATAAAGAAATATAAAAATAAGTAATATATATATATAAATATATATAAATATATATATATATATATATATACACACGATTGTTAGCATTTATAATTATTTCTATCTAAATTAATAATATATAATAAAAATTAAATTATAGAGATTGAGATAAAATTATATCGATTGAGATAAAATTATAGAGATTGAGATAAAATTATAGAGATTATTAGTATGATACAATAAGTGGAAATAAAATTTATATATTATTTATGTAGGGTTGTACACTTAGGGAATTCTTGTAAAAAAAAAAAATTAAGATTAGTCATATATAAGATTAAATTCATATATATATAATAGTTAAAATATATATTTATTATTATATTAAATAATTTTATTATATATATATATATGGATATTATAAAAGTTTATTTTTATAGCTAATTATAAAATTTTATATGTATTTATAAATCTTTCACTTAATAAAACATAACAGCACAGCACTTTTAAACTGCTATCTAGATCAGCTATTTTAATTAAACCGTCTTAGTTTTTTTAATTAGGTATAGTTAAATCAGCTTTGATCTAATTAGCCAAAAGCTAGAAGCTCCAATCTTACCACCTTAGCTGCCCACTATTTTGTTATGTTGCCATGACGCACATGGCTTCCCGGTGAAAATTTAACCAAACTCTCAATTCGATTTTGTCTTGATTTTGCTTTTCACATATTTTGCTTGTGAATTTTTTTTATATGATTGACGTGGCTGTTCTCAAGTTAAAATTGCTGGGGAGTAGCGGTTAAAATTAACTTTTGCTTCAAATTTCACTCGGGGCTTACTTTTAATGGGTCAAAATCTAGCTTTTTGGTCAAAATTGAGTTGTTACGTAGCTTGATTTTTTTCGTTGTTGTCAGGTGCACGTACAGAAGTTTCCAAATTGAAATTCAGTCGCCTCAAATCAAAATTACTTAGTCGAGATTGAAATTTGGAGCAATCTTAATTGAATTGGATTGGTCAAAATACTTTCTGTCAAAATTGCAATTTAAAACTCCATCAAATTATACTTGTAACTTAGAACCAATTATTATCCTTTTCTTTCTTTTTTTTTTTTACAAAAATATCTTCAACACAATTCCTTCTCATATGACAAGGATGTTTTAGCAATTCCAATTTTAATTGTCGCTTCCGAGAGTGTATTTAGTACTTTGGGAAGAATTTTAAATCCATTTAGGAGTTCTTTAACTCCTAAGATAGTTCAAGCTTTGGTATGTACTTAAGATTGATTTCGCTTAATAAATTCTCTTATTAGTGTTGAGGTAATATTATGTTTCTTTATTTTTCTCACATCTTATATATTATTTTGCTTATTTCAACTTTCAAGTTTCAATATTTATATTTGTTTGGTTGGTTTGGGTTTTTTAGATTTGTCATAAATTACAATGGATGAAGTATCAACTAATGGGTAGTATTTAGTGGAAAAGACAAAAAGCATGATTATATGCATTTGCCTTTTATGGATTTATAATATTAGATTATTTTAATTAACAAAAGTCTTGCTGGATTTGCTATTAAAACTTGTAAAATTGTTAGAACTTGAATTTTAGAAGTCCTGGAAGTTACTGGAATGACAAATGTTTTGCTCGAAATGTTTATGGAGTTGATGCTTTATTGGAATTGCTAGTTGAAGCTTGGTTTGGAAATGTTGAAATGTTGGAACTTTGAACTTGAACTTTGAAAGTGCTATAAGTTGTAGAACTTTGTAAATTTGTTGGGAATTTGAAAATGTTCGCTGCCTTGGTGGAACTTGGAACTTTGTTTGCTGGAAATTTTTGTTGAATTTAAATTTACTTTGTTGATTGGAAATTCATATCTTCACTATTAATGATGTGCATCAATGTATGGGTGAGCAAATATTTACCGGAAATTATCAAATATTTGACTAGTCTCTAGGTTCTTTTTGTATTTTTTAAGGGTTCTTTTTATATCTTATTAGTCATATTTGAACTATTTTCAATCTAAGTGAAATTATTTATTACTTGCTGAAATTTGTGTTTGATGGAAAGTGAAAATAGCTTACACTTTACTATTAATTTATGTTCATGATTATGATTTGTTGTTGTTTGCTAGAAATGTTTCCTAAAAATTGATATGTATATTTTATTATCTAAACCTTCAAAAAATTTTAGTATTTTGGAAAATTTCTAAAATAACTTAGAGAATTCGGTACCATAGCGTTTTATGAGTTTAGTATTAATATTAGTATCAGTATCAACAAATAATGGTTTGAGAGTTTGGTACCAAAATTTGGATACCATACCAAACTTTTGTTTGCTCACGCCTAGTGACTTCTTGGTCTTCCTCATTGATACTAAAAATAGTCATTGCCACCGTGACAATGAGGATTTAATTTTGGATAAAGTCCTTCAGCTAGTGTGGTTCTACACATAAGCATTCACCTTTTTACTAGATAGGTAACTTTTAATCCCATATTCCTACCTAATATCTTCCATTAGATGATTAAAGAGAATTGATTTTAATAAGAAGAACCATTGTTATTTTTCTCTTTTTCACTCAGGTTAATTAAAGTTTGTGAGCATTATGTTGTTGTTTGCATGGTGCCAAATTCAGAATATGTCTAGAAAGAAAAAGCACTATATCAATGGTGAACATGTCTTAGATATCCAAAATGGGCATAATCATACTGGCAGATTCAAAATCAAGTATATGTGATCTAAATCTTTGAGGTCGCAAGTGTTTCCTACTTGATTAATTCTTATTTTGAGGTCGCAAGTGTTGGTATCTTGTCCCCTTAATCAAGTGAGACTAACATATATGTTCATGATCAAATAAACTATGTTAGTTTACTTGAGAATTAAAAAATATAATGATTAAACTATTCATGTATGATATATTTTCTGACTTATATTTAATTTAGATAAAAAGATAAATGGATTAAACTATACATAAACATTATAAAAAAAATTATGAAGGATATTAATGTTTTTATACATGTTGCTTGCAAATGTAATTAATCATGTCCTCTGTAGCGGCACAAATGATTTATTATGGCGACAGCATGAGTAATTAATTAAAGTCTAGAAATCGTAGGCAGAGTAAATGTAATTAATATGAAGATTCTTGCTGTTGCTTCTAAGAAAGTTATTGCTGCCTGATTTCCATGCATTCGTATGTCTAAAGTTTGTTCCTTTTTCTCTAATTTTTTAATTCTACACATTCTCATACTTAGAAAATGTAACATTAATGGGAGGCAATGTGCAAATAATGAAATATTTTGTGATTAAAAAAAGATAGTATAGATTTGCCAAAGTGCGAAAAGTTATAATTGAGTTTTTATGAGACTAATAAGCTGTTGTGACAAAAAAAACTTGTCTTATGGCATCAAAAGCTTCATATTTATGAGGATAATTGCATATTATTATGATCATCTATGATACATGCTGATCTTAAGGCAATTTGGGAGAAGGAAGTCAATACCATAAGTTATCTACTCTTGGTTCTTAGATTGCAATAACTACCTATGTTAGAGAAAATTATAAAGATATTCAAAAACTTGTTAAACATATATAATCATAAATCTTATTAATAGTGAGTGGATGAAGAACTTTAACATGTTTCATCATATATTTATTGTAAATCCAAGTAATGCGTTTATGCACTCATGGCTGTAATCCACTGAGTATTTCGTCAAATTCCTACTCAATCAGGCATTTTTATCATGTATAACCATTAATATGCATGGAAGAGGCCAATATTCTCATAAACATGATTATGCATCGTCATGAGAGTATAAAAAATGTTAGTTGTACTAATATGGAAAACTAATGACTTTTTGTTTAGCAAAATTACCTATTAAATTATATGGATCGTAGAATGCTATGGTTGGCCATAAAAGAGAAAGTATTATTTTTTATTATCATTGTAAATTTATTTCCTTCAAAATTTATGTCCTTCAAAATTTATTTCCAACATTAGAACTCATATAAGAAATGGAAGAAATAAGATTCCTTAATGGTTACTTTCTCAAACTAAAGCCATTATGCAAATATAGAATGTTGAAAATAGTTGGGTGAGAATAGATCCCTCCAAAATTTTCTTAAAATGACAATTTAATTTTATCAAAAAAATCTAATTGAATCAAGTAGGGTACTTGACTATCTAACCATGGTTTCAAATGAATTTAACTCAAGTGAAGAGGAGGTGTACTACTTAGTTATTATGCAAGTGAACTATGATTACTTAGGTGAAAGGATAAAAATTACTCAAGAAACTTATTAAATTACTCAAGGATTGGGTAATGCATTAGTCACTCGAGAGGAATTGATTACTTAGCTTTATTATTTTCTGATACATATTAATTATATACAGGCACAGCAAGAAGCCCATAATCCCAATTAATTAAGACATAAGTTGATAAAATTATAAGATCCTAGTGTCACAGCTTCCACATGTGATCCCACACTCTAGTCCCTGACGCCCGACTGTCGACCAAATCGCCGGCGCTGTACTGCTTTGGCAACACTATCGACGAGATCTCGGCGGTCTGTCGATCGATGATCAGGTGGCCGGTGTCTTGCGGGGGACAGAATTCTTGATTATTGGCATGATTAGTGTTAGCAGATGACAGAGCTTCCAGAATGGCTCGATCCTGTTGGTGCAAGAATCCCAGGTTCGCTGAGCCACCAGATGAGCTATTTGCATTGGCAAGTGGTACTACATGTGCTTGTGGGTCGAAGACTGCCACTGTACCCGGATGCAGGATTAGTTCATCCATGCCGCTCATTGTGGCGGCGCCGGAAATCGCCTCCAAGTTGAAGCTTTGGTCGCTGCTCAGGAAGCCCGCGCTGTTCCTTATGATCGGGCTGGTGCGGGGAGGATGTACGAGAGGCGGCAAAGTGACGGGGTAGTCAACGAAATCTTCCGCAGCAGAAGCAACCATTTCTGACATGGTCGACGGCGGGCTTCTCTTTATCCCCGCATTCTTGTGGAAAACCCTACACACAACCCATTCATCCTGCAATCATTTAAGATTTTTATGGTCAAATTCACTAAACCAATTACCAGGACACGGAATTACTATTACCTTTGCAGAGTTTGGGATAGCTGAAAATATTGCAGACGAGGAGTCGCCTTCGAGCCTGAACTCGTGCATCACCCAATTGGTTTTCTGTCCTCTGGGAGCTCGCCCTGTGTAGAACACGAGAGTCTTCTTCATGCCAACGAGGAGTCCTCTCCCCCGGTAGATCTCCTTATCTTTTCCTGTGGCTTTCCAATATCCAGCTTCCGTTGCCCGGTTGGTTCTCATCCCAGTTGGATACTTCCTGTCCCTCTGGCAGAAGAAGTACCATACTCTCTCCCCCATTCTTGCCTTGCCTACGAACAATTCATCTTTATTTTCACATAAATTCAAGGGTGTTGAGGATTAGTAATAATAAAAAAAAAAGCTAAGAAGCTTGTGATTCTAAATTGCCTGGAAGATCCCATGGCTCATTCTTGTTGAGGTCCACCTCTCCTATGGCTGCTGCACTGAAACTATTGTCGGCAACCTTCTGGGAGAGATAGCTGGTGATGATCTCTTCATCCGTGGGATGAAACCTGAATCCAGGGGGCAGCTCCATGCACACATCATACGTTCAATTGCATTGGGATTTATTTAACGAAGATGATAATAGCAGGCTACTTATATAGGCTAGGGAGAAAATCCGTGTCATGCAAGTCACTTGGACGAGAAGCTTCATGGGGAAAACCTAGGATCCCCTAGCTGCTAAATTTATTATTAAACAGAACTAATTAATCTTTTTTTAATAGAATATATGTGCAAATTAAGAAAACATAATTTTATCATCTGAGGCAATTAGAATCCCCGTGCATGGCGTTAGCAATTTTTATAGTGAACAAGTATATGATTAAGTGGAGTTGAGCTGAGAGTGAAGTTTCATGCGATGGAATGGAAAACGGACAAGCGGGGCGGCGCTCACACTTTCCTCGCGGCTAAACGTAGATCCAATCCCTAAAAGAGGAAAACGGCCAAGACCCCTAAAAGTCTCGCAGGGACCACGCCCAAATGGGGGCACCGTCTGCTCGCCGGAAAACCCGAGAGCGGTGGCGCATGCAGGAGGCTTGCGGCCCAAGGCGCTGCTCCCTCATCTCCAATTCATACTTTGTCAACGCTACCTGTGACAACGCGTGCTCTTATGTTGGTTTCAATCACGATTTAATGATAAGAAGAAATGTAAAAGCGAATTATGGTCAAATCAAACTGGCCTTGCTGGTCGTATTAATCAATTAATAATTAAGCATCGAGGAACAACGAGGCTGAAGAATATGGTGGCTCAAAGTTAGAAATTGATGAATGGTTAATTACCTTAAAATTTGAGAAATTACACTCGAAGTTAATTGTTATGGAATAGGGATGACAATGGTTTTTTTTTTTTTTTTTTTTTTTTTTTTTTTGCCGAACCTGGGTTATCCCAACTTATTATAAATAATTAGGTGCCTATTAAACGAGTTCGGTTCAAGTATGAGTAGTATATATAAAACCTAGTCGGGTTAAAGTAGAGTTTAGGCAGTATAGGTTAGATACCCACTATCCAACCTAATTATATATTTATTCTAAAAATAAGTTATAACTAATTACCACTAACCCAAGCATAACCCTAAATCCCAAAATCCTAGCCCTTTCCCCCTTTTTCTCTAACTCGTCACCACCTCCAGCCAGCTCGTCGCTCCCTTGCCTTCCAATGTCGACTTGCTTTGTGTAGAGGCACGATAACAATGATGGCGACGATGATGAGGAGGGATCGGAAAAGTGGTGAGGCCAGGTGGCGAGAGGAACTGGTGTTGGAGGCGAGGCAAAGCGGCGCAAAGGTAGCAATGAGAGTGGCGTCGGGGTCAACCAGGCGGCACCAAGGGGGAACAACGTCGATGTTAGGCAAGGTGAAAGAAAGGGGAAGCAGCATCAGGTTTCGGTGGGGTGGCAGCAGGGGGTAGTGACGTTAGCATCGGACAGGGGCGATGGTGAAGGGGAACGAAATTAGGGTTGAGCAAAACTATTGGTAGTAGGGAGCAAGGCTGGGGCCAAAGCAGGGTGGCGGCGATGTGGGGGGGGGGGGGGGGGTGGGGTGGGCCTGTGTTGTAGGTGAAGAAAGTACGACAATGGCGAGGTGGGGGAGAGAGAGGGGAGGTTAGGGCAAAAGAAAAGCTAGTGAAAATGGTTGGTTGATTGTTGACCAGGTAATTGTCTGGTTCAAATAATTAAGGGTAATAAGAAAACTGATATGGTCGGGTTTGGGTAGAAGGGTGAAAAAAATACTGGGTTCGAGTATGGGTAGGTGTTACGCACCGCAAGTACACAACTTACCGATGTAGTACAAAATATCGTTCTCATAAGGACAAGTCATAATTACCGAAAAATCACGAAATCGATAGCTAGACAAACCAAATAAGATTTTGTATGCAAAGTAATTTAAAATGAAATAAAACTAGTGGGTCAGATTGGTTACCAAATAAGAGATACGAGTTAATTGCAATATTGAGATGATTCATGACATTGAGGTTTATCATAACGGTAGCTCTAAACTTGAACAAAATAATAACAATGTAATTTATCTAAAATGTTCAAGGACTTATCTGCAGGTACATATTAACCCGTTTTAGTAGTATAACCCGATACCTATTTAGAACAGTCTCCTACTTTTGTGGCTTACCGAACTGAATAGACCCACTGAGCACAGGGACAATCTAAATGTCCTCACGTGAATTCAAACTACTTTTGTGATAGGATAACGTGAGCCAGATCTAAGCAGTTCCAACGTCGTGATTCACCTTTCAGTCCTGCTTGTGATGTTTTAAACATATAAAAACTTAGCCAAAGTAAATACAAGCAAACATCATAGCAAAGATCGAATAAAGCAAGATAGATTAGACAAGCACTTATATTATAAGTTCAAAATAAAGATCAAAGCACAGGATTACACCCTAAGTCCTGAAATAAAGGGTTTAAGTAGCCATGATATTTCTATTCAGCATAGATTTTCCTCGACTAGAGTTCCATGAAACAAAATAAAAAGAGAAGACAAGTCGAGGACGAAGCACAAACTAATTCTCTCCAAATCGATAAGAAAAATTCTAAAATTTCGCTTAGAAAATCTCCTTTTTCATTCATAGCTGGTCTCTCATTTCTCCTATTTGGAGAGCCAATCGACCCCTCAAATTCGCCCCAAATTGGCCCTTTTATTTATAGGATGGCGTCTGATGAGTTGCATTTACACAATATTTTTTTATGTATTTTATATGATATTTTATACTTAATTGTATGATTTTAAACCAAATTTTAGTTTTTTTTATCTTCTTTGGTATGGAATCTTCACTTTTCTTTGTTTTTATGAAAATATAGGTAAAATTGCCCAAAAATGATGAATTTTTTGACTTTTGAAGCCATGACATGATTTCCGTGGAAAATATGAAGCCGTACATCAAATTTAGAGCCAAACAGGGGTAAAATGCCAAATTCACGGTCACGGCCGTGAGTCCTTCACGGCCAGTGAGATTTGTGCTTCGGAAGTAGTTCTGTGACTAAGTAAAAAAGTTCACAAAAACTTTCACGGGTGAGTCCGTGAACCCTTCATAAGCTGTGAGTTTTTTTGTGTACACATTCTCTTATTCACGGAAACTTTCACGGCCGCAGCTGTGAATAGTTCATGGGCCATGAATACTTCCACCCCATTATGTTTTTCGCTCGATTCAGCCTCGAATCGAGTTGAAACTTAAGCAAACTTTGCAAAAAGCTTCCTAGATGGTTCTAGACCAATTGAAGTATAAAAGGAAGAATTTTTAGAGGGTTAAAGAGACTTTTACGGGCGTAGATGAACACATGCGGTGGCTAGGGCAAAAATTGATTTCTGGGCGAAATTCAAGTAGGAAGATCACGTAAAGGGAGGATTAGACGTGTCATCTTTATCTCCAGATCAAGGATAAGGATTTCTAATTTCGTTTCTAGTGTTTTCTTGTAATTTTACTAAGTTTTCATGCCGATTTCATCAATATATATGCTGTCTACTATGAACATGAACGCTTAAACCTATTTTCAGGATTAGGGGTGTAGCCCACTGACAATTTATGAATTAAACTTGTTATTCTAGATCTTTGTTATTAATTTTACTAAGTTGATTTGATTAGAATTGTGTTCTACTTCATATTTTACTCTGGCCAAGTATTTATACATTTTAGATGTCGCGAGAAGGACCGGGAGGTGAATTGCGACGTCAAATCTATTCTTGTCAAACATATGAATCCAATCATGAGAGTAGTTTGGTTTTGTTTGAAAGATTTTTATGATTTATCATAGAACTTAAATGACCTAGTAACAATAACTATCACGAGAGTAGGGAGTTGTTGTGATTAGGTACCGGATTACGCTTCGGGAGAAGGTAAACTGTACACTAGGATAAATCCTTTTCAACACTTTAATTTTCTATTCAAAGGTTTATTTTTATTAAACTCATAATCGTCAGCATGGTGAAACCCCGAGTTTTGACTCTCTCAATATTGTTTTCTGCAGGAAACACTCGCTTTTGATCTTTCGGACTTAGAAGTTTCAAATCAAAACCACAATTTGATTCGTCTAGATATAAATAAATCATGTAATCGGTACTTGACCGCCAGATCCTCATTGGGAATGATCTTATTTTATTACTTTGATAAAGCCGTGCACTTGCGGCCGCATCAAGTATTTGGTGCCGTTGCCGGGGATCAGGCCAGCCAATATTGATTTGATCGATAAGTTTATAGACTAGACATTTTCTTTTGTTTTTCGCATTTACTTAGTTTTATTGCTACTTTCTGCTATTTTTCTTTGTTTGATTAACATGTTGTATGCCATGATTTTTAATGACAGGTACTTTAGTTCCTGAAGATCTAGAGATTGAATGCACCTTTCGCCTTCGAAGAAAGCTACAATTTGAAACTCAAAAACCTATAAAGGAAGGCGCAATGGCGAACAATCAATCATTAAGGGATTTTGTTGTATCTAACATTCAGGGTTTCAATTCCAGCATTGTTCGACCTAATGTGGAGGCGAACAACTTTGAACTATAGCCAGCATTGATGACCATGGTTCAGCAGAACCAATTTGGGGGTTCTTCGACATAAGATCCTAAGCTACCTCTTGCTATTTTCTTAGAATATTGTGACACCGTAAAGGTAAACGGTGTATCTTGAAATGCTATTAGACTAAGGTTATTTCCATTTTCTCTCAGGGATCGTGCATGCGCTTGGCTATATTCTCTTCCCTCTAGATTGATTACTACATGGGATAAACTTTCGTGTGCGTTTCTGACCAAGTATTTTCCACCTAGCAAAACAATGCAGCTAAGGAACATGATCACATGTTTTGGCCAGAAGGAGGGAGAATCACTTTATGATGCTTAGGATCGCTTCAAAGAACTCCAGCGCATGTGTCCTCATCATGGGCTTGAGCGATGGTTCTTAATCCATATTTTCTATAATGGATTGGACTATAGAACAAAGCTCATGGTGGATGCTACGGTTGGGGGTGCTATCATGAGCAAGAACGTTGAGGATGCAACACTCGAGGACATGGCTATGAATCATAATCATTGGTCAAATGAGTGAGTGATGACTCTAAATTTCATAGTGTTTTTCATACTTATTAACCAGTCTTTTGGATCATAATCTTGCTCTTTTACTTTATTTTTATGCCTTATTTATCAAATACTTCGGAATCTATACCTTTCTTGGTTTTTGATCAATTTCAGATAAAAAGGCATCATTATCACGAGTTTTCGAGCAATTTCAATGCGTGGACGAGTTTTAATCATCAAGAAGAATTTACACATCAAATTTCAAGTCAAACTAAGCTTTCTGGCCAAATTAAGGTAGTGCCGTAATAAATTTCACAACCGTAATTTGAGATTGTGGCACTATCGTAATGGATTTCACGACAGCAGCTCGCAGCAAATTTTTTGGGAAATTACGGCACTACCATAATGAATTTTACAGTGCCGTGATTTCAGTTCAGATTCAAGCAGAGACTTCAGAGGATCTTAGACGAATTACAGCATTGCCGTAATTAATTTTACGGTACCATGATTTTAGATAGAATTCATACAGAAACTTTCAGAGACAAAAGAGAAGATTACGGCACTACAGTGACGAATTTTACGATGCCATAATTTGGACAAATTTCTTACAGAAACTTCCGAAACCATTACGGCAGTACCGTGATATTCATCACGGTACCGTAATTATTAGCCCAGTTTCCCAATTTTTCCGCCGAAAACTTAAAAAAATGATTTCTCGAGATTTAGGGCACCAATTGAAGATCCGAAAAAAGGGGAAGACTCAGAATAAGGAGGAGAAGAATTTCGAAGCAAAAGAAATAATTTTCATTGTGGATTCACAGAGAATTTCAGAGAATTACTGCCGCGCTAGTGTTCATCGCCGTTCATCGTACAGACCACCTCCGGCTGCAAAATTTGACAGGAAACTTCGCCTAAGGAAGGAGAACATACCACATAAGTTTCAAAGTAAAAGGAGGCCGATCAAGGGAGAAATCAATGAAAATGTGGTGGCATTCACTGTTCATCGCGACTCTACACAGATTACGGGCTGTAATTTTGATTACAGCCCTGTTTTGTAACTTTTAGTCCTCCCTTTTGATTTGTAATCATTCTAAAACCATGTTTTGATGAAGAACTGATTTTCTAGCCCAAGGATCACCTTAGGTATGTGGCTCAATCAAGGAAATGATTAAATGCGGTAATACTAAAGGCAGAGGAAAAGAGTGCACCTAGGGCCCCCTTAAGGCAAGGGGGCCGAACCCTCCTGAATCTAACAAGGCAAGGGAGGTTCGTCAGCAAGCCTTCGAGGTTGATGATGATGCTCGAACGTGACTCAGCTTTAGCCTCAAGAATCAGTTTCTTTAGAACTTGGCTTTGGCAATGAAACAGTAACGCCGCAAGGGATGATTGGGATGGTCGGCAATGGAACAGTAGCACAGCTAGGGGTGGATGAAGGGACGGAACTGAAGGGGAGCAAGCTCAACCCAAAGAGAAGCAAGCTCAACTCTCACAAAAGCAAACACAGAAGTTTCAGATTCAAAATATTCAAGACTGAGTGCGAAAGTGATACAAGTGCAAGCTTTAAACCTATTCCTCAACGATGACAATATTAGTGACTCTTGGCATTCTTTGACTGAAGTATACGTTGGCTGATCAGTGGTTGCCAGCTGGAGTTGACGTGCAACAGATTCCTTGCGCATGCTGACATGAGAGCTTGTAGCCGTTAATGAGGAAGCTGCTGGTAAGTGGGCAGAGATGTCCTTTGTTCCTTGGTTGATCTTCATAGAATATTTGCGCTGCTAGTAAGTGGGCTGAGATGTCCTTTGTTCCTTGGTTGATCTTCATAGTGAATATTTGCATTGCTGGTAAGTGGGCTGAGGTGTCCTTTGTTCCTTGGTTGATCTTCATGATAGATACTTGACTTGTAGCTCATAGTTTTTGGCCGAGAGTGTCTTGAATGGCTGCTGGAAGATGACTCACGACTATAGCTGGATCTTGACTGAAATTTGGGCTTCCAGATGTTGACTTTGACTGTGAGCTGATTCTATATACCAATGTCACTTTGATGTTGAGGAAGCTAGGTGCTTGAATGTGCATTACAGGTGTACATCCCTAGGCTAGAACAACCTATTACAACCACTAAAAATAAAAACAAGGACTTCAAAATAAATCCTAGGCTACATCCTAACTACCACATAAATCATTAAATGTTGAAAGTAACTAAAGTTTTTTAGTAATATTACAATGACAAATGCCAGAAACTAACAAGTTCACAAAATTGGGCAAGTATCAAGATAACCAAATAGTTTTAAGTGTTCATCCCATATCGGATTGGGACCTTCTTGAGTCTTGTTGATCTTCTTGGGAGTGTCCCTACATCATGTTTTGCTATAATTCTTCCGTCATGCTAGCTTAAACCTTCTTTTGGGACATGGGGGTGTAATCCCCTTGATATTTCAATGACTAGATGACATTTACTCCATCAATATATTTTTGCTATGGTAGTTTTACTTAAGTGATCAATGTCTTTAATCTTTTCTAGTTTCGTTCATTAACATGTGTTAGAGTTATGTGATATTGACTAAGAAGATGATACACATAACTTGGAACCCTAGAATTTATAATAGGAATTCATCGTAAGAGATTAGTTGTGTTCTTATCTTTATATTTTATAGGTTTATTTCTTGTTATTGTTTTGATCTAGAAATTATTATTGTTTTAGACATGAAAATATGCTAGAGATAGGTATTCGATTGTTTGAAAACCTTAAGTAAAACCTGTGAAGCTAAGGTATGAGAATGCTTAGTTTTGCTTGAGATCTCGACATTGAGATGGAATACACGAGAGTGATTCTTAATCTCTCTATTGAAGTTTACATATATTAAACATTGAATAGATCTGACACGAGAGTGAGGAACGTTCTTTGTAAATTGACTGCGCGACAGCGAGTCAATTTCTTTATTAAGTAAGTCATATCTTTACCATAACGAAAATAGATTAATGAACATTTAATTATATCTAGTCATAAATATTAAGGTGGATGAACCCCTAGTCCCACTCTTTCTCTCTGATTTTCTGTATACCGTTTTGATCGTTTACTTTCATCATTCTCGATTTGTTTAGCTAGTGAGAATTCAATTCGTCGGTACTTAACAACGAGGTCTCTGTAGTTCGATATCTTAAATATTACTTCGAGTATCCATGCACTTGCAGACTACAACAAGTTTTTGACGCCGTTGCTGGGGACCTTGGTTTTGTTAATATTGATATAATTGATAGTATTGCTAGACTAAGCCTTTTGTTTTTGTTTTTAGTATTTTATGTGATAGATTATAGTTTCTTTTATTTTCTGCAAAAATTCTGAACTTATCTGACCTTCTACTTGTTTATGCGCAGGAATCTTAGGTCAGGACCATTAGTTCATTTTGATCCTGAAATTAACAAAACTCTTAGATTGTGTAGGAAATTAAGGTTTGCTGAAGAGAGAGAAGAAGAATCAATCATGGCTGAAAGAAGGACACTTAGAATTTATACAGCCCCGAATACATAGGGAATTCGTTCCAGTATTACTAGGCTTGCAATTGATGCAAACAACTTTGAGATTAAACTAGCTTTCCTGTCGATGATCCAACAAAACCAATTTGGAGGATCTCCTCTAGAAGATCCAAATCAACACTTATCTCTTTTTCTTGAATTTTGTGATACCATAAAAATTAATAGTGTATCTGATGATGCCCTTAGACTGAGATTGTTTCCTTTTTCCCTCAGGGACCGAGCAAAAGCCTGGCTACATTCTCATCCGACTGGAACATTCACTACTTGGGAGCAATTGTCAAAGGCTTTCTTGCTGAAATACTTTCCACCTAGTAAGATGATTCAGTTGAGGAACCAGATCATGAGCTTTGCACAGAGGGATAGCGAATCACTTAGTGAAGCATGGGAGTGTTTCAATGAGTTACAACGGAAGTGCCCTCACCATGGATTAGAAGATTGGGTTTTAATTCAAACTTTCTACAATGGTTTGCTTTACAACACTCGCTTAACCGTTGATGCTGCTGCAGGAGGAGCACTGATGAAGAAGACCGTTGAAGATGCCTACGCATTGATTGAAGAGATGGCGCTAAACCACAATCAATGGACTACTAAGATAGGAGTGCTGTATCGTCCTCCTCATGGTAAGAATGATGGCGATGGTTGACGTTCTCTAGTAGAAAAGGTAGATTCTTTGTGTAATCATTTTGATTCTTTTCAGATGCAAACTGTTACTATTTCTTCTGCTATTTGTCATGTATGTGGGAACTATGGGCACTATACTGAAGAGTGTAAGGTTATTGTTGATCAGGTAGTGAGCAAGTTAATGTAGTAGGGGGGTATAATCAAGGTAGAAATAATGACCCTTACTCTAATACCTATAACCCTGGTTGGAGAAACCATCCTATCCTGTCTTGGAAAAGTAACAATTATGCTAGTGGACAGAATGAAAATAGAGGGTATTAATAGAGACAACAAATTCAGAGTCAACCCCAAAAATCTAGTTTAGAGGACATGTTTGAGAAATTCATGGGTGCTCAAATGAAACAAAATGAGGAAGTTTCAGAGAGTCTTAAGCAAATCAACTCTAGGTTGGATGATGTTGTTGCTCACAATAAGATTTTAGAGACTCAGATAGCACAATCGCACAGTTTATAGACCCCTAGGGAAATTACTTGCAAAACCTAAACCTAACCCTAGGGAATATTGTGAACCAGTTTAGATGATGATGAGTGAAAAACAGTTAGAAAACCCCAGGGGACCTTTAGATGATGATGAGGAAGAGCCTAATGTTAGACCTACCAGTGAACCAGTTTTGGAATCACAACCTGCACATGTGCAGTCCCATCCTAACTCTCCACCTTTTAAGGAGGATGAGCTTTCACAGAATGGTGATTTGCCATGTGAAGTTGATATTCCTAGACCTAGTTCACCACCACCATATATGCCACCTATTCCTTTTCCCTATAGGATTGTGCAAGCTAAGTTAGATAGGTAGTTTGGGAAATCTTTAGAAGTTTTGAAAAAGTTGTATATTAATATTCCTTTTACTGATGCCTTATCTCAAATGCTTTCATATGCAAAATTTTTGAAAGACATTTTATCTAATAAAAGAAAAATAGAGGACTATGGTACTGTGGCACTAACTGAGGAATGCAGTGCTCTTATTCAAAACAAGTTGCCACCGAAATTAAAGGATCCAGGTAGTTTCTCTATCCCTTGTTTGATTGTAAGTGTTACTTTAAACCGAGCCTTATGTGATTTGGGAGCTAGTGTGAGTCTAATGTCTTTATCTGTGTGTCGGAAACTGGATATGGGAGCTCCTAAGCCGACTTCAATATTTTTGCAGCTCGCCGATTGCTCAGTGAAGTATCTTGTAGGTATTCTTGAGGATGTCCCTATCCAAGTTGGTAAGTATTTTGTACCTACTAATTTTGTGGTTCTTGAAATAGAAGAAGATGCAAAAATTCCTATTATTCTTGGTAGACCGTACTTAGCCACCGTGGGAGCACTTATTGATGTAAAGAATGTTAAACTCACTTTGAATATTGGTGATAATAAAATTGAGTTTGATTTGAATGATTCATTGAAAAAACCTTCATATGCTAGTTCATATTGTAGTGTTCATGCTGTTGATGATGCGGTTTATGATCTTGGTTTTTTATTTGATGATCCTTCTGATTCTGCTTCTGATTCTAATTTTGATACTGATTTTTGTGAAAATTCTTGTGGAGAAATTGATGATTCTGATTTTGATGATGATTCTTGTAATGAAACTCATGATATTTTGGATTGTGCCATATTTGATGATGAAAAAGAAAAAATTCCAAAAGTTGAACTGAAAGCTTTACCTGATAACCTTCGCTATGAATTTCTTGGTCCTAACTCTACTTACCCTGTGATTGTTGATGCTCAATTAGATGAAAGGGAGACTGATTTGCTCTTAAAGGAGTTAAGGGTTCATAGAAAGGTAATTGGGTATACCATTGATGACTTGAAAGGAATTAATCCTTATTTTTGTATGCACATGATTCATATGGAGGATGAGCACAGGCCGCATGTGAATTTCCAAAGAAAACTCAACCCATCTATGAAGGAAGTTGTAAAGAAGGAAGTATTGAAATTGCTTAATGCAGGTATTATCTACCCTATCTCTGATAGTAAGTGGATAAGTCCTATACATCGTGTTCCTAAAAAGGGGGGCATCACAGTTATGAAAAATAAAGATAATGAATTGACACATGTTAGAACAGTTACTAGTTAGCGCATGTGCATTGATTATAAGAAATTAAATACTGCCACTAAGAAAGACCACTTCCCCTTACCTTTTATTGATCAGATGGTTGAGAGACTTGCAAAGCATTCTTATTTTTGTTTTCTTGATGGATATTCTGGATTTTTTCAAATTCCCATTCATCCTGATGATCAAGATAAGACCACCTTTACTTGCCCATATGGTACATTTGCTTATAGGAGGATGCCTTTTGGATTGTGTAATGCACCTGCTACTTTTCAGAGGTGTATAATGGCAATATTTTCTAAATTTATTGAAGATTTTATAGATGTTTTCATGGATGATTTTTCTGTTTATGGTTTTTTCCTTTGATGATTGTTTGGCTAATCTATCTCGAGTTTTTCAGAGATGTGAAGAAACTAACCTTGTCCTTAACTGGGAGAAGTGTCAATTTATGGTTAGACAAGGAATAGTTTTGGGTCACCTTATTTCAAAAAGAGGGATTGAAGTTGACAAGGCTAAAGTTGAAGTGATTGAGAAGCTAGCACCACCCACCACGGTTAAGGAGATTAGAAGCTTCTTGGGACATGTAGGATTTTCCCAGCATTTTATCAGGGACTTTTCTAAACTTGCTAAACCACTCACTGATTTACTTTGTAAAGATGCTAAATTATGCTTTAATGAGAGTTGTTTGTTTGCTTTTCAGGAATTGAAGAAGGCCTTAATATCAGCACCTATCATGCAGCCACCTAATTGGGAATTGCCGTTTGAGCTTATGTGTGATGCCAGTGATTTTACTATAGGAGTAGTTCTAGGACAAAGAAAGGAAAAGAAGCCTTATGTGATCTACTATGCTAGTAAAGCTCTGGATGAGACATAGAGGAATTATACCATAACTGAGAAGGAACTCTTAGCTATTGTTTTTGCATTTGATAAATTCAGATCTTATTTGATAAATTCGAAAGTTGTGGTGTACACTGATCATGCAGCGGTTAGGTATTTGATGCAGAAGAAAGACAGTAAATCGCGTCTACTTAGATGGATTTTGCTTCTACATGAGTTTGACTTGGAGATCAAGGATAAGAAAGGAACTGAACATTTTGTTGCAGACCATCTTTCAAGGATAATTGTAGAAAATAATAAAGGTGATATTATTAATGATTCCTTTCCTGAGGAACAGCTTTTGAGGATTGAAGAAGTTAAGGCTCCTTGGTATGCAGACATTGTGAACTATCTTGTTGCTAATGTTTTTCCTGTTGATTTGAGTTACCAAGGCAAGAAAAGACTTTTAACTGATCTCAAGCACTATTTTTGGGATGAGCCTTATGTTTTTAGAAGATGTGCAGATGGCATATTTACGAGATGTATCCCCGAAGAAGAAATCAAGGATATATTATCATAGTGTCATGGATCATCATATGGAGGGCATGCTAGTACTGAGAAGACTATTTTTAAAGTGTTACAATCTAGATTTTATTGGCCCTCTTTATTTAAAGATGCAAGAAATTTTATACTGTCTTGTGATAGTTGTTAGAGGATGGGGAACATCAACGAGAGGAATGAGATGCCATTGTCCACTATACTTGAAGTTAAAATTTGATGTTTAGGGAATTGATTTTATGGGACCGTTTCCATCGTCTGGAGGTAACAAGTATATACTAGTGGCAGTAGACTATGTTTCCAAGTGGGTGCAGGCCATTGCTTCTCCTACTAATGATTCTAAGGTTGTGGTTAAACTATTTAAGAAGATTATTTTTCCACAATGTGGGATCCCACGAGTGGTAATTAGTGATGAAGGCTCTCACTTTATTGAACACAGATTTTCAGCTTTGCTTAGAAAGTATGGGGTTAATCATAGAGTTGCAACACCTTACCATCCCCAAACAAGCGGACAAGTGGAAATATCAAATAGAGAGATTAAAGGGATCTTGGAGAAAACAATGTCAAGAACAAGGAAGGATTGGACTTTCAAGCTTGATGATGCACTTTGGGCATACCGGACTGTTTTCAAAACACCGATAGGTATGTCTCCTTTTCAATTGATTTATGGAAAATCATGTCACCTTCCTGTAGAGCTCGAGCATAAGGCGTTCTGGGCGATCAGAGCATTGAATTTTGACTTGAAGAGCGCGGGTGAAAAACGAAAGTTACAATTGAACGAGCTTGATGAGATTAGACTCTCTGTTGGTGTACATGCCCTTGGACTCGTTGTTGGTCCATCTTGTACTACTTGACCTTGATATTGATATATCATTCTGGCATTGCCGTTATTATGCTGTGTTTACATCTGCGATTATGTACATGGATAATAATGTCTCTGGAGACAGATTGTATCTGTGCTCAAACGGTGTGTCCCTGGTCGAGTACCTGAGTGGATATGGGACAGCTCTGGTACATGTGAGACTAGTATATGGGCTAGTTACGCACGGGGTGCTAACGCAGACATATGGGTATATCAGTGGTGGATATACTAGACCGACCCGCTATGAGGCTCTAACTTGGTGTCATGAGTTAAGCTCACAAGTGATAGTAGATGCATTGATCCCTTGACTTGAGGTCATTGACTCTTCTATATGGTTAGGGACATGCTTTGATACAACCTAACGCCTCGCCATAGCAGAGAGGTCATAACGGTTGTCATTGGGTATGTCACGACCCATATGAGAAGATCAATGGACAGACATAAGATTTGCCCCTTCCTGCGGGAAGCTTGATATCCACTGCCCCCCCTATGGTTGCATGACTGAGAGTGTATGGCCATACCCAGGTGAAAGACTGATCTAGTCATGACCATGAGATTGGGTGAAAACAAAGTGGTGACGCACTTTGTCCAATCGGATATTAGTTTGGCAAAGAGACTGTAATGCATCAGTACCTTGTTGCGATGATGGGGATGTTGATGTTGATATCAATTCCGATGACTTGGGTAGCAGCGATGCACTGCTAGGTGCCAATCACTGCTTGTGATGACATGGTTCATCACTGCCAACGTCTGAGGGACCTACAGGGTCGCACAACTTGAAACTCGGGTTCTTGTATTGATCGGGTAGCCTATTGATTGAGTTATTGGATAACTCAAATCTGTTTGGGAGAATCCATCAGCACCACTGTGCTAGATGAGATGAAAGGAATCATTTGGAGCTAACTTGTTTTTGGGCCTAGTAGGCCAAATGGGCCAAATAGGCCCAATAGACCAAGTTGGGCTAATAGGCCAAATGGGCTAAATAAGCCATTTGGGCCAATGGGCCAAATGGAATGGCGCAAGCTACTTGGAGTGAGCTTGGCGCATTTCCTTGAGGTGGACAAATCCAAGTTGGACATCTTCTTAAGGTGAGAAGCTTGGAGCTTCTCACTTGGAGTGGGTGAATGTACTTGGGCGCATGACACTTGGAGTGGGCGAAATGGGTTTTACCTCTTGAAGAGGTGTGTCTCTTCATGAAGAGGTGTGCCTCTTCACTAGTGAAGAGGTGCACCTATTCATGGGTATATAAACCCACTTCCTCCCTCCTCGTCGCAACTCTTGAACTCTTGCACCCTTGTCCCCCTTGTCGGTACTCCTGGAAAGAGGGAGAGGGATGTTCGCCCATTGCCTCTCCTCTTCCCTTTAGTGAGTTCGGAACTTTGGAAGTTCCTTGGCGCCCTCCTCTCCAAAGTTGGACTTTGGCTTCGGTTGATTCCGGTTCGGATCTTGGTGGAGTGCTTCAAGAGTTGGACTCCGACGAAGCTCCACCTCATCTCCTTGGCATCTCCTCTGGAGTTGGCGCAAGTGATTGAGGAAGTCTCCCAAAGGCGTGGATCTTCTTCCCGAGGCTAGCCCCGGGCGTGGAAGAAGAGGATTCGAGGTTCGGCTGTGTGTGAGATTGCAGAGGGCGCACATTTGGGCGCCTGCATCGCATCACTTAATTTGCATCAAGGTATCATCTCCTACTCACCGTGTCGATCTCCTCGCAAGACTCGATCTTCTGGGTTTTTGGGACTGGCCTGTTTCGGGGATTGCTTCCGCTGTGCTTGTCTGTAAAATTTTAAATTCCCCAGGGTTTCCCAACAGTGGTATCAGAGGAAGCTTGCGAACTCGAACGGTGTTTTATGGTTTGATTGTATGCTCACATGCCATCTGAAATTTTTCAAAAATTTGCATATGCGCATGGATTTTTCTAAGTAGGAAAAATCGTAAGTTTTTCGTTCCTAACATCTATTCGATCTCTTTGGTTTTTCGTTTTCTTGACATGGTGGGATAGACCCATATGTGAGAGAATTAATTTCTCCCCACGCATGTAGGATAGACCTACTGTGTGGGACTTGTCGAAGATTATGGGGCATCGTGATTGTCCTAATCTTGGCAGGTTAAGGATTGCAAGGGTAGGCGGCAAGCGTGCTTGGAGCATGCATGCGCCACTTGTAGACTCCCGAGAGAAACGAAAAATCCTAGATTTGCGAATGGATGTTGAGGTTGAAAGACATGGTTTCTAAGAAACTAAAACCGAAGTTTAATGTTTTCATGAGCTTATAGAAGAGCATGAGATGATTGTGCATCGTGTTGTGATCTTAGTCAAGCCCCTTGTATGCCTGTGATGTATTATGTGTGAGGCCTGCGTGCCGCTTTTTCTTTTGTTTTGTAAATGCACAAAGAAGATTAAGGGCGCATCCCTCATGGAGCTTGCATCTTGGCGCATCAACCATGATGGCGCGTCTTGCTTTGTGGTGCAAGTAAGGGCTTGGCCGAACCGTAGGGTTCGTGAGTTATCCCTCTTGGCACAAGCATGATGGCGCATCATGCATGGAGGAGCCATCAAGGTCTTGGCCGAACCCTATGGTTTGTGTGCTATGCCTTGGTGTGGAGGACCTTAGAGCCGCACTTGAAGATAAAGCTTAGTGGCGGTTAGGTTAGGTCTTGTTGGGGCTTGTCACCTAGGTCAAGCATTGAACATCCTTTGGCATGTGATGGTTCAATGTGTTGATTAGGCTATGACGACATCGCTAGTTTACTACTTTCAATATCTTTTAAAGCATGCCTGGATGTGTTTTATCGTTTTATTATCACTATAGGATTGCATGCCTGTAATGTTAGACAAAAGATAAAACTAAGAGGATGAGACCTCAAAAGCCCTCAAAACAATATCAAGTATGTAGCCTTCTGACGCGTAGCCCTCGTCAAGCTATCGATCAGTAGTGTTGTACACTATTTCCCACCCTTGTGGGACACACCCATTAGAAGGCGTGTGGTGGCAATGGTTTCCCCAGTCCGTTTTAATCGGGCGCACCTTCGCAAGGAAACTCGTTGGCCCTGGGCATAATGGTCAGGATAGACTTGACTAGTCTTTCATATGTGGTGGCCACATGATGGAACTCTAGAGGCGGCCTCGGGAGGTTAGGGTTTTGTGTTGTTCCGCCCTAGCTGGGCACAAAATGCTTGAACTGTCTTGAGAAGGGGAATTGTCTGGGTGCAATCGGCCGGCGCGCCCACCTTAAGAAGCATGGGTCACTTTGTGCATCTCATCCCACCCTCGTGGGACGCGAAACCTCATGTGGAATACGGATTCCATCTCACTAGGAAATCTCGGATTTCCCGATTGACTTTGTGGGTTGTCAATTCGATTAAAAATAGTGGGAGCCATAATCATTTAATGCAAGTCCAGATTAAATGATTCGAAGTAATACTAATCTGCTTTCTTGGTTGTTATAGATCAATGGCTACGAACAATAGTAGATGGTCACTGCGATCTATCCTGGAAAAGGACAAGTTGGTTGGATCCAACTTGATGGACTGGTATCGGAACTTGAGGATTGTCCTTAAGCTTGAGATGAACCTCTATGTCCTTGAGCAGCCTATTCTAGAGCCACTTCCATGCTCAGGCTCAGCGGCTGAGAAGGATGCTTTTGATAAGCATCAGGCTGATACTTTGGAGGTTGCTAATTTGTTGCTAACCAACATGTCGCCTGAATTTAGAGGGCAATATGAATCTAAGAGTGCTTTTGAGATTATTTATAATCTAAGGCAGCTCTTCAATGAATTGGTTGAGCTCAACCCTCCCAAAGTAGTCATTCAGTGTGGTGAACCGAAAGGTTTAACCAAGGAACTGAAACTAAAGATGGAAAGGATCAGGAATAACAGGTGCTATTCATGTGGAGAGCCACCTCACATGTTGAAGGACATGGTGCGACTTCAGAATGAGGAGAAGAGAAGCAGGGCTTCGTCTTCTGGCTCAGGTATTTATGTTACCGAAGTCAACCTTTCTACTTCTATGTCATGGGTATTGGATACCGTATGTGGAGCTCATATTTGTACAAATATGCATGGGCTCAAGAAAAGTAGAGCGGTGCGGCCTGGAGAGATTGACCTACGTGTTGGAAACGGAGCACAAGTTACTGCTGTTGCCGTAGGACTTTTGACGCTCTCCCTGCCTTCTAGACTTCAACTAGAGTTAATTAATTGCTATTATGTACTTTCTCTTACCAAAAACATTGTATCTATTCCTTGCTTGGCAAGGAAAGGATTTAAATTTGAAATAAAAGAGGAATCTTGTTCTTTTTCATTTGCAAATGTGTTTTATGGGAAGGGTACCTTGTGCAATGGATTATATGTCTTGGACATGGATAACTCTATATTTAACATAAATCACAAAAGGATCAAACTGCGTGGTTCAGTTGGTGCGTACCTTTGGCATTGTCGTTAGCCCATATAAACAAGAATCGCATTCAACAACTCCATGCAAATGGATTGTTAAATTCAACCTCCTTGGAGGAGTTTGATACTTGCGAGCCTTGTTTATTAGGGAAAATGACAAAAGCACCCTTCACCAAGATTGGTGAGAGGGCAGGAGGTTTGTTGGATCTCATACATAGTGATGTGTGTAGGCCATTCAGTAAACAAGCTAGAGGAGGGTACAACTACTTCATCACATTTACTGATGACTTCAGTAGATACGGTTATGTCTATTTGATGAGACATAAGTCCGAATCCTTTGAGAAATTTAAGGAGTTCAGACATGAAGTAGAGAACCAGCTTGGTAGATCTATTAAGGCTCTTCGATCAGATCGTGATGGAGAGTACCTGAGCGGTGAGTTCTTTGACTATCTTAGAGAGTGTGGGATTCTATCCCAACTCACTCATCCTGGAACACCTCAATGGAATGGTGTGTATAAAAGGAGAAATCGAACTTTGTTGGACATGGTTCGATCTATGATGAGTCATGCAACTCTACCTCCGTCGTTTTGGGGCTATGCACTTGAGACAACTTCTCTCAGACTGAATAATGTTCCATCTAAGAGTGTCTCCAAGATTCTGTACGAGGTATGGAGTGGGAGACGCCCAAATCTCTCTTTTATCAGAGTCTGGGGATGTGAGGCTTATGTCAAACGTCAGGATTCTAGCAAGCTAGAACCCAGATCTGATAAATGCGTATTTGTGGGATATCCTAAGGAAACTAAAGGGTATTACTTCTATATTCCCAGCGAGAACAAAGTTTTTGTTGCTCGAGGTGCTGTCTTTCTAGAGAAAGAATTTTTCATGAAAGAAGTCAGTGGGAGGAAGTTTGAATTGGACGAGGTCCAAGTGCAACCACAAGACACTGATGTGGAACTTGAGCCACCTGCATCGGTTGCTGGGCAACCAGAGGCTCAGACACAGGCCCTGCGTAGGTCTGGGAGGATTCATCGTGCACCTAAGAGGTACGGGTCGCTGCCGACCCAACCCGACGGGATCTTCATCATTGAGGATGAACCCAGGACCTATGATGAGGCGGTCGCTGGATCGGACTCCGAGAAATGGTTTGAGGCCATGAGATCCGAGATGGATTCCATGTCGGCTAACCAAGTATAGGATTTGGTTGAGCTACCTGATGGGGTAAAACCTATAGGGTGTAAATGGGTCTTCAAGAGGAAGACTGACATGGATGGCAACATAGTTACCTATAAGGGTAGACTTGTGGCTAAAGGATTCAGACAAGTTCACGGGGTGGACTATGAAGAAACCTTCTCGCCAGTTGCCATGTTCAAATCCATTCGAATCCTGCTTGCTATAGCTGCATATCACTATTATGAGATATGGCAGATGGATGTAAAGACAGTGTTCCTTAACGGGAAGCTGACAGAGGATGTGTTTATGACACAACCTGATGGTTTCATCCATCATGCAGAGGCCAATAAGGTCTGCAGGCTAAAAAGATCCATTTATGGATTAAAGCAAGCCTCTCGAAGTTGGAATCTTCGATTTGATGAAGCAGTAAGAGATTATGGCTTTATTAAGAGCGAAGATGACGCCTGTGTTTACAGTAAATTCAGTGGGAGCTTGGTGACATTTCTGGTCCTGTATGTCGATGACATACTACTCATCGGAAACGACATCCCTAGTCTTCAAACTGTGAAGACATGGTTGGGGAAGTATTTTGAGATGAAAGACTAAGGGGAGGCCGCCTATATCCTAGGCGTGAGGATCTACCGGGATAGATCCAAGAAGCTCCTGGCCCTTAGTCAGAGTACTTACATTGATAAGGTCCTAGAGAGGTTCAGCTTAGAGCAATCTAAGAAAGAATTGTTGGTGTATATGCCCTACAGACCAATGTATGAACATAGTCAGACATTGTTTGAATGTACTTTGATAGAATTAATAATATTGATATAATCAATAAAGGCATGGTTGTTATTATGCAGACTTCTCTACTTGCGTTGATGTATTGAGTTGCATAGATAATGTCCCAGGAGTTTGGATTGGATCCATTCTCATAAGTAATCCCCGGTCAAGGTGCCTTAGCCGATATGGGACAGTTTTGGTGCATGTGAGACTGGTGTATGGGCTGGTTAGGTGCGGGACACAGTAACGCAGACATACAGGTGCATTGGATGCGCTGGAGTGATCCACCGTGAGTATTGACTTGTCTAGTCAACAAGTTAATCTCACATACAAGAAGTTTGCATTGGTCCTTAGACTTGAGGTATTCATGTCTAGATATGATGACGGGTATGTTTTGATACAGTCTTACGTCACTCTGTAAATGGGTGATCAAAACGACTGTCATTGGACATATCATAAGTCATGTAGAGATATGGATAACCAATAGTAGGATTTGCCCCTTCCTTAATTGGAAGCATGATATCCACTTTGGGGCGCCCCACCTCATTGGTGCATGACAGGAATGTATGGCCATATTGTTTGAGTCATGACCAATAGATTGGATTAATAAATATGGACTAATCCAATGGTGGGATATCAGTTTAGGCAAAGGGATCTAGAATGCATGGGAATCCTCGTTGCTTGTTAAGGAGTTATTGCCAGATGACTTAAGTCCTATGACATGGGTAGTAGTGATGTGTTGCTAGATACCTCTCACTACTTATGATGATATTCAATCATCATTGCCATCGTCATTAGGATCCTACCGGGTTACACGCAATAGACTCTTGACGTTATTTTATGATCTAGAAATCTTGGAATATATTTGAGTTCATTATTCTGAGTCCAAGACAGATTCATGGTTGAATCTGAGTCCAATTGGGATTCATGGGTTTGTATATATATCCTAGTCAAGTTGGACTTGGACAAGAGATTATATACCATGTTGGATTCGAATCCTAATTCAATTAGGAGTTGGAATCCTAACCCTATTAGGAATTGGAATCCTAATTCAATTAGGAGTTGGAATCCTAACCCTATTGGGAAATAGAGTCCTATTCCAACTAGGAGTTGGAATCCTAATTTAATTAGGAGTTGGAATTCTAATTCTACTAGGAGTGAGAATCCTAATCTAATTAGGATTCAAATCCTAATAAGAATTTGATTATGGATAAGGCCCATAGTGGTTGGGCGCGAATTCTAATCCAACTAGGATTCAAATCCTAATGAGAATTGGATTTGGATAAGGCCCATTGAGTTGGGCGCAAATCCTAATCCAATAAGGATTTATTTCCATGGGCCTAATTAGTGTTGAAATCCAAATCCAATTAGAGATTGTGGATTAAATCTAATTGAGGCAAGTTTGAATCCTAATAGGAGTTAGAAATACACTTGGCACATGGGATAATTCGAAATATGGAATTTGCGCCAATTGGAGTGTATGAATCCTAATGGAATTCGGTTTCCTCAATTGGAAACCATCTTGGACGTGTGGGGCTGATATGTTGGCAAGTATGGCTTGATTTATTCAAGCAAAGATTTGGCCAATCATATATGGAAAGTCCTAATTGAATTGGAACTCAAATTATGGCAAGAAGCTAGATTCTTTCCATGCTTCATGTTGCGCCAATTCAAGAGATTTTTGTGGCTGATCTTTTGCGGCAACTCCTTGGAGGAATTGTGCCAAGATCAAAGAAGGAAAGTGGAGTGGCGGTTTGGGGTTGCTTGGTTATAAGAGAAGGGGTATGCGCCCCCTCTTAGGATGATCATTGGATGAACATCAAGTGCAGAATTCTTCTTGAGGCAAGGCAACTTGGAGTTGCGCAAGCCTAAAAACCCTAGCCACCCTCTTTCCTTGGTGTTGCACCACCATCCTTCATCATCCTCTTTGTTGTCCGTGAGTCTCCTTAGAGGAGCCTTGTTGGCGTGAAGAGCAAAGGAGGAAGGAGAAGGAGATTCCAAGAGGTGATCTTCTCTTCCCGAGGCTAGCACCGAGCGTTGAAGGGAGCAACATTGAGAAGGTCGACGCGTGGATACTTGTAGAGGACGAGCACTTGATCGTCTTCAACTTGGCATCATCGACTTGACAAGCAATAGAGGTACTATCCCTATCACATCCTTGTGTTCTCTCTCTTACATGGATCCTTGGAAACGGAATATGTTTCGGGTGTAATGCTTCTTCCCCTGCGTCCTGGGACTGCAAAATTTTAAATTACACCCGGTATTCCCCAACAAGGATACCTTCCAGTGAGACATGGTCTTATTCTCTCCAAGAGCTAGTGTCCCGTCACACAGGCTAAGAGGGACGACATGAGTCAAGTGCCCTATGCTTCGGCAGTAGGTTCGATCATGTATGCGATGTTGTGTACTAGACCAGACGTGGCTTATGCTGTGAGCATAACCAGCCGATATCAATCCAATCCAGGTCTACAACACTGGGTGGCTGTAAAGAACATTCTATGTTTCTGAGAAGAACTAAGGAATGGTTCTTGGTCTATGGGGGATAGGAAGAGCTCAGTGTTCAGGGCTACACTGAGGCATCTTTCCAGTCAGACCCTAATTACTTAAGATCGCAGACAGGCTATGTGTTCAAGTTAAGTGGAGGTGCTTTGAGTTGAGAGAGCTCTAGGCAATCCATAATAGCTGATTCTACAACCGAGGCTGAGTATGTTGCTTCTAAGGCAGCCAAAGAAGCTGTTTGGATAAGGAAGTTCATTTCTGAACTTTAGGTGGTTCCAACTGCTATGGATCCGATTGAGCTCTATTGTGACAACAATAAAGCGATGGCACAAGCAAAGGAACCACGGTCTCATCAAAAATCCAAATACATACTCAGGAGATTTCACCTGATCTAGGAGATCATTGACAGAGGTGATGTCAAGATTAGCAGAGTTGACATAGACAATAATCTGGTAGACCCACTTACCAAGGCTTTGGCGCAGCAGAAGTGTATTGGTCATATGAGGGACATAGGGTTGAGATTTCTCAATAACTAAGTCTAAGTGCAAGTGGGAGATTGTTGGTGTATATGCCCTTGGACTCGTTGTTGGTCCATCTTGTACTACTTGACCTTGATATTGATATATCATTCTGGCATTGTCGTTATTATGCTGTTTTTACATCTGCGATTATGTACATGGATAATAATGTCCCTGGAGATAGATTGTATCTGTGCTCAAACGGTGTGTCCTTGGTCGAGTACCTGAGTGGATATGGGTCAGCTCTGGTACATGTTAGACTAGTATATGGGCTGGTTACGCATTGGGTGCTAACGCAGGTGAGGCTCTAACTTGACCAGGGATATACTGGACTGACCCGCTGTGAGGCTCTAACTTGGTGTCATGAGTTAAGCTCACAAGTGACAGTAGATGCATTGATCCCTTGTCTTGAGGTCATTGACTCTTCTATATGGTTAGGGACATGCTTTGATACAACCTAACGCCTCGCCGTAGCAGGGAGGTCATAACGGTTGTCATTGGGTATGTCACGACCCATATGAGAAGATCAATGGACAGACATAAGATTTGCCCCTTCCTGCGGGAAGCTTGATATCCATGGGGCCCCCCCTATGGTTGCATGACTGAGAGTGTATGGCCATACCCAGGTGAAAGCCTGATCTAGTCATGACCATGAGATTGGGTGAAAACAAAGTGGTGACGCACTTTGTCCAATCGGATATCAGTTTGGCAAAGAGACTGTAATGCATCAGTACCTTGTTGCGATGATGGGGATGTCGATGTTGATATCCATTCCGATGACTTGGGTAGCAGCGATACACTGCTAGGTGCCAATCACTTCTTGTGATGACTCGGTTCATCACTGCCAACGTCTGAGGAACCTACAAGGTCGCACAACTTGAAACTCGGGTTCTCGTATTGATCGGGTAGCCTATTGATTGAGTTATTGGATAACTCAGATCTGTTTGGGAGAATCCATCAGCACCACTGTGCTAGATGAGATGAAAGGAATCATTTGGGGCTAACATGTTTTTGGGCCTAATAGGCCAAATTGGCCAAATGGGCCAAATGGGCCCAATAGACCAAGTTGGGCTAATAGGCCAAATGGGCTCAATAAGCCATTTGGGCCAATGGGCCAAATGGAATGGCGCAAGCTACTTGGAGTGAGCTTGGCGCATTTCCTTGAGGTGGACAAATTCAAGTTGGACATCTTCTTAAGGTGAGAAGCTTGGAGCTTCTCACTTGGAGTGGGTGAATGTACTTGGGCGCATGGCACTTAGAGTGGGCGAAATGGGTTTTACCTCTTGAAGAGGTGTGTCTCTTCATGAAGAGGTGTGCCTCTTCACTAGTGAAGAGGTGCACCTATTCATGGGTATATAAACCCCCTTCCTCCCTCCTCGTTGCAACTCTTGAACTCTTGCACCCTTGTCCCCCTTGTCGCTACTCCTGGAAAGAGGGAGAGGGATGTTCACCCATTGTCTCTCCTCTTCCCTTTAGTGAGTTCGGAACTTTGGAAGTTCCTTGGCGCCTTCCTCTCCAAAGTTGGACTTTGGCTTCGGTTGATTCCGGTTTGGATCTTGGTGGAGTGCTTGAAGAGTTGGACTCCGACGAAGCTCCACCTCCTCTCCTTGGCATCTCCTCTGGAGTTGGCGCAAGTGATTGAGGAAGTCTCCCAAAGGCGTGGATCTTCTTCCCGAGGCTAGCACCGGCGTGGAAGAAGAGGATTCGAGGTTCGGCTGTGTGCAGGACTGCAGAGGGCGCACATTTGGGCGCCTGCATCGCATCACTTAATTTGCATCAAGGTATCATCTCCTACTCATTGTGTCGATCTCCTCGCAAGACTCGATCTTCTGGGTTTTTGGGACTAGCCTGTTTCGGGGATTGCTTCCGCTGTGCTAGTCTGTAAAATTTTAAAATCCTCGGGGTTTCCCAACAACATACTCAGGAAGGAATTTCAACCAGGTGACTTCGTTCTTTTGTTAAATTCTAGATTGAGACTTTTTCCCGGTAAGCTTAAATCTCGATGGTCTGAACCTTTTCAGGTTAAGAAGACCTATCCATATGGAGCAGTTGATATTTGGAGCGACGAGAAGGGGGTGTTTAAAGTTAATGGCTAAAGATTGAAACACTACTACCATGAGGAGCAGATTGAAGAAGGAGAGAATTTTCTACTTGATGAACCATGAGCAAATTTGAGTGCAGAACGGTCAAGCTAATGACCTTTAAATTAGCGCTTCTTGGGAGGCAACCCAAGCACTTTTTCTTTTGTTTTTGGTTTGTTTTTTCTTAATTTGCTTTGTTTAGGGTTAATTTTTCTTTTTCTCATTTTAAAAAAAATGTTTTTGGTGATTTTTGACAAATTACGGTACTACTGTAATTTTTATTACGGTACCGTAATTCCATGTTGATTCTCTACAGAAAGATTTACTTGGATTACGGCACTACCATGATAGATTTTACAAACCGTAATTTCTGTCCATTTTCGTACAGAAAGTTTTTGAGTTTTTGTGGATTTTACGACAGTACCATGGTGATTTTCACGATACCGTATTTTTGGACAATTTTGACCAGAAGGTTTTTGAGTTTTTGTAGATTTTATGGCAGTGCTGTGGTGATTTTCACGGTACCGTAAAATTGGAACATTTTCTTACAGAAACTTTTGGATTTTTCGAACGAAATATAGTAGTGCTGTAATTTATCATTTTTCTCTGCCGAGAGCTTGTCGCGATTTTATGGCACCACCGTAATTTCATTACGGTACCATAATTTTGCCGACCCCACGCGATTCTGTTATCGTATTTATGGTTCGGCGCCATGCTTTTAGGGTTTCTTCACTCCAAATCGGACCGACCTCTAGATTTCTTCGATTCCTTGCATCCCTAACCCTCTTGCAACCTTTCCTAACCAATTCCTTGCACCCGTAATTTCCGTCTGTTTTTGCCTTGCTCGTTCTTCCTCGTCTAAGCTTCGATTGAGCTGCATCCAGCTCCAGAAGGCTTCGAAGGAGGTAGAAGATCATCCCTCAAGTTGTTTTGAAGCTCCATTCCAGCCAAGAAACCCGGATTTGAAGCTTGAATCTAGCCTAGTTTGCAACTCTGTTCGCCCTTTGGTAAAGCACTGTTCACTTCAGTTTTCCATTCAAACTTTGAGATTTTCTTTGCTTCCGTTGCACATTCATCTTGTCACCAGTCAAGAGAATGGTTTCTAAGAGGAAGGGGAAAGCTAACTTCTTACCAGACGCATTGTTAAAACCAAATATATTGATACACGAGCATTGGAGCTCTTGGGATTGAAAAAGGATGTGTTGTAGATGTTTGACCGCATTGCTTCAAGACAATTCTTTGATATGACTCCACAGACCTACCTACCTCTAGTGTTAGAGGTGCTCAGTAGTTTGGAGATGGATTGAGATGAGTATACTGATCATTTAGCTATGGGAGAGATCAGATTTAGGATGACTAATGAAGATAGGAAGCTCACACTTCAGGATATTCGCTGCATCTTTCATCTTCTAGAAGAAGGGCACACTTAGCCACCTATTGGATTTATTGAGAATGTGTTTTTGAATCAGATCACAGCAGAGACCCGATTTTCACCTTCATTAGCTAGAGCCACAGGCATCTCAAACCCGTGTGTCAGATATGCCCACCGAGTTCTTGCTCATACAGTCTTCGGGCGAGGAGATAGCGACGGTATGGTCCGTCATACTGAGTTATTTTTCCTTTGGTGCATGCTTCATGGATATCTTGTAGATGTGGCTTTCTTCTTCATGAAACATTTGGATAAAGTGGCTAGGGCTAAGAAAGGAACAATAGTGATAGGAGGATTTCTTACTCCTATAGCACTATACTTAAGGATTGAGCCCTACGGGATCGAAGTCGCTAGGGGCAATGCAAGGATTGACATCGAATCCTGCGTTGCCATGAAGATGATTGTTCGAGATGGAGATACATATTTCTTGATTCTTCAGCCTGGGCTTCCGACCCTGCCACTGCCGAACACACCATGGACTACAGTGCAAAATCAAGAAAATTGGAAGTTGTCATCAAGCTGTGTTTCCTATGCCACTCCAGCACCAAAGACCTCAATACCACCACCTCCTCCTGCTTGGGGTGATGACCTATTTGGGATGGGTATGGATTCCACACCTCCTAGAGCCACCGATCCATCACAGCACGGGGCCACCAGATCTTTCTCGCATCGTGCCGCCCTAGATCAGAGTGATTAGCAGAGTTATCGAGACCCAGGGTTTCAGGCTCTTTGTGCCCAGATGTATCAGCAGGAGCAGCGCATGGAGAGGATGATGGGGTTCCATGGAGAGGATGACCGATACCATGTATCACATGCATCAGGATGTTGAAAATCTTAGCAACTACATGGAAGAGATGGGTAACTTCCTCTATGATCGGTTTGGATTCGAGGACACTAGGATGGGTGGTATTTATGGTGGTGGTGATGGAGAGGGAGGTTCTCGTGATCCCATGGACAACGCTCAGGTTGAGGGAGACGACGAAGAGACGGACTCTGACTAGTAGACCTTTGTGAGTATCATTTTTCCATACCTATTGCTTACTTATGCTTTACTGATTAATCATGATTTTACACTTGTGTAGGGAAGGATGACTCTGTCATACTCCTTGAGTCCACCGCTTCTGATCCTCGAGTTGTTTTCATTACTACGTGCTTTCGATATGGTTGTATTGAGATTTTATTGATACTTGTTTGATGATGGTTCGATATGGTTGTATTGATATTTGGGATTGATGCACTAGGATGTTTAGCATGATATATGATTTGGTATTGATGATTTTTATTGTGATTTGATATGATGTGATATATGCCTGTGTGGTTTATTTAATTATGAAAATGCTGCCGTTATCATGCCAAAATTTTTCTTGATGATAGATTACTGTTCATAACGATACATGAGAATTGGAAATAGACCTAAAATGATGAGTTATTTCATTGATATAATCTGATTAAAATTTTTCATCGATTGATGCATGAAGTTTTGGGTGAATATATTGTTTAATGAATGAGATTTGAAAGTAAAGTAATTCTTTTGGATAAATGAGCATATGATGTATGATTTTGGATTGATATCAATTGATTGAACCTAGTAAATCATTAAAGTCCATCTTGTTATTTGTTGGTAAGAAAGAATCCAAAATCCAAAAAGAAAAGTGACTCCCCTATTTGGCACTGCGAAAAATTGGCAGTGGTACCTAAAGTCATGGGTTGAAGTTTGAAAAGAAAAACTCCTCTTCTTGGCATTGTATTTGCAAAGGTACCTAAGATAAGAGTTGAAGTTAAAAAAAAAGAGAATAAAATAATAAAATAAAACATGTATCTATGTGGATGCATGCCATGAGAGAGATTCTTTGACATTAATTCCGCTATCTCAAGAAGAATTGTTTCTACTTAAAGAGATATGAGTTCTATTATGTTGGTTATGTGACCAATATATTCTAAATATGTCACCAGAAAAAAGGTGGTATTCATTTTAGAAAATGTCGACGATGCATAAAAAGAAAAGAGAGAGAAAAATCTAAGTGGAAAAAGATTTTGTGGTTCTTATTCCTATAAACAAAGACATCATGGACTCAAAACTTAAACTAGGTGAACTCATGAGATTGAAATTCTATTACTGCACATTGCAAAATTTTATTTGATTGAATTATGGATCTTAAAAATTGAATTCGGAGGACGATATATTTATTTGAAATTTTGATTATTTATTTGATGAGAATTTTTCAGATATAATTGTATCTTAAAAATTTATTCAACATTTGACAGTTTATTTTCATAATCAGTATTGTTTTCTTTATTTGCTTGAGGACAAGCAAAGTTTGAGTCTTATGTGTTTGATGACTCTAAATTTCATAGTGTTTTTCATACTTATTAACCAGTCTTTTAGATCATAATCTTGCTCTTTTGCTTTATTTTTATGCCTTATTTGTCAAATACTTCGGAATCTACACCTTTCTTGGTTTTTGATCAATTTCAGATAAAAGGCATCATTATCACGAGTTTTTGACCAATTTCAATGCATGGACGAGTTCTAATCATCAAGAGGAATTTACACATCAAATTTTAAGTCAAACCAAGCTTTCTAGCCAAATTATGGTAGTGCCGTAATAAATTTCACAACCATAATTTGAGATTTTGGCACTACCGTAATGGATGTCATGACAGCAGCTCACAGCAAATTTTTTGGGAAATTACAGCACTGTCGTAATGAATTTTACGGTGCTGTGATTTCAGTCTAGATTTAGGCAGAGACTTCAGAGGATCTCAGACGAATTACGGCACTGCCGTAATTAATTTTACGGTACCATGATTTTAGACAGAATTCATAAAGAAAATTTAAGAGACAAAAGAGAAGATTACGGCACTACCATGATGAATTTTACGGTGTCATAATTTCGGATAAATTTCTTACAGAAACCTCTGAAGCCATTACGGTAGTACCGTGATGTTCATTACGGTACCATAATTATTAGCCCAGTTTCTCGATTTTTTTGCCGAAAACTTAAAAAGATGATTTCTCGAGATTCAGGGCACCAATTGCAGATCTGAAAAAAGGGGAAGACTCAGAATAAAGAGGAGAATAATTTTGAAGCAAAAGAAACAATTTTCATTGAGGATTCACGGAGAATTTCAGAGAATTTCCGCCGCACTAGGGTTCATCGCCGTTCATCGTACAGACCACCTCTGATCGCAAAATTTGACAAGAAGCTTCGTCTAAGGAAGGAGAACATACCACAGAAGTTTCAGAGTGAAAGGAGGCCGATCAAGGGAGAAATCAATGAAAACGTGGTCGTGTGCACTGTTCATCGCGACTCTACATAGATTACGGGCTGTAATTTTGATTACAGCCCTGTTTTGTAACTTTTACTCCTCTCTTTCGATTTGTAATCATTCTAAAACCATGTTTTGCTGTAATTCTTCCATCATGCTAGCTTAAACCTTCTTTTGGGACATGGGGGTGTAATCCCCTTGAATTTTCAATGACTAGACGACCTTTACTCCATCAATATATTTTTGCTATGGTAATTTTACTTAAGTGGTCAATGTCTTTAATCTTTTCTAATTTCATTCATTAACATGTGTTAGAGTTATGTGATATGGACTGAGAAGATGATACACATAAATTGGAACCCTAGAATTTATGATAGGAATTCATCGTAAGAGATTAGTTGTGTTCTTATCTTTAGATTTTATAGGTTTAATTCTTGTTAATGTTTTGATCTAGAAATTATTATTGTTTTAGACATGAAAATATGCTACAGATAGGTATTCGATTGTTTGAAAACCTTAAGTAAAACCTGTGAAGCTAAGGTGTGAGAATGCTTAGTTTTGCTTGAGATCTCGACATTGAGATGGAATGCACGAGAGTGATTCTTAATCTCTCTGTTGAAGTTTACTTATATTAAACATTGAATAGATCTTGCACGAGAGTGAGGATCATTCTTTGTAAATTAACTGCGCGAGAGCGAGTCAATTTCATTATTAAGTAAGCCATATTATTACCATTACGAAAATAGATTGATGAATATTTAATTATATCTAGTCATAAATATTAAGGTGGACGAATCCCTAGTCCCAGTCTTTCTCTTTGATTTTCTGTATACCGTTTTGATCATTTACTTTCATCATTCTCGATTTGTTTAGCTAGTGAGAATTCAATTCGTCGGTACTTAACAACGAGGTCTCTGTGGTTCAATATCTTAAATATTACTTCAAGTATCCGTGCACTTGCGGACTACAACAGTGAGGTACTACATCAGCTAGTATAGGTAAGTATAGCAGCGATTCATTGACATCCCTCACTGCAAAGGTTGATTCTCTATCCTAGAAACTAGATTCTTTTGCTTTCCTTTGTATTGCATGTAACTCTATTTCTTATGAGGTTTGTGGCATTACAGTTCATGTTTCTTCTAAATGTTAGCTTTTAGTCTCGCCACAAGATGAATCTTGTTAGGAACAAATTAATTGTCACGCCCCGGCGGAAGCCGGCTATTTCTAGCTCAGGGTTCCCCAGGGAGTAACAATATTGATAGGAACCAGAGAGAACTACAATAATCACATATCAATTATTTAATAAACAATCCAATCTTAACATCTACAGTTTTATAACACAACATCTGAATACAACTATCCAAATTATCAACTGAATAAAATACAAAAGGCAACTATCTCAACTCGGGCTGGTATCTGCTATCTACTCTATCCCTCCCAAAAGCTAACTCTGTACCTGGAAGAGAAACAAAGGAAGTTAGTAGAAAAGATAAGTAGGAATCAACAAACATGGTGAGGGAATCAAATAACAAGATAATACAATAACTGAAACAACGATATACAATTAATATAAGAATGTCGTGCAAATCATCAAGCTGGCCAACAGATCTCACTTAAGAGCCGCACTCATTTTCAGAGTGTTTCCACTGTTGCTCATGCAATGGAACGACTGTCCTAAACAGCCCGGAGTGTTGCGTCCAACACTGACATCCATAGTATTGTCCTTAAGACAACTGGCGGTGCCGTACCGGCATCTCAGATAGTCCGATGCGCGTCGGAACTATAACTCAGATAAACAGGCCACTGGAGAATAAATCATCCAGGTCAGCGGTCAAAATATATCACGACTTTATCACCTCAGATTTATAACGGTTCCACATACTTATGTGTCAATATCACAGCTACACAATTGTTCAACCAGGCTCATAAGCCAATAAATCAGATATCTCAACACAGTTTCTTTTATCGTGCACACAGAAATAGAATATGACTAATGAACAAGATAAATGAGGTCAACTGAATTACAGAAACAATACAAGCAGACGAAGCAATTAGATATTAGTGTCAATCAATTCTATCATCATATATCAAATCAAAGGAATAAGCAGCAAATCCTATATTTCTTGACATTGTAAGAAAGGAGTAGGGTGAGATTCCTACCTCAATCGCTGTTATTCTGAATCCTTTTGAAAAGTCAATAATTGTTTATCAACGATGCAAGCCGATTATTAGATTAATCACTCTGAAACATGAATTTGTACATGAACTCTATTAATAATTATTCTAACTTGGAAACCAAGACTACCAAAATGTAGAATGTAACCTAAACTTAGAGAACCACTCTTAGATCATATGAACGGAACCTAAAACCCACTGAACCGGATAGAATTGCACTGAACCCATCAAATTCACCCTGAACCAAGTTAAATCGAGACTTCTAACTTCAATTACACAAATTATAAACCTCTTCTAAAGCTATACAGACTACCATTAGATAGGAAATTTAATTACCTTTTCAACGACTACCTGAACCGGTCCGGATTCGACCGAATCGGGGTCGAACCGGTCAAAATTCAATTATTGACCCAAACTGGAATTGAACCGCTCGGTCCGGTTCAAATCAATTTCAAAACAGCCGATGGTTTATTTCAAAATAAACCGAACACAAAACTTAAATAAAAACTCGAACCGGTTTAAATCGATTTCAACATAGCCGACGGTTTATTTCTAAATAAACCGCCAAACCCTAAAATCGAACCTAGTCCAGCCATTCGAACCGCGCCGCCCGACCGCCGCCGCGCAAGGCTGCGGGACTCGCGTCCGCTGCTTGCGCCGGCGAGCTCGCGAGGGTGCGTCGAAGGTCGGATCAACTCCAAATTTCTCCAGAAGATTTATAACAACGAAACGAAGCTCCTCGACGAACTTCGCAGAGATTTCGACGCCCGGTCGAAGCTCTCGAAATAGATGAAAGTATCGACGGTGGCGCCGCCGCCGTCGATACTCAAAACTCAACCAAAGCCCAACAGAACTTCACCAAAGCAGCAGGAAAGAAGGAATACCTCACTGCGACGATGTATCGAAGCCCAGAACAGAAAACTCGTGTCGATAGAGACGCTGGAAGACTGGAACAGGAGGCGGCGCCGCTAGAACTCCGGCGACTGGTTTGAGCGCTATTTCTCTTTCCTGGCGGCGCTTCAAGGGGTGAAGATGTTCAAGGGTTCGAATCGAATCCACGAGAGTAGAAGCCCCAATATATCGAGGCAAAACGCGTTCCATACGGCGAGAACGCGGCGGTGAGTAAATCGCTGAGATCTGCGGGGAAGACGACGGGTTGACTCGGTCCCCAAATTCAAATTTAAAGTTAAATCAAAATAATTAAATCCGATGTTATATTAGAAACGCAAATTGGCTCGGTGGTTAGATGGAGCCGCGTGCGTTCGAGCGACCGGGGTTCGAATCCCCGCTGTCGCGGTTTAATTTTTGAAATTAAATCAACATTAAATTAACTAAAAGAAGCATAGTCTAATATTAGAAACGAAGCTTTAGCCCAGCGGTTTGGGCGCTCGCGAAAACGCCGTGCGACGCGGGTTCGAGCCCTCGCGAAGGCGTTTCGCGTTTTCAAAAAAAAAAAAACTTATTTTATTTTTCTTTTTAAAAAAATTCAGAAAAATTCCAGAAAATCCCTAAAATTCAAAAATACAAATACTGATATTTCTAAAATTTAAAATTATAAAAATCAAGGTTATAACATTATCCACCCCTTAAAAAGAATTTGGTCCTCTAAATTCAGAGTACACAAAAATAATAGCATAACTATGAAAACTAAGAATTACACTAAGTCCGGAGTCTCCTCTTGAGTTTCCTGTTGAGTCTGCTGAGTCACTGCATAAACTCTTGCTGGAGCTGTAGATTGCTGCTGAAATCCTCTCTATGGCATCTGATTAATTTGACCAGTTCTTTCCTGATAAGTCCTAGGTCTAGAGCTCTATTGGTAACTTTGTTGATGGCTCTGCTGATAACTTTGTTGTGGGGGTTGAAATCCTCTTCGTGGGCAATCTACCTTATAATGACCCCAACCTTTGCAATAGTTGCATTGAATCTCATTGGAAGGGCATACATTAGCCAAATGTTCTTCTTGATTACACTTAAAGCATTTTCTCACAGACCCTGCTGAATTAAAGCTTGGTGCATATGAAGAATGTACAGGTCTCTGATGGCTATTAAATACTGCTCTTGATCTTTTCCCTCTATTATCATAGGTTTCTGTCTCTACTGATCTAGTTGTCTGGCTTACTTTTCTCTTTTCTGCAAATTCTTGTACCTCTTCAATTTGTTTTTCTTTAGCCACATCTATTAAAGAAGCCTCTATCCTGAATGCTGTATTTACCACTGCCTGAAAACTATCTAAGGGAATAGTATTCATCTGTTCTTTGATTGTATGGTGTAATCCTTTAATAAAAAGTTGACATTTCCTCCTTTCAGTGGTTACTAACTCTAGAAATAAATCTAACAATCTCTCAAAATCAGTTACATAAATATTTACTGTCCTTTTCCCTTGTTTTAAATTTAGGAATTCTTGCATTTGGCTATCCTGAAAAGATTCTAGAAAATATTTCTCAAAGAATGCTTCTCTAAAATCGGTCCAAGAGATAGGGTCATTTCCAAAAATAATTCTCATTCCAGACCACCATGTCCCAGCTCTATCAAATAAGAAATATGTGGCCAATTCTACCTTCTGCTCATCTGGACATCCTAATGCTCTAAAGGTTTGCTCTACTTTTAGTAACCAATCTCTAGCAGCCCAAGGGTCAGTAGTTCCTCCAAAATCACGAAATCAATCTTTTCCTAACTGTGAGAACTGTATCAGCATATTAGCTGACCTAACTGGTTGGTTCACTACTGGTTGTGGTACTAACGATGGAGAAGAAGATTCACCCTCATCCCTTACTGCTGCTTGTACTACAGGGGAAGCATGTGGTGCTGTTTCTAAGGGTACTGAGGCTTCATACCCACTTCTTCTTCTTGTAGGGGTTCTAGGTAAGTTTTGAGCTTCAGGAGGATTTCTAGCTTATCCAATACTATGAGCACTTACCCTCTGACTTCCACCTCCACGTCCTCTACTTCCTTGACTTGGAATTGTTCTGCCTCTAGTTCTTGGTGCCATCTTGTCAACAAAATAACATGTTATATAATAATTGTTTACCTATTCAATTATTTTAACCTTAACCCAAACCCAGTCCTGAGGTTCCTATATCCTTAGGTTTTCTTACCGAACCTATAGCTCTGACCTGTGGGTTATGGGCCCACAGAAACTTATACCTCTAAACCTGCCTCTGATACCATTTAAATTGTCACGCCCCGGCGGAAGCCGGCTATTTCTAGCTCTGGGTTCCCCAGGGAGTAACAATATTGATAGGAACCAGAGAACTACAATAATCACATATCAATTATTTAATAAACAACCCAATCTTAACATCTACAGTTTTATAACACAACATCTGAATACAACTATCCAAATTATCAACTGAATAAAATACAAAAGGCAACTATCTCAACTCGGGCTGGTATCTGCTATCTACTCTATCACTCCCAAAAGCTAACTCTGTACCAGGAAGAGAAACAAAGGAAGTTAGCAGAAAAGCTAAGTAGGAATCAACAAACATGGTGAGGGAATCAAATAACAGGATAATACAATAACTGAAACAACGATATACAATTAATATAAGAATGTCGTGCAAATCATCAAGCTGGCCAACAGATCTCACTTAAGAGCCGCACTCATTTTCAGAGTGTTTCCACTGTTGCTCATGCAATGGAACGACTGTCCTAAACAGCCCGAAGTGTTGCGTCCAACACTGACATCCGTAGTATTGTCCTTAAGACAACTGGCGGTGCCGTACCTGCATCTCAGATAGTCCGATGCGCGTCGAAACTATAACTCCGATAAACAGGCCACTGGAGAATAAATCATCCAGGTCAGCGGTCAAAATATATCACGACTTTATCATCTCAGATTTATAACGGTTCCACATACTTATGTGTCAATATCACAGCTACACAATTGTTCAACCAGGCTCATAAGCCAATAAATTAGATATCTCAACACAATTTCTTTTATCGTGCACACAGAAATAGAATATGACCAATGAACAAGATAAATGAGGTCAACTGAATTACAGAAACAATACAAGCAGACGAAGCAATTAGATATTAGTGTCAATCAATTCTATCATCATATATCAAACCAAAGGAAAAAGCAGCAAATCCTATATTTCTTGACACTGTAAGAAAGGAGTAGGGTGAGATTCCTACCTCAATCGCTGTTATTCTGAATCCTTTTGAAAAGTCAATAATTGTTTATCAACGATGCAAGCCGATTATTGGATTAATCACTCTGAAACATGAATTTGTACATGAACTCTATTAATAATTATTCTAACTTGGAAACCAAGACTACCAAAATGTAGAATGTAACCCTAAACTTAGAGAACCACTCTTAGATCATATGAACGGAACCTAAAACCCACTGAACCGGATAGAATTGCACTGAACCCATCAAATTCACCCTGAACCAAGTTAAATCGAGACTTCTAACTTCAATTACACAAATTATAAACCTCTTCTAAAGCTATACAGACTACCATTAGATAGGAAATTTAATTACCTTTTCAACGACTACCTGAACCGGTCCGGATTCGACCGAATCGGGGTCGAACCGGTCAAAATTCAATTATTGACCCAAACTGGAATTGAACCGCTCGGTCCGGTTCAAATCAATTTCAAAACAGCCGATGGTTTATTTCAAAATAAACCGAACCCAAAACTTAAATAAAAACTCGAACCGGTTTAAATCGATTTCAACATAGCCGACGGTTTATTTCTAAATAAACCGCCAAACCCTAAAATCGAACCTGGTCCAGCTATTCGAATCGTGCCGCCCGACCGCCGCCGCGCAAGGCTGCCGGACTCGCGTCCACTGCTTGCGCCGGCGAGCTCGCGAGGGTGCGTCGAAGGTCGGATCGACTCCAAATTTCTCCAGAAGATTTATAACAACGAAACGAAGCTCCTCGACGAACTTCGGAGAGATTTCGACGCCCGGTCGAAGCTCTCGAAATAGACGAAAGTATTGACGGTGGCGCCGCCGCCGTCGATACTCAAAACTCAACCAAAGCCCAACAGAACTTCACCAAAGCAGCAGGAAAGAAGGAATCCCTCACTGCGACGATGTATCGAAGCCCAGAACAGAAAACTCGTGTCGATAGAGACGCTGGAAGACTGGAACAGGAGGCGGCGCCGCTAGAACTCCGGCGACTGGTTTGAGCGCTATTTCTCCTTCCTGGCGGTGCTTCAAGGGGTGAAGATGTTCAAGGGTTCGAATCGAATCCACGAGAGCAGAAGCCCCAATATATCGAGGCAAAACGCGTTCCATACGGTGAGAACGCGGCGGCGAGTAAATCGCCGAGATCTGCGGGGAAGACGACGGGTTGACTCGGTCCCCAAATTCAAATTTAAAGTTAAATCAAAATAATTAAATCCGATGTTATATTAGAAACGCAAATTGGCTCGGTGGTTAGACGGAGCCGCGTGCGTTCGAGCGACCGGGGTTCAAATCCCCGCTGTCGCGGTTTAATTTTTGAAATCAAATCAACATTAAATTAACTAAAAGAAGCATAGTCTAATATTAGAAACGAAGCTTTAGCCCAGCGGTTTGGGCGCTCGCGAAAATGCCGTGCGACGCGGGTTCGAGCCCTAGCGAACGCGTTTCGCGTTTTCAAAAAAAAAAAACTTATTTTCTATTTCTTTTTAAAAAAATTCCAGAAAATCCCTAAAATTCAAAAATACAAATACTGATATTTCTAAAATTTAAAATTATAAAAATCAAGGTTATAACATTATCCACCTCTTAAAAAGAATTTGGTCCTCCAAATTCAGAGTACACAAAAATAATAGCATAACTATGAAAACTAAGAATTACACTAAGTCCGGAGTCTCCTCTTGAGTTTCCTGTTGAGTCTGCTGAGTCACTGGATAAACTCTTGCTGGAGCTGTAGATTGCTGCTGAAATCCTCTCTGTGGCATCTGATTAATTTGACCAGTTCTCTCCTGATAAGTCCTAGGTCTAGAGCTCTATTGGTAACTTTGTTGATGGCTCTGCTGATAACTTTGTTGTGGGGCTTGAAATCCTCTTCGTGGGCAATCTACCTTATAATGACCCCAACCTTTGCAATAGTTGCATTGAATCTCATTGGAAGGGCATACATTAGCCAAATGTCCTTCTTGATTACACTTAAAGCATTTTCTCACAGACCCTGCTGAATTAAAGCTTGGTGCATATGAAGAATGTACAGGTCTCTGATGGCTATTAAATACTGCTCTTGATCTTTTCCCTCTATTATGATAGGTTTCTGTCTCTACTGATCTAGTTGTCTGGCTTACTTTTCTCTTTTCTGCAAATTCTTGTACCTCTTCAATTTGTTTTTCTTTAGCCACATCTATTAAAGAAGCCTCTATCCTGAATGCTGTATTTACCACTGCCTGAAAACTATCTAAGGGAATAGTATTCATCTGTTCTTTGATTGTATGGTGTAATCCTTTAATAAAAAGTTGACATTTCCTCCTTTCAGTGGTTACTAACTCTGGAAATAAATCTGACAATCTCTCAAAATCAGTTACATAAATATTTACTGTCCTTTTCCCTTGTTTTAAATTTAGGAATTCTTGCATTTGGCTATCCTGAAAAGATTCTGGAAAATATTTCTCAAAGAATGCTTCTCTAAAATCGGTCCAAGAGATAGGGTCATTTCCAAAAGTAATTCTCATTCCAGACCACCATGTCCCAGCTCTATCAGATAAGAAATATGTGGCCAATTCTACCTTCTGCTCATCTGGACATCCTAATGCTCTAAAGGTTTGCTCTACTTTTAGTAACCAATCTCTAGCAGCCCAAGGGTCAGTAGTTCCTCCAAAATAACGAAATTGATCTTTTCCTAACTGTGAGAACTGTATCAGCATATTAGCTGACCTAACTGGTTGGTTCACTACTGGTTGTGGTACTAACGATGGAGAAGAAGATTCACCCTCATCCCTTACTGCTGCTTGTACTACAAGGGAAGCATGTGGTGCTGTTTCTAAGGGTACTGAGGCTTCATACCCACTTCTTCTTCTTGTAGGGGCTCTAGGTAAGTTTTGAGCTTCAGGAGGATTTCTAGCTTCTCCAATACTATGAGCACTTACCCTCTGACTTCCACCTCCACGTCCTCTACTTTCTTGACTTGGAATTGTTCTGCCTCTAGTTCTTGGTGCCATCCTGTCAACAAAATAACATGTTATATAATAATTGTTTACCTATTCAATTATTTTAACCTTAACCCAAACCCAGTCCTGAGGTTCCTATATCCTTAGGTTTTCTTACCGAACCTATGGCTCTGACCTGTGGGTTATGGGCCCACAGAAACTTATACCTCTAAACCTGCCTCTGATACCATATAAATTGTCACGCCCCGGCGGAAGCCGGCTATTTCTAGCTCAGGGTTCCCCAGGGAGTAACAATATCGATAGGAACCAGAGAACTACAATAATCACATATCAATTATTTAATAAACAATCCAATCTTAACATCTACAGTTTTATAACACAACATCTGTATACAACTATCCAAATTATCAACTGAATAAAATACAAAAGGCAACTATCTCAACTCGGGCTGGTATCTGCTATCTACTCTATCACTCCCAAAAGCTAACTCTGTACCTGGAAGAGAAACAAAGGAAGTTAGCAGAAAAGCTAAGTAGGAATCAACAGACATGGTGAGGGAATCAAATAACAGGATAATACAATAACTGAAACAACGATATACAATTAATATAAGAATGTTGTGCAAATCATCAAGCTGGCCAACAGATCTCACTTAAGAGCCGCACTCATTTTCAAAGTGTTTCCACTGTTGCTCATGCAATGGAACGACTGTCCTAAACAGCCTGGAGTGTTGCGTCCAACACTGACATCCGTAGTATTGTCCTTAAGACAACTGGCGGTGCCGTACCTGCATCTCAGATAGTCCGATGCGCGTCGAAACTATAACTCCGATAAACAGGCCACTGGAGAATAAATCATCCAGGTCAGCGGTCAAAATACATCACGACTTTATCATCTCAGATTTATAACAGTTCCACATACTTATGTGTCAATATCACAGCTACACAATTGTTCAACCAGGCTCATAAGCCAATAAATCAGATATCTCAACACAGTTTCTTTTATCGTGCACACAGAAATAGAATATGACCAATGAACAAGATAAATGAGGTTAACTGAATTACAGAAACAATACAAGCAGACGAAGCAATTAGATATTAGTGTCAATCAATTCTATCATCATATATCAAACCAAAGGAATAAGCAGCAAATCCTATATTTCTTGACACTGTAAGAAAGGAGTAGGGTGAGATTCCTACCTCAATCCCTGTTATTCTGAATCCTTTTGAAAAGTCAATAATTGTTTATCAACGATGCAAGCCGATTATTGGATTAATCACTCTGAAACATGAATTTGTACATGAACTCTATTAATAATTATTCTAACTTGGAAACCAAGACTACCAAAATGTAGAACGTAACCCTAAACTTAGAAAACCACTCTTAGATCATATGAACCGAACCTAAAACCCACTGAACCGGACAGAATTGCACTGAACCGATCAAATTCACCCTGAACCAAGTTAAACCAAGACTTCTAACTTCAATTACACAAATTATAAACCTCTTCTAAAGCTATACAGACTACCATTAGATAGGAAATTTAATTACCTTTTCAACGACTACCTGAACCGGTCCGGATTCGACCGAATCGGGGTCGAACCGGTCAAAATTCAATTACTGACCCAAACTGGAATTGAACCGCTCGGTCCGGTTCAAATCAATTTCAAAACAGCCGATGGTTTATTTCAAAATAAACCGAACCCAAAACTTAAATAAAAACTCGAACCGGTTTAAATCGATTTCAAAATAGCCGAGCCAAACCCTAAAATCGAACCTGGTCCAGCCATTCGAACCACGCCGCCCGACCGCCGCCGCGCAAGGCTGCCGGACTCGCGTCCGCTGCTTGCGCCGGCGAGCTCGCGAGGGTGCGTCGAAGGTCAGATCGACTCCAAATTTCTCCAGAAGATTTATAACAACGAAACGAAGCTCCTTGACGAACTTCGGAGAGATTTCGACGCCCGGTCGAAGCTCTCGAAATAAACAAAAGTTTCGACGGTGGCGCCGCCGCCGTCGATACTCAAAACTCAACCAAAGCCCAACAGAACTTCACCAAAGCAGCAGGAAAGAAGGAATACCTCACTACGACGATGTATCGAAGCCTAGAACAGAAAACTCGTGTCGATAGAGACGCTGGAAGACTGGAACAGGAGCCAGCGCCGCTAGAACTCCGGCGACTGGTTTGAGCGCTATTTCTCCTTCCTGGCGGCGCTTCAAGGGGTGAAGATGTTCAAGGGTTCGAATCGAATCCACGAGAGCAGAAGCCCCAATATATCGAGGCAAAACGCGTTCCATACGGCGAGAACGCGGCGGCGAGTAAATCGCAGAGATCCGCGGGGAAGACGACGGGTTGACTCGGTCCCCAAATTCAAATTTAAAGTTAAATCAAAATAATTAAATCCGATGTTATATTAGAAACGCAAATTGGCTCGGTGGTTAGACGGAGCCGCGTGCGTTCGAGCGACCGGGGTTCGAATCCCCGCTGTCGCGGTTTAATTTTTGAAATCAAATCAACATTAAATTAACTAAAAGAAGCATAGTCTAATATTAGAAACGAAGCGTTAGCCCAGCGGTTTGGGCGGTCACGAAAACGCCGTGCGACGCGGGTTCGAGCCCTTGCGAACGCGTTTTCAAAAAAAAAAAAACTTATTTTATTTTTCTTTTTAAAAAAATTCAGAAAAATTCCAGAAAATCCCTAAAATTCAAAAATACAAACACTGATATTTCTAAAATTTAAAATTATAAAAATCAAGGTTATAACATTAATGCTTTAGGCAACTACAACCAGTGGCAGGTGAATGATCCATATTCGTCGACCTATAATCCCGGCTAGATGAACCACCAGAATCTGTCTTACAAGAATAATCAAAGGCAAGTTCCTCAACAATTTAATCAACAGAACAATAAGCCGCCACTAGGTTTTCAGTCTAGGCAATACAATTAGCCTCAGAAGTTTAACCTAGAGTCCCTCTTGGAAAATTTCATTGTTGCTCAGAAAAAGTATAATGAAGATATCTCTGATGGTATTAAGCATCTAGCATTTAGTATCTCGTGTGTATGCCTTAGCAACCCTGTTGGGAAATGTTGTGTCCGCAAGTGCACGAATACTCGAAGTAAAGAAAAAGATATCGAATCATAGAGACCTCATTTGTCAAGTACTGAATAGTTGATTTTTCACTTGCTAGGTAATCGAATATGATGAAAGCGAACGATTGAAAAGTACACGAAAAGTCAGAGAGAAAAGCTGAGACTAAGGTTTCATCCACCTTAATTTCAATGACTAGATATAGTTAAATGATAAAGATATGATTTACTTTATAAAGAAATCATCTCGCTTTCACGCAGACAATTTACAAAGAACCAATCCTCACTTTCGCATAAAATTTATTCATTACTAAAGATAAGTAAATCATTGACAAGAAGATTTATGATGACAAAAAGTCAGAGAGAAAAGCTGGGACTAGGGTTTCATCCACCTTAATTTCAATGACTAGATATAGTTAAATGATAATGATATAATTTACTTTATAAAGAAATCATCTCGCTTTCGCGCAAATAATTTACAAAGAACCAATCTTCACTTTCGCATAAGATTTATTCAATACTAAAGATAAATAAATCATTGACAAGAAGATTTAAGATCACTTTCATGCATCAAATCTTTTTGTCAATCATCTCAAGTGAAAACTAAATACTTTCATACTTTAGATTCATAGGTTCTGCTTAAGGGTTTCCAACGATCCGATACCTAATTTCTTACGATATCTTCATGTTTAACTCATTAATTCTCCCTATATTTGAATTATCAACAAGTCAATAAACTTGTAAAATTTAGAAATAAGAACAAATATAATTTCTTACGATGAGTTCCTAAATCTCAATTTTAGGGTTCCAAGTTTTGCATGTCACTTTTCGGTCTATATCACAAAAACTCCAATACATGTTGACAATATGAAACTAGAAAGGATTAAAGACAATCATAACTTAAGTAAAATTATCATAATAAAAGTATTCCTGATGAAATAAAGATCATCTAGTCATTATGAAATTAAGGGGATTATACCCCAAGTCCCAAAAAGTTTTTAAGCTAGCATGGTAGAGGAATTTGTTAGGGAATGCCGGATGTAATTTTAAAATTTTGCAGTCCTAGGACACAGCGGAAGAAGTATTACACCCGAAACACATTCCTTTCCCAAGGATCCATGCGAGTGAGTATACACAAGGATGTGATAGAGATATACCTCTTTTGCTTGCCTAGATGTCGAAGCCATGTTGAAGGCGCCCATGTGTTCGCCCTCTACAAGTATCCACGCGTCGACTCCTTGATCGTTGCTCCCTTCCACGCTCGGTGCTAGCCTCGGGAGGAGAATCAAGCCTTCACTTCCACTTGCGCCACCTTCAAGAGAAGTTGCGCCAAGGAGGGGATAGGGAAGATGATGCCGCCAAGGACTTCCCTCTTCTTCTTTGCTTGCGCCACCTCCAAGGTGCGCCTATGGCCAAGGGACGATGAGGGCTTGTGACAAGAAGATGCCACCAAGCACAAAGAATCCTTGCACCAAGAAGAGAGGAAGAGGAAGAACTTGCGGCTCCAAGGAAGAAGTTTGCACCACCTTGTTGTCGCCCTTTGCTTTGCTCTCTCTCCCTTCTATGTGTGTTCACGCCTCCTTAAAGTCCAACCGTAGAAGGGGCGGTAAGGGGTCCTATAAATAGGACAAGAGGCGGCAAGGCAATGGCTAAGATCATGCCAAGTGGGCGGCTAGGATAAAGGGGTCTTGAGGTAAGGAAAGTCTCCAAGACTTTACCATAAACCTCATTCAACCTATCCTAATTTGCCCAATGGCCATATCAGCCCAAGACATGCTTAGATGCATGCATTCCATCCAAGGGAAGGGCAAGGCGCAACAAGCATGAGGAGTTTCGGCTAGGGTAAGAATTTTGGGAGAAACTAGGGTTTTAGGTAAGGTAAGTCTCCAAGACATTACCATATACCTTACCCTACTATCCATATGCGCCCAAGCTCTTTCCAAAAGAGCCATCAAGCCATATCAGCCCCAAGACTTACCTTAGAGGCAAGTATTCCTTCCAAGGAAGAAGGGCTAGGCGCCCTTTACTTCCATAATGAAGCAAAGGCGCCTCCCTCACCCCATTATGCCCCTAGGCGCCAATGGGGTGAGATTTCTCCCCATTATACCCTTTTAAGCTTATTCCTCTTCATGACAACTAATTATTGGGCCTCATTGGATAATGAGCTAGCCCAAACTTCATGGCATGGGTTGATTAAGCCATTGGATCCAATCCAATGCAACCCTAATCCAAATGTGACCAATCTAGGTCAATTTCGGGTCAACCTGCCAAAAATGAAGTTTGGCTCCAATAACTTTCTTCCAACTCATCAGGCCCATTGGCGCTGATGAAATCTTCCAAATGGATCTAAGTTATCCAATAACTTGATCCTAAGGCTTCTGATTAAAGCAACGTCAAGAGTCTATTGCGTGTGACCCCGTAGCATCCATATGACGATGGCAATGATGTAAACATCATAAGTAGTGAGGGGTATCTAGCAACACATCACTACTACCCATGTCATAGGACTTAAGTCATTATGGCAACAACTCCTAACAAGCAATGAGGATTCCTATTGCATTACAGATCCCTTTGCCTAAGCTGATATCCTGCCATTGGATTAGTCTCAAGTTTATTATCCAATGCATTGGTCATGACTCAACAAGTGTGGCCACACTCTCCTGTCATGCACCAATAAGGTGGGGCGCCCCGAGGTGGATATCATGCTTCCTCGGAAGGAAGGGGCAAATCCTACTATTGGTCATCCATGTCTCTACGTGACTTATGACATGCCCAATGACAATCGTTTTGATCTCCCAATTACGGAGAGACGTAAGACTGTATTAAAGCATACCCTTCATCAAGTCTAGACATGAATACCTCAAGTCTAAGGATCAATGCAAACCTCTTGCATGTGAGATTGACTTGTTGACTAGACAAGTCAATCCTCACGGTGGATCACTCCAGTGCATCCAATGCACCTGTATGTCTGCGTTACTGTGCCCCGCACCTAACCAGCCCATACACCAGTCTCACATGTACCGAAGCTGTCCCATATCTGCTAAGGTACCTTGTCTGGGGATAGCTTATGAGAATGGATCCAATCCAAACTCCTGGGACATTATTTATGCAACTCAATACATCAACGCAGGTAGAGAAGTCTGCATAATAATGACCATGCCTATATAAAGAGTAATAGTTCTATCAAAGTACATTCAACCAATGCCTGACCATGTCCACACATTGGTCTTTAGGGCATATACACCAACAATCTCCCACTTGCACTAAGACCAAGGGCAACTGATGTTTGATCAGTTCCAATGTCTCTAGTATGACCCATTTAGCTTCCGCTGCGCCAGAGGCTATGTCAGTGGGTTTTTCCAGATTGCTTTCTATGTTTATTTTAACAAATTTGATCATCATCCTTATCCATGATCTCTAAGATCAGATGATATGCTGCAGTACATACTTGAGCATTAAGTTCCTTCTCTCATGCTATGGTCCTAGTAAGAACTATACTGGACCATCAAGCACTATGAACTAGATCAAGTTCAAATGAATGAAGCTGCCTCCTTGGCTGCCACAAGGAGCTGCAATGTACTCAGCCTTATTTGTAGAATTTTGCCACTTTGGTTTGCATAATGCTCTTTCAGCACACAACACCATAACAAGGAAAAGCGCAACTCCTGGCTGTGATCAATAGTCACTAGACTGGAACGAAGTGTCAGTGTACCCCTGTACACAAAATTCTTTCCTGTCTATTATAGACTAGACTCCAATCCTTTATACTTCCCAAGTATATGTATAAGGATTGCTTTCACAGCTATCTAGTGTTAAACACTAAGATATGATTGAAACTTGCTGGCTATGCTCCAAGCATTTGCTAGAAATGGTCTTCAAAACATGATCCATCCTACATACAATGTATCGGGACTCTGGACTCATGTTAATACTCTCCAGCTGTGCCATAGGCTACAACATCTTTGAGAGACTTAGACCATATCTTCCTGGAAGGTATCAGTATTTGGAATCATCCAATATAATCCTCTCCAGAAACTCTTGGATGAACATAGATTGACTAAAGGGCAATGACTTTCTTGGATCTCTATAGATCCTCATGCCTAGGATGTAGGCATCATTCCCTAGATCATTCTTCTCGAAATACATATCAAACCTTTTCTTCACCATGTGAAGAGCTGAGATGTTATTCCTCGTGAGGAGAATATCATCAATCATCTAGACAAGAAATATTATTAATAAGGTGCTCCCACTGATCTTCTTGTAAACACAGGCTTTTTCAACCATGCTTGCATAACATCATGCATATCTATATGGCCTTGATATGAAAACTTTCTGGCTATTTCCTTATAGATATCTTTTTAGATGTCCTTGCAAGAAAAGCAGTTATCATAACAAGATGCAATAATTGATTATGCAATTACAACAAGCAGATCCCTAATGGACTTAAAGCTCAGCTATTGGTGAAAATTTCATTATTATCCACCCAGTGGATTTGCCTGAAATTATTGTTCACTAGCTTGTCTTTTAAGGTAACAATGTTACCTTCCATGTCTATCTTCCTAGAAGATTTATTATAGCCTGTGGGAATTACCCCTTATGGTAGCTTATCCAAGTCCCAGACTTGATTAGCAGACATGGAGTCCATTATGGTTCTCATGGCCCTTAGCCATTTCTTGGAATCTGGTCCACCGACCGCTTCCATTTCCTCATAAGTCTTAGGTTCATGCTTGATGAGAAATTCGTCATGCCCAGCATATCGAATCGATCCAGACTTATGTTATTCCTGTGTTACTTGAACCTCAGGTTGACTTTCAACCTGTATATGAGATTTTGCTCTCCATGTGTGTCTAATTATATTGTGGTTGATTCTGGACCTTGTCCAAATCAGATCTACTCCCACTGGCTTCTTTCAAGAGAAATATTTTCTCAAGAGAGACAGCAATTTGAGCAACAAATATTTTGTTCTCCTTGGGATAGAATTAGCACTCTATAGTGCACCACAAACACATACTTTTTGAATCACTGCACATTACATTCCCAATTCCATTGAAGAAATGGGATATTTGCAGTTCTCAACTCAAAAGCTAACTTAGACATTTTCTTATGGAGTAGCAGTACATCTATTTGCATGGCATCATAGTAGTATATTTGCATGACTACTCAAAGATGGAACCACATCCAATGTGTTCCTTTTCTTTCTTTGAAATTCACCACACAGTGGTGAGCTAAGAAGGCTGTGAGATAACTCCACACTTCTTAGGACAGTCATCAAATTCTCCACTTAATCATCTTGATCCAATCAAGGTGCTTTGATAGATCCTTCAATTTGACTCAATACTTCATTTGCGAACTTCTTGGAATTTTCCAAAGTTCTTGGGTTGCGTAAGGCATACCCACACTCAATGAAGTATATAACTCCTCTTAGTGCTTGTTTGCATGGGTCCACTTACATCGCTGTGTAATAGATCCAACAAGTCACTACTCCTTTCCACACTTTTGGTGAAAGCAGCATCTGTCATATTGTTCCTTTGAACTAAGCTCACATGTATCATAATCCTGAAAGGATAATGATCCCAGTTGCCCATGGACCTTTGGATGTGACCATTGTTCTATGGTTCAAGAGACAATGCTATATGAGGATGCTTTATTGAATCATTAGATATGATCTTGTGTCACATATAGAACCAGAAACTATTGTCAATTGTATCACTTCAATAGAACATCTCAGATTAAAGAAAAATATCATTTATTATTTCAAACTGAAGTCCTTTCCAAAAGGAATGATGTTCTAATACATAAGCTGATACAATAATAGCAAAGTTCTATATAAAGTCTTCAAGGCAGTGAGATGATATCAACAGCAGCATCCAATGCTCCGTCCCTGACCCGAGAGTCCATCCCATCAAGCCTCTTCATCCTACTTCTTTTGAGCTCCTGCACATGTAAAACATATGTGAGCCTCACATACGGTACCCAGTACCCATGAATAAGAAGTAGACAAAAGACCTCGGTAACACAATACCTGAAGCGGATGGATTACATCCCTTCTTCTTTGCCATGCTCTTCTTGGCCATCAATCCTCTTCGAAATACCCATGCATTCCCAGTCTTCCGAAGTATTAGCTTCGAAGATACAGAACCATGGTCTTTCTTAGATTCAGGCACACATTCTGAAGATCCAATAGAACTCTCCTGATCATTGTCTATAGAGCATGGTGTGAAGAGACCTTTGAGATGTATGATTAGATCATAGATCCCCATCTCATCACATTCAACCTTGACCTCCGGGGTCATGCACTCTAAGACAAGAGCAGTGTACTGTTCGTTATCTTCACAATGTTCAAGATAGACATTCCACTCCCAGTCATTAGTGAAATACACACTGGGCTGGGATGGAAGTCTTTCAAGAAGATGCACCTTATGTTCTTGTTCCAGTATCTTGTGTAACATCCCTCAGAATCACACCCCACACGCATACAAGTAAAATACGGGGTTTCAAAAATTTTTACTCTTCCATTAAAACACAAGAAGAAAGCGGCATCGAAGGACATTACTACGGAACTGAAAACCGCACAGAACTGAGTAGGATCGATTACTAGGAAATAGAAATCCGGAAATCCAGAAGAAAATCCGGCAGCAAGTATACTAAATTACTGCTGCACAGACCCACATATTCTGGAACAAAACAGATGTCTACACTACACATATGTGGAGAACACAAATTTCAGAAATATTGCAGAAACTGATTATTCAGATACCAAATACAACAATAACTCGGTTACACATTTCAGAATAGGAACAATTGTATTTTCGTAACTCCAAAACTCGTATCCAACAATAAAACGAGACAACTATAATATAATATCCTGAAAACAGGCATAAGCCCTCAGGAGATAAAACGTGTCATATAAGTAAGTTAGGCACGCAGGCCTGATAAATCTTTAGAAGACAACTCTTAGAAACTATATAACACATTAGCAAGCATTATAACAAATTTAGTAGCTGTAGCAATCACTGTCCTGATGTCTCACCTGAAAATATTTAAACAACGGGGGTGAGCTAAAAAGCTCAGTGAGTAAAAGACGCTAAAAGCCATCCATAGTACACATCAAAAATATCATGCTTAACAGATAAGATACATAATATGCACACTCATATCAAAACAAAACATAATCAAATACAGATACTTATAACAATAGGCATCAAGCATGAGGTAGGATATAAGTCTACCAACCCATTCCAACTAATCACACTGCCCAACACATCTATAATACAGATCGAAACAGAACTACAGAAAATCAGAGCTGACAGACAGAACAGATCGAAACAGAACTACAGAAATCAGAGCTGACAGACAGAAAATTAGAATTTTCAGAATCCAAACGGATAGTCTACATCGGAAACAGAAAGGCCACAGAAGGCCTGAAGACCACAGAAGGTCTGATGACCACAGAAGGTCTGACCCCACCTCTGCCGAGGACGAGACATGCATGCATATCAGAAACAGAATGGTAGAGGAGGTATCAGTGGGTGGCCCCCGTCTCGTCAAGACGTGGCACTCTGGCCTCCAATACTAGTAGAGGAGGTATCAGTGGGTGGCCCCCGTCTTGTCAGGACGTGGCACTCTGGCCTCCAATACCCAGAACAGAACAGAAATAGTGGAGGGAGAACGGAAGGTGAGACCAGCTCACATCTACCCTTCACTAGTGTCTCATGGGTCGTAGTAGACTATCAGCACCATTACAGCGCCACAGAAGGAGGATAAGGACACGGAAGAGTGCTTCACTAGGGCATAATTTTTACAGAACAGATCATACTGAAACGGAGGAGTAGGACTAACCACTACTAAATTATCACATCATGCCCAAAGTATCTCACAGACCAGAAAATGACACACCCTAATATCCAGTCCTTAACAAAATTACAATTTGCAGAAAATCAAAGCTGAACACACTTCATAATTTTTGCCATCAACCAGAAGTAATATATGAGTGAATTCCTTGAATTCCTTAGATTTCATGCAACTATCCTTAATTCATGTCAAACCATTCTATGTTCTCACAAAGGTTATAACACATTCAAAGTTTCAAAAAATTCACAACATATATATACAGAATAGAAATTTTTCACATAACAAACAATTAAACAGATGTTTCAGAAAAAATAGATTAATATATCATACTTGCAACAGATGTTTCAGACCGAGTAAGTAACCTAAAATAGGCAATATGATATTCACAATAAAGCTATTTGAATCTACTTTCCAATAGAACTGAATCCGTCGGATTTGGAGTTATAACCGGGGAGATATGGGTGTTCGAACATAGAAAGGTCGGGATTTCAGAATTCCAGAAAACAGATTCGTATATCAGTATTGCGACACAAATTTCAGATCCAATAACTAATAGAAAATAGGCGACATGGTAGTAAAATTGAATCCCTTCGAGTCTACTTTCTAATAAAACTGATTTGACAAGATTTCGAGCTATACCTAGGGAGATATGATGGTTCGAACACATAAAGGTCGAAACCCAGATTTCCAGAAAACTGATTTTGTACAGCTAGATTGCAATACAGATTGAAATACGAATACAGTTCGGATATAGTCGATATCATATTCAAATTAAAGCCGAATGTATCTAGTTTCATACAAAATTTATTTCGTGCGATTTGGATCTATAGGCCATGAGATATTGGGGTTATAGTACACAAAGGTCAGATTAGAGAATGCAGATTTCAGCAGAACAGGATTTTAAAACCCTATAAATATTTGAATTCAACCCCATACGGATAATCATTGCAAATAACGAATTTTAATTGAATGATAATCTACAATTTAGCGGATTAGACTCCTTAGGATCGAATTACTCACCGAAAAACGTTCACAGAAGAAAAACGCCAAGACAGAGGATCACCAGGAAGTTCGTCCACCACCAGTCTGCCACCACCAGCGTTAGAAATCTCAGGAGGCGCCAAGCACAGTAAGGGGCGACAACCAAAGGCGGCTAGGGCAAGAAAACACAAAAGTCGTGAGGGAGAGGAGCCCTCACGCAATTCCTCTTTTTCTCCCACCCCAAACGGATCCAAGATCCAATAACCCAGTTAACTTAAGTGAAAAATCGGTTTTATGGGCTTACCTGGGCTTAACCACCCTGCGCCACTCCAATAATATCAGAAATATGCGCCACCATGGTGGAAAGAATTCCAGGAGCGAAGAATCAAGGTTGAGGGTTCAAATCCTCAACCAAAATAATTATTTTTGCCCTGTAGGAAAAATTCCTACACTTAGGCAAAAATCCCAAAATTTTAACAGATAAAAATACAGAAACAGAATTTCTAACCTTAAATCATAATTCAGAAAAATCGAGGGCGTTACATCCTCCCCCCCTTATAGAGCTTTAGTCCTCTAAAGCTGACCAAGCCCGTCACTGAATAGGTGAGAATGCTCCTTTCTCATATCTGCTTCAACCTCCCAAGAGGCTTCTTCAACAGACTGATTTCCCCAGATGACTTTCACAAGTGGAATAACCTTATTTCTCAGCACTTTCTCTTTTCTATCTTCAATTCTGAGAGGTTTCACCACAAAAGTCATATTCTCTTCAAGCTGAAGAGGTTCCAACTCTAGAACATGAGAAGGATCAGAACAATATTTTCTGAGTGCAGAAACATGGAACACATTATGGAGGTGTTCCAGTGATGGGGGCAGAGCAAGTCGGTATGCCACAGGTCCAACCCTCTCAATGATATCAAAGGGACCAATGTACCTGGGACTCAATTTTCCCCTCTTCCCAAATCTCATCACCCCTTTCATAGGTGAGACCTTTAGGAAAACATGCTCTCCCACCAAAAACTCAAGAGGACGCCGCCTCACATCAGCATAACTCTTCTGTCTATCCTGAGCAATCTTCATCTTTCTCTGAATTTCTCTGATCTTCTCAGTGGCTTCCTGAACAGCATCCGACCTTAGCACTGTTCTGTCCCCAGTTTCCTCCCAGCATATAGGTGTTCTGCATTTCCTCCCATATAGGGCCTCATACGGAGCCATCTGTATGCTAGAGTGAAAGCTATTGTTGTAGGTGAACTCTATCAATGATAAGTCCAGATCCCACTCAATAGACTAGTCAACCACATAAGATCTCAGAAGATCCTCAAGTGTCTGAATAGTTCTCTCTGTCTGACCATCAGATTGAGGATGATATGCAGTGCTGAAACTCAGATTAGTTCCCAAATCTTCCTGTAATTTCTTCCAAAACCTGGACAGAAATCGAGGATCACGGTCAGAGACAATGTCCAAGGGAACTCCATGCAATCTGACAATCTCATCGATGTACAGTTTTGCTAACCGATCCAAACTGTAAGTCATTTTGATCGGTAAGAAGTGAGCTGACTTCGTGAGTCTGTCCACAATCACCCATACGGCATCATGATTCCTTCTGGTATTGGGCAGTCCACACACAAAGTCCATACTGATATGCTCCCACTTCCACTGAGGAATAGGGAGAGACTGCATCAAACCGCCCGGCCTCTGATGCTCAGCCTTCACGGTTTGGCAAGTCAAACATCTGGACACAAACAAATGCACATCCTTCTTCATACCATGCCACCAGAAAGTCTTTTTCAGATCCTGATACATCTTGGTACTACCAGGATGAACGGTATACTTAGTGCAATGGCTTTCCTTAAGAATTTCATTTCTCAACTCAGGGTCCTCAGTGACACAGACCCTTCCACGGAATCTGAGGAGACCATCATCCGACATACTGAAATTCTCAACCCAGTCTTGCTCAGACCTCTCTTTCCACCGTAAAATATCCGGATCTGACTGCTGCCCTGATCTCAGTCTCTGCAGTAACTCTGACTGAACCCTGAGAGAAGCTAGAAGACCGCCTCTCTCACCCGGAGTCACACTCAGATGCATGTCACTGAACTCCTGCAATAGTCGCCACTCCTGGACTCGCAGTGCAGCTATCTGAGTCACAGGATACCGACTAAGAGCATCAGCCACCACATTGGCTTTACCAGACTGATATTGGATGGTGAAGTCATAATCCTTTATCAATTCAAGCCATCGCCTCTGTCTCATATTCAGCTCTTTCTGAGTGAAGATATACTTCAAGCTCTGGTGATCTGTAAACAATTCAAATGTCTGTCCAAACAGATAGTGCCTCCAGATCTTCAAGGCAAAAACTACAGCTGCCAACTCCAGATCATGAGTGGGGTAGTTTACCTCATAGTCTTTGAGTTGCCTTGAAGCATAAGCAACTACCTTTCCTTGCTGCATCAGTACAGCACCCAGACCCTTACCAGAGGCATCAGTGTACACAGTGAACTTCTCTCCATCACAGGGAATGATGAGGATAGGAGCACTGGTCAGTCTCCTTTTCAGTTCTTGAAAACTAGACTCACAATTATCAGACCACTCAAACTTCAAATTCTTTCTAGTTAGCTTAGTCAGAGGACCAGCTAGCTTGGAAAAACCCTCCACAAAGCGGCGGTAGTATCCAGCTAAGCCCAGAAAACTTCTGACCTCAGTCGCTGTAGTTGGTCTTCCCCAGTGAAGAATGGCCTCCACCTTCACTGGATCCACAGACACACCCTGGCCAGAAATAATGTGCCCCAGAAAGCCAATCTGATATAGCCAGAACTCACATTTGCTGGCCTTAGCATACAGCTGCTTCAGTCGCAGAATCTCCAGCACCTTGCGCAAATCCTGAGAGTGATCTTGCGCATTCTTGGAGTAGATCAGAATATCATCAATGAAGACGACCACACATTTGTCCAGGAGCTCATGAAATACCCTGTTCATCAGATCCATAAACACCGCAGGGGCATTTGTCAGTCCAAAGGGCATAACAAGAAACTCATAGTGCCCATACCTGGTCCTGAATGCAGTTTTAGGTACATCCTCCTCCTGAACTCTCAGCTGATGATAGCCAGACCTCAGGTCAATTTTAGAGAATACAGTAGCACCCTGCAACTGGTCAAAGAGATCATCAATACGGGGTAATGGGTACTTATTCTTAACGGTCACTTGGTTGAGTTGACGGTAATCGATGCACATGCGCAAAGTACCATCCTTCTTCTTCACAAATAACACAGGTGCTCCCCATGGAGAAACACTGGGTCGAATATACCCCTTCTCTAATAGTTCTTCCAGTTGCTTCTTCAGCTCTGTCAGTTCTGAAGTTGCCATCCTGTAAGGAGCTTTAGATACCGGTGCCGTGCCTGGCAACAACTCGATACCAAACTCAACTTCTCTGCTGGGTGGTAACCCAGATAAATCATCAGAGAAGACGTCAGTAAACTCTCTTACCACAGGAATTCTAGCCAGATCCAAATCAGGCTCAGTCTGCACCTTGACATGCGCCAGATACCCCTTGCAGCCCTGGGCTAAAAGCTTCCTGGCCTGCAGATGAGATATCACCAAAGGCTCCTGTTCTGAAATCCGGCCTTGGATAACCAGTTGTTGTCCATCACTTAGATGCAGAGTAATTAACTTTTCAAAACAATCTAAAGTAGCATGATAGGCAGACAGCCAATCCATGCCCAGAATGATGTCATAGTCTTTCATAGGAAGACTAATCAAATTAATAGGTAAATCATATCCTTCAACCTTAATCAAACAGTCAGGATATGTTATATCTGTAGATACGGCCTCACCCATAGGTGTATGAACAGAAATACAGAAATCAAGTATCCTAGGCAACACAGGCAGACATAGTGCAAAACATGCAGACACAAAGGATAAATTGGCACCAGGATCAAAAAGAATGCGTGCCAAAGAACTAAACACATAAAGTGTACCTTCCACCACAGACTTCGAAGCCGAAGCATCCCTCTCCGCGATGGCATACACGCGAGTCTGCACAGTAGGCTTCTCACCCTGTCCTCTAACATCCGGCATAGGACAGTCTCTAATCATATGCCCCACCTTACCACATCTGAAGCAAGCGCCAGTCTTCCTGTAGCACTCATTATCCTGATGTTTAGTGCTCCCACATTGGAGACACTTCTTGCCATTCTAAGAAACTGTGCTGGCTGGCTTCTGATAAGGTTTGTATCTGCCCTTATCATCTTTCTTCTTATTCTTGAAATTCTTCTTATCCTTACCACCCAGAGTGGGTGCGTAAGTCACAGAAGTAGGGGCGGATGCAGTGACTGTAGTATCAACAGCCATCTCAGCAATGCACCTCTCAGCAGTGCGAGCCCTGTCTACCACTTCAGCATAAAACTCCAAGTGTAGCATAGCTACCCTTGTCCTGATGTCTTTCCTCAAACCCCGCTGAAACTTCTTGGCTCTTCTTTCCTCGGTGTTGACTAAGTGAGGAGCATACCCCGACAACCGAGCGAATGTGGCCTCATACTGATCCACCGTCAGGTCGCCCTGCTCAAGATGAATAAACTCCACCTCGCGCTCCTCAGATAAGCTAGAGGGGAAAAACTTGGCATTGAACTTCATCATGAAGTACTGCCAATCAACAACTCTGGATTCAGTTGCCGCCAGTCTGACGACTCCCTACCACCAGTCTTCGGCATCTCCACGCAACATGAAGACAGATAAACATAGCTTGTCTGCATCATCACAGCGCAAAACCTGGAAAATCTTTTCCAGTGCTAAAAGCCAATCCTCAGCCGCTCTGGGCCCTGGACTACCATAAAATGTAGTCGGGTTCAGGTGCTGAAACTCTCGAACCAACCGAGCATATCGTTGATGTGCGCCATCACCCAGAGGAGAACCAGCGCCACCCACACCGTGTCCAGCCGGTTGTGACTGTGACTGGGGCTGTGTCTGCGACAGCCGCTGCAATAACTGTTGCTGAACCTCCATGTGCTGCGCCTGCTGTTGCTGCATCATCTGAGTTTGCTGCTGGATGAATGCGTTCTGTTGTTGCATCATAGCAGTCATAGCCTCCATGGCCTGCCTCAGATCAGACTGTTGATCACCGTTGCTACTGCTAGATCTTGGTCGCACCATTTTTTTTTTTTTGTACCTGCATCACATAACACGGTAGAATAACAACCAATATTCAATCACGGATCAGATCCTATCTTGGTTTCTAGCAATACACAAACAGAGGTTTTCAATATTCAGATCCTATCTTGGTTTCTAGCAATACACAAACAGAGTTTTCCTTTCCCGGAGTTTCTAATTGCTAGTAATATCCTCTGATACCATCTGTAACATCCCTCAGAATCACACCCCACACGCATACAAGTAAAATACGGGGTTTCAAAAATTTTTACTCTTCCATTAAAACACAAGAAGAAAGCGGCATCGAAGGACATTACTACGGAACTGAAAACCGCACAGAACTGAGTAGGATCGATTACTAGGAAATAGAAATCCGGAAATCCAGAAGAAAATCCGGCAGCAAGTATACTAAATTACTGCTGCACAGACCCACATATTCTGGAACAAAACAGATGTCTACACTACACATATGTGGAGAACACAAATTTCAGAAATATTGCAGAAACTGATTATTCAGATACCAAATACAACAATAACTCGGTTACACATTTCAGAATAAGAACAATTGTATTTTCATAACTCCAAAACTCGTATCCAACAATAAAACGAGACAACTATAATATAATATCCTGAAAACAGGCATAAGCCCTCAGGAGATAAAACGTGTCATATAAGTAAGTTAGGCACGCAGGCCTGATAAATCTTTAGAAGACAACTCTTAGAAACTATATAACACATTAGCAAGCATTATAACAAATTTAGTAGCTGTAGCAATCACTGTCCTGATGTCTCACCTGAAAATATTTAAACAACGGGGGTGAGCTAAAAAGCTCAGTGAGTAAAAGACGCTAAAAGCCATCCATAGTACACATCAAAAATATCATGCTTAACAGATAAGATACATAATATGCACACTCATATCAAAACAAAACATAATCAAATACAGATACTTATAACAATAGGCATCAAGCATGAGGTAGGATATAAGTCTACCAACCCATTCCAACTAATCACACTGCCCAACACATCTATAATACAGATCGAAACAGAACTACAGAAAATCAGAGCTGACAGACAGAACAGATCGAAACAGAACTACAGAAATCAGAGCTGACAGACAGAAAATTAGAATTTTCAGAATCCAAACGGATAGTCTACATCGGAAACAGAAAGGCCACAGAAGGCCTGAAGACCACAGAAGGTCTGATGACCACAGAAGGTCTGACCCCACCTCTGCCGAGGACGAGACATGCATGCATATCAGAAACAGAATGGTAGAGGAGGTATCAGTGGGTGGCCCCCGTCTCGTCAAGACGTGGCACTCTGGCCTCCAATACTGGTAGAGGAGGTATCAGTGGGTGGCCCCCGTCTTGTCAGGACGTGGCACTCTGGCCTCCAATACCCAGAACAGAACAGAAATAGTGGAGGGAGAACGGAAGGTGAGACCAGCTCACATCTACCCTTCACTAGTGTCTCATGGGTCGTAGTAGACTATCAGCACCATTACAGTGTCTCATGGGTCGTAGTAGACTATCAGCACCATTACAGCGCCACAGAAGGAGGATAAGGACACGGAAGAGTGCTTCACTAGGGCATAATTTTTACAGAACAGATCATGCTGAAACGGAGGAGTAGGACTAACCACTACTAAATTATCACATCATGCCCAAAGTATCTCACAGATAAGAAAATGACACACCCTAATATCTAGTCCTTAACAAAATTACAATTTGCAGAAAATCAAAGCTGAACACACTTCATAATTTTTGCCATCAACCAGAAGTAATATATGAGTGAATTCCTTGAATTCCTTAGATTTCATGCAACTATCCTTAATTCATGTCAAACCATTCTATGTTCTCACAAAGGTTATAACACATTCAAAGTTTCAGAAAATTCACAACATATATATACAGAATAGAAATTTTTCACATAACAAACAATTAAACAGATGTTTCAGAAAAAATAGATTAATATATCATACTTGCAACAGATGTTTCAGACCGAGTAAGTAACCTAAAATAGGCAATATGATATTCACAATAAAGCTATTTGAATCTACTTTCCAATAGAACTGAATCCGTCGGATTTGGAGTTATAACCGGGGAGATATGGGTGTTCGAACATAGAAAGGTCGGGATTTCAGAATTCCAGAAAACAGATTCGTATATCAGTATTGCGACACAAATTTCAGATCCAATAACTAACAGAAAATAGGCGACATGGTAGTAAAATTGAATCCCTTCGAGTCTACTTTCTAATAAAACTGATTTGACAAGATTTCGAGCTATACCTAGGGAGATATGATGGTTCGAACACATAAAGGTCGAAACCCAGATTTCCAGAAAACTGATTTTGTACAGCTAGATTGCAATACAGATTGAAATACGAATACAGTTCGGATATAGTCGATATCATATTCAAATTAAAGCCGAATGTATCTAGTTTCATACAAAATTTATTTCGTGCTATTTGGATCTATAGGCCATGAGATATTGGGGTTATAGTACACAAAGGTCAGATTAGAGAATGCAGATTTCAGCAGAACAGGATTTTAAAACCCTATAAATATTTGAATTCAACCCCATACGGATAATCATTGCAAATAACGAATTTTAATTGAATGATAATCTACAATTTAGCGGATTAGACTCCTTAGGATCGAATTACTCACCGAAAAACGTTCACAGAAGAAAAACGCCAAGACAGAGGATCACCAGGAAGTTCGTCCACCACCAGTCTGCCACCACCAGCGTCAGAAATCTCAGGAGGCGCCAAGCATAGTAAGGGGCGACAACCAAAGGCGGCTAGGGCAAGAAAACACAAAAGTCGTGAGGGAGAGGAGCCCTCACGCAATTCCTCTTTTTCTCCCACCCCAAACGGATCCAAGATCCAATAACCCAGTTAACTTAAGTGAAAAATCGGTTTTATGGGCTTACCTGGGCTTAACCACCCTGCGCCACTCCAATAATATCAGAAATATGCGCCACCATGGTGGAAAGAATTCCAGGAGCGAAGAATCAAGGTTGAGGGTTTAAATCCTCAACCAAAATAATTATTTTTGCCCTGTAGGAAAAATTCCTACACTTAGGCAAAAATCCCAAAATTTTAACAGATAAAAATACAGAAACAGAATTTCTAACCTTAAATCATAATTCAGAAAAATCGAGGGCGTTACATCTTGGACAAAGTCTTGAACCATTTTGTCCAATTTGTCCCATCCAGTTTATGTTTATAAAGTTTCAATCTTAGATCAGGAGATGCCTTCTACAATAAGCAAATAAGTAAAATAAGTACTATGATAAAGCATTTAACAAGGACTTTAAATTAAATGCTATGCTCCCACTATTTCCAAAACAAGTTGAGGACTCTCAAACTCAACATAGAAATGAGTGAGTAGGATCCTAATTTCACATGAGGTCTCCGCGACTCACGAGGGTGAGTTGAGATGCACAGAGAGTCCCACGCTTCCTTAGGTAGGCATGCCAGCCAATTGTGCCACGCATAATTCCTCTTAGCTAAGACAGACTAGGCGCCCTGTGTCCAGCGAGGGCTGGATACAACACAGAACCCTATCCTCTCAACAGCTGCCTCTAGTGATTCATCATGTCTGTGACATATGAAAAACTAGTCAAGTCTGGTCCTAACCGTTATGCCCAGGGCCAACGAATTTCCTTGCGAAGGCACGCCCAGGTTAAAACTGGACTGGGGAAATCATTGTCACCACACACCTCCTAAAGATAAGTGAGTGTGTCCCACGAGGGTGGAAAACAGTTCACAACATCACCGATCGATAGTTTGATGAGGGCTACGCGTTAGAAGGCTATTGACTTGATATTTTAATGAGAGTTTTGCATGTTCGTTTTATTCTTTTCTAGCATGCATCTTTCCTATGGTTATGGCAGCAAGGAAAAACATCACAGGCATGCAATGGACAAAATAATAAACCATCACAGGCATGCTATTTTTGGTCGATATGGTCATAGCCCTTTTCATACACATAACTTGTCACGAGCCATGTGACATGTTATTGTGCATCCAAGGGTTGCGAGTCCCTAAAGCAGATCGGCCCATGCTAGAAACCGAAAGCATGTGTCCTTCCTTCAGCCGCAAGTCCATCACCATGCTTCCAAAGCTGGCGCCTCTTCTGACTCCGATTGAAGAAGACTCCTTGTTGTCAAGATGAAGCCTTAACCTATCATATAACTCTACATCTATTCTAAACAAGATGAAAAATTCCTCTACAACAAGATAGGGAGAGAACCACACGCAGGTGGAAAAAGATTTTTACAAGCATTCATCACAAGTGGAAACATGCTTCCACATCACAACACAGGAGGGCACTCGCTATGACCATATCAACCCAATCAAGTGGCGCATGTAAAATTTGAAAAACCGGAATAATCAAATTTTAGCACCCTATGCGCCAACATCATCCAAAGCACTCTCTTAACCAATTTTATGCCAAAATTTAGATCAAGTTCCATGATGATTTCATAGACCCTATCGGCTGGCAGTTTTGTCAGATCAAGAGACCCGGCCAGTCCGAAGACACAATGCCCGTCCTACTTGGCAAAACCTACGTGCACCTTTGGTCTTAAATCAAGCATAAACAAGATTCAAGTTTCGGCCATAAAGTTGAGAAGAGAAGATTGGATGAAAAACGCTTTCTAAGTGAAACGCGCATGGATAGAAGAAAAATTTTCCAAAAATTTTTCACACAAGCAAACATACACCTTGTGTTTCTCGCAAGTAGCTCTGATACCACTGTTAGGGAATGCCGGATGTAATTTTAAAATTTTGCAGTCCTAGGACGCAGCGGAAGAAGTATTACACCCGAAACACATTCCTTTCCCAAGGATCCATGCGAGTGAGTATACACAAGGATGTGATAGAGATATACCTCTTTTGCTTGCCTAGATGTCGAAGCCATGTTGAAGGCGCCCATGTGTTCGCCCTCTACAAGTATCCACGCGTCGACTCCTTGATCGTTGTTCCCTTCCACGCTCGGTGCTAGCCTCGGGAGGAGAATCAAGCCTTCACTTCCACTTGCGCCACCTTCAAGAGAAGTTGCGCCAAGGAGGGGATAGGGAAGATGATGCCGCCAAGGACTTCCCTCTTCTTCTTTGCTTGCGCCACCTCCAAGGTGCGCCTATGGCCAAGGGACGATGAGGGCTTGTGACAAGAAGATGCCACCAAGCACAAAGAATCCTTGCGCCAAGAAGAGAGGAAGAGGAAGAACTTGCGGCTCCAAGGAAGAAGTTTGCACCACCTTGTTGTCGCCCTTTGCTTTGCTCTCTCTCGCTTCTATGTGTGTTCACGCCTCCTTAAAGTCCAACCGTAGAAGGGGCGGTAAGGGGTCCTATAAATAGGACAAGAGGCGGCAAGGCAATGGCTAAGATCATGCCAAGTGGGCGGCTAGGATAAAGGGGTCTTGAGGTAAGGAAAGTCTCCAAGACTTTACCATAAACCTCATTCAACCTATCCTAATTTGCCCAATGGCCATATCAGCCCAAGACATGCTTAGATGCATGCATTCCATCCAAGGGAAGGGCAAGGCGCAACAAGCATGAGGAGTTTCGGCTAGGGTAAGAATTTTGGGAGAAACTAGGGTTTTAGGTAAGGTAAGTCTCCAAGACATTACCATATACCTTACCCTACTATCCATATGCGCCCAAGCTCTTTCCAAAAGAGCCATCAAGCCATATCAGCCCCAAGACTTACCTTAGAGGCAAGTATTCCTTCCAAGGAAGAAGGGCTAGGCGCCCTTTACTTCCATAATGAAGCAAAGGCGCCTCCCTCACCCCATTATGCCCCTAGGCGCCAATGGGGTGAGATTTCTCCCCATTATACCCTTTTAAGCTTATTCCTCTTCATGACAACTAATTATTGGGCCTCATTGGATAATGAGCTAGCCCAAACTTCATGGCATGGGTTGATTAAGCCATTGGATCCAATCCAATGCAACCCTAATCCAAATGTGACCAATCTAGGTCAATTTCGGGTCAACCTGCCAAAAATGAAGTTTGGCTCCAATAACTTTCTTCCAACTCATCAGGCCCATTGGCGCTGATGAAATCTTCCAAATGGATCTAAGTTATCCAATAACTTGATCCTAAGGCTTCTGATTAAAGCAACGTCAAGAGTCTATTGCGTGTGACCCCGTAGCATCCATATGACGATGGCAATGATGTAAACATCATAAGTAGTGAGGGGTATCTAGCAACACATCACTACTACCCATGTCATAGGACTTAAGTCATTATGGCAACAACTCCTAACAAGCAATGAGGATTCCTATTGCATTACAGATCCCTTTGCCTAAGCTGATATCCTGCCATTGGATTAGTCTCAAGTTTATTATCCAATGCATTGGTCATGACTCAACAAGTGTGGCCACACTCTCCTGTCATGCACCAATAAGGTGGGGCGCCCCGAGGTGGATATCATGCTTCCTCGGAAGGAAGGGGCAAATCCTACTATTGGTCATCCATGTCTCTACGTGACTTATGACATGCCCAATGACAATCGTTTTGATCTCCCAATTACGGAGAGACGTAAGACTGTATTAAAGCATACCCTTCATCAAGTCTAGACATGAATACCTCAAGTCTAAGGATCAATGCAAACCTCTTGCATGTGAGATTGACTTGTTGACTAGACAAGTCAATCCTCACGGTGGATCACTCCAGTGCATCCAATGCACCTGTATGTCTGCGTTACTGTGCCCCGCACCTAACCAGCCCATACACCAGTCTCACATGTACCGAAGCTGTCCCATATCTGCTAAGGTACCTTGTCTGGGGATAGCTTATGAGAATGGATCCAATCCAAACTCCTGGGACATTATTTATGCAACTCAATACATCAACGCAGGTAGAGAAGTCTGCATAATAACGACCATGCCTATATAAAGAGTAATAGTTCTATCAAAGTACATTTTTCCAATGCCTGACCATGTCCACACATTGGTCTTTAGGGCATATACACCAACAGAATTACAATAAGCCATAGTTTAGAATGATAAAAAAATCGAAGAGAAAGAGGAAGTTTTACTAAACACATAGCTGTAATGAAAATTACAGCCGGTAATTTTTGTATGAATAATGCAGGCGTCCCTTCTTTCTTTGATTTCTCCTCTAGTCGATCTTTTTTCGCTCTGAGACTTCTAGGGTATGTTCTCTTCTTCCAGGCGTAGCTTTCCCTCAAATTTCACTGCAGTAGATGCTCTCTATACTTCACGACGGTGAACCCTAGGGCGGTGGTGAAGATGGTGATTTCTCTCTGAGTGGTCAATCAAAATTAGGACTTTCGGTTCGTTGATCTCCTCCTTCTCCCCCGTATTTCCCTCTTTACGGATTTTGAAATGGTGGTCTAAAACGTCCGCAATCATCCACACAAAAATCGGGCTTTAATAAGACTAGGAAAATCGGCTGTCTAGAATACAATTACAGCCGTAATTTCCATTACGACAGTGTCGTAATGTGTTCTGGTCAAAATTCTGGAATAATTACGTGCCATAAAAACAACATGGGAGTATCGTGATCGCACAAAACCTTCTAGAAAGAAATCACCCGAAAATACGGCCCATAATTTTCATTACAGCAATGCCGTAATATCTGCAAATCTTTCTGGACAGAAATCAACCGAAATTACGGCAGATCACATAGATTACGGTAGTGCCATGGTTTATTATGTAGGTTCAGTAAAACCACGGTACTGTAATATTGATCACAGTCCTACCGTAATTTGGTCTGAAGCTTCTATTTGCGTGAAATTTGACATGTAATCTTCTGTTGATGATGAGAATTTGTCTATGCACTTGAATTGCTTGAAAGCACCTTAAAATGATATCTTTTTACCTGAAAATGATAAAAAATCAGAAAAGGTGTAGATTCTGTAATATTTGATAAATAAGGCATGAAAATAAGCAAAAGAGCATGATCATGACACAAAAAGACCTATAAAATGACACAAAATATACTATGAATTTTTGTGTCATCAGGAAACCCCGAGGATTTTAAAATTTTAATTACATGTACAGTGCAAGCAAATCCCCAACACAGGCCGATCCCAAAAACCCAATAGATTGATGCTTGTGAGGGGGTTGACATGATGAGAGGAGAGAGTACCTAAGAGCAAGAAGATGTGATGCCGATGTAGGCACCCAAGTGTGCACCCTCTGCAATCTCACACACAACGGATCCTCGAGTTCTCTTCTTCCACGCCCGGTGCTAGCCTCGGGAAGAAGATCCAAACCGTATGGTACCTCCTAGAGAAGTTGCGCCTCCTTCAAGGGAGGATGCGCCCACAAAGAGATGAGGAAGAGGAAGCCGCCAAGATCCTTGTTTCACTTGCACCTAGAGGGAAGGAAAATTGATGACTTGCAGCTTGATGGAAGGTGTTTGCGCCAAGTGGTCCTTGCTCTCGCCTTTTGGTTGCTCACGCCAAGGATAAATGGAGCTCTCGCTTATATTGAAGTATATATTAACAAGAGGCGGCAAGATAAGGGCATAGGTGCAACTCATGAAGACACAAGCGGCTAGGGTAAGAGGGGAGGCCAATTAGGGTGTGTGGTAAGGAATCTCTCCAAGACTTTTCCATAAATCTCATCCCCTCTTCCATATGTGCTTAGGACTTGCCATACATGTCCATTCAGCCATATGCACCCCAAGCATTGCCTTAGATGCAAGCTTTCCATCCAAGGAACAAGGGGGAAGGCACCAATTGCTTCCTAATGAAGCACTTTGTGCCAACTCCTCCCCATTATGCCATTAGGCCCCAATGGGGTGAATTTTCTTCCCATTATACCCTTAAGCCCACTTATCTCTTCATGACAACTTATTGTTGGGCCTTATTGGGTAATGAGCTAGCCCAAACTTTATTACCTAGGTTGATTAAACCATTGGATCCAATCCAATGCAACCCTAACTCAAATGTGATCAACCATGATCAATTTCAGGTCAACATGCCAAAAATGAAATTTGGCTATAATAAGTTTCTTCCATCTCATCAGGCCCATTGGCGCTGATGAAATCTCCCAAATAGATCCGAGCTATCCAATAACTCGATCATAAGGCTTCCCGATCAATATGAGAACTCGAGTATCAAGGTGTGCGACCCTGTAGGTTTTTCTGACGTTGGCAGTGATGAACAAGGTTCATCACAAGCAGTGAGTGGCACCTAGCAGTGCATCGTTGCTACCCAAGTCATTGGAATGGATATCGATATCGACATCCCCATCATCGCAACAAGATATTGATGCATTACAGTCTTTTTGCCAAATTGATATCCGATTGGACAAGTGTGTCACCACTTGTTTTCACCCAATCTCATGGTCATGACTAAATTAGGCTTTAACTGGGTATGGCCATATACTTTCAGTCATAGAACCATAGGGGGCCCTATGGACATCAAGCTTCCTTCAGGAAGGGGCAAATCCTTTGTCTGTACATTAACCTTCTTATATAGATCGTGACATACTCAATGACAATCGTTATGACCTCTCAACTACGGCGAGGTGTTAGGTTATATCAAAGTATGTCTCTAACCATGTAGAAGAGTCAATGACCTCAAGTCAAGGGATCAATGCATCTTCTGTCACTTGTGAGGATAACTCATGACACCAAGTCATAGCCTCATAGTGGGTTGATCCAGTATATTCGTCACTGATATACCAATACATCTACGTTAGCACCTCGTGTCTAACCAGCCCATATACCAGTCTCACATATACCAGAGCTGTCCCATATCCACTCAGGTACATTGACTGGGGATAAGAGTTTGAGCACAGATCCAATCTGTCTCTAGGGACATTATCATGTAAGAACACAATCGCAGATGTAAACAAAGCATGATAACGATAATGCTATAACGATATATATAAAATATCAATGTCAAGTAGTACAAAAGATAGACCAATAAAAGGTCTTAGGGCATAAACACCAATAGACCCATAATAAGATGTTAGAGAGCCAAATAGCTCAGCAGGCAAGCACTTCCAATAGGCCTACGGGTAAGCTTCTAGGGCAACCAGAGATGAATCATAGGGAGCATTGTAATGCCATTACCATTGTGAATGGTGAGTATTTAAATGAGCCTAGGATGCATGACAAGGAACCTACATCTAAAGCTAGTGAAGAGCAGTCTGAAAATTCTCTACCTGATAAGGAATTTCCTATGGCGATGGGGAAAGAACAGGTCTACGTAGGTCACCCTACATATGTTCCACCCATTCCTTTCCCTCAAAGGCTAGTAAAGGCAGAAATGGAAAAGCAACTTGGTAAATCTCTTGAGCATAAAATTGAAGAGCATGACACTGTGACACCAACAAAGGAATGTAGAATGGTGAGTCAAAATAGAGTGACTATAAAAGTGAAAGATCCTAGAAGCTTTTCGATACCCTGTCAAGTTGGTAAGATATCTTTTGAGCATGCATTATATGATTTGGGTGCAAGCGTGAGATTGATGCCCTTATCTATCTGTAAAAAGATTGATGTTGGGGAAATGAAGCCGACAAAGGTTTTGCTTTAACTTGCTAACCGTTCTATTCAACATCCTGTGCGAATTTTGGAAGATATTCCTATCAAAGTTGGTAACTTCTCTATTTTAACTGACTTTTGACAGGTCCCGCAAGTGCACGGTAATGTCGACGTAATATAAAAGGTTGTTGAACCCACTAGAAAGTCTAAGTCTCAATAGCTAAGTGATTCAAAATGGGGTTTTTTTGTAAGCAGTAAGTGATAATGAGAAATCAATGACAACGATACGAAAAAATATCTATATGAGAGAGAACGAGACTTCAGTATCCACCACACTGATGAATCTAACTTAATTAAAAGTTGTCTATTACAAGAGTTTATAATTTTGCATAAGGAATCCTCCAAAAATACAGGATGCCCCTTCTCGGTCAGTATACCCTGGTACCTATCTAAAACTACCTCATACTCTCGCGGTGGGTAGTTTTAAATCGATCCAATGACTTTGAAGGAAGATTATGATGCCCTCGAGTGAATTGTAAACACTCTCATGTTAAAAATCCACAAGTCTTACCTGGGGAGTCCACCGACACAATCCTCCTCTCGGTCAGGATGGGGTCGACTATCACACGATATTACGCAGCCAAAGTAATATCACAAAATTATAGCACTAAGGTAAAATATACTCATATAAACATCAAAATAACAGAATTGATTAAAATTGCAAGATAGAAATCATCAGTGGGTTTCAACCAAGTCCTGAAAAGGGTTTTATGCTACAATAATCATGAAAGCTCACATAAATCTCTTTAAAATATCAAAAAAATTTCTACCAAATATTTTGGAGAGGAAGGAGAGGATGAACCGAATAAGATCCCCAAAAATCGTGAAGATCTAATGCTATAATCTCTCGAAATTGCCTGAAATGCTACGTCGCTTGATCCGTTCGCCCTAGCCACTTCGTGAAGATCTAACGCTCTAATTTGGCAACCATAGAGAGGGCTTTTATATTCTTTGGATTCGCCTCCCTCTTAGCTTTCCAAAATATATTTTCTTGCCTTTTTTGGATTTTTCTAGGGCTCAGAATCAAAGAAAAATGGAGTGAAGGTCAGTCTGCAAAGTCATGATTACGGGTGAACCCCGCCGGGTTCACCCGGCTGTGAAGTCTACTGTGAAGTTTTGTCGAGTAAAAATCACCGGCGAACCCCATGGGGTTCACCCACTAGTGAAGTCTTCTGTACGTTTCTACTCAAGCTCCCTCCGAGAGAATCACGGGTGAACACCAAAAGCATGGGCAAGCCATGAAGTGTTCTATGAATTTTTGGACATCTAGTGAAAGCACCGGTGAACCCCGCCAGGTTCACCTTGCCGTATTTTTCAAAGAAGTTCGGATTGGGCCCAAATTTGACGTGCAGCTTCATCTTCTCGTAAGGAGTCACCTCATGATTTAGAATCTTTAAAAGGCTTCAAAATTGGGTGATTTTACCTAAAATTCCGCAAAAATAAGAAAAAGTGAAGATTCTGAAGCAAACAAGTAAATAAGCCTAAATGGAGTATAAAAACATTGAAATCGACGTAGATTTGAGATGAAATAATGCTAGAAATTACTATTAAAATGCAAGGCATCAAATACTCCTAGACTTAAATCTTTGTTTGTCCTCAAGCAATTAAAGTGAATTGCATGAAAGGTATGAAAATAATCATTCAGGTTAAAAGCAAACATCCAAATTATAAACACATGTACTAGTAATCCAAGATCTAGTCAGAAGAAATCAAGTGATTGAGTCTTTTGAATGTTTAGTAGTTTGATCCCATAATTCCTAGAAGTCAAGGAACTCAGTCATTTGTAAATAGAAAACTCAATCAAGCATACACATTACTCATGTTATTCCAATCCATCCAAATCAACTTGTTGGGATTAACTCAAATGTATGGTTAAGGATGCAAAAACTCCAATAGCTAATTATGATATCAGACTTCATCTCATATCCTTAGGTACCACTATCAATTTTTCATAGTTCCAAGTAGAGGAGTCTCTCTTAGATTTCAGCTCATGTTCTTAGGTACCACTGCCAATTTTTTGCAGTGCCAAGTAGAGGAATCTAAGAGTTTTTTTTGGTGTTGAAAAAGCTTTTCATCTCATCATAAATGTAGTTTTCTCCCAACAAGAGAAAGGACTCAAGGAACGAATAAGTAGATGTGTATCTTAATATGAGTTTACAGGTATACTACCAACATAGGTTCTTTGAACAGTCTCAGAAATATTCGACCCACTAATTAACAGTCTAAAGCAATCCAAATCAAAAGATTTCATAATCGTAGAGCACATGGATATGATCATAGGGTATTTCTAATTGGGTGGTGCATTCAACAGATCATGATTATTCCTAACCAAGCATGAATTCAAACTCAATGATTAGACCTAGCTATCATAGTATTAAAATTATTTCACTATAGCATGGTGAACACATGACTAAGCCCTGAACCACAACATCACAATGTAAATATATCAAAATAACCACATGTGCAACTCATTCAATCTAACATGATGGGTAGATCAACTCATCCATAGTTTAACACAACAATATAAGGATCATAACAAAATATTGAGATAATGCATGGAAACAGATCCAAATGTGTTGACATGTCATACATCGCAGTCAAGGGGCCTAAAGATGAGACCACGCCCTCGAATAGTGGCATATAAGAACAATGCCAAATAAATAACCAGCCAGTCAAAGTAAGTAGCAAACACATAAACTATGTAAAATAAGTACCCATTCAAAAGGAAACCATGGCAAATAAAGATGAGATAATAGAAATGAGACAGCTCACCCACTCTAAATATCACATAGTCCTCTATGCGAAGGCATGTACATGAGAGGAGCGGGCGGGAGGCCGAGCGCTGGTAGGTCTACTTCTTCCTTTGCGATCGAGAGCCTTAAGCCTTGGAGCTCTTGCCCTTACCGCGAAACGAGAGATCCGGCTTGTCCTCCTCGTCGAAAGAGATGGCTACACCTGCCATGTTTTCTTCAGACAAAAAGCATAGCCTCTCGTCCATGGAAGACAACTTCTCCCAAACTAAGCTCATCATCTTGTGTTGTCGCTGCATCCCCGCCTCCATAGTCTGCCAATGTGAGGTTTGCTCCTGACGGAGATAGCTGAGAGTGGTATCCATTTGATCGAGTGCCTCCCTCTGGCGAAATACCTCCCCTCTCTAGCGGAGCTGCTCCTCATGCATCTCCTATAAGAGGGCCATCATAGACCCGGTAGATGAGGAGCTGCCAAAATGAAAAAAGCCCTAATTTTCATCCACTATCGAGGGTGAAATCAAGTTTTTCACCACCGCCCTAGGTTTCGACACTGGGAAGCATACAACGCATCTCCGTCTATGAAATTTGAGGGGAAGCTTCGCTTGGATGAGGAGACGATACCCCAGAAGTTTCAGAGAGAAAGGATCTCGATCGGAGGAGAAATCAATGAAAGAGTGGGCGCTGGCACTGTTCATCGCGATTCTTAGAGCAATTTATGGCTGTATTTTCTATTATAGTCGTGCTGTAAAATTGTTTTCCCCTTTTCTTTTAGATTTCTGATATTCTGAAATTATGGTGTATTGTAACTCTTTTTCCATGCTAGCTTAAACCTTTTATGGGACTTGGGGGAGTAATTGCCTTTTATTTCTAATGACTAGATGATTGTATTTTGTTAGAATAGTTTTATTATGGTAATTCTACTTATGTGATGATTGCCTATAACTCTCCATAGATTTCTTATTATCATGCATGTTTTTAGAGTTTTCGCAATATGGATTGAAAGGTGATTTGCTTGAGAACTTGGAACCCTAAAATTGAATATTAGGAACTCACCGTAAGAAATTAGGTTAGTTCTTATTTCTTGATTTTAGAAGAATAATTGCCATGTTTAATAATTTAAATCTAGGATTGAGTTATTTTGTTAAACGTGAAGATCTTGTGCGAAAGTGAGGATCAGAACGTTGGAGAACCATAAGTAGAACCTGTGTTGAGACTCGGATGTACGAAAGTGATCCTTGAGATTCCACTTGAGATAATCAACTTAGGATTCGGATGCACGAAAGTGATCCTTGAGTTCTTTGATTGATGATTTACTTATTTTCAGCTTGGGATAGATCTTGCGTGAAAGCGAGGATCGGTCCCTGCATGATTGTCTACACGAAAGTGAGATAATCCTTTTATGAAGTAAATTATATCTTTATCGTGATAAAATTAGTCTGACAACCTTTTATTCACATCTAGTCATTGAAATTAAGGTGGATGAAACCCTAGTCTCAGTTTCTCTCGGATTTCATGTTCTTTCTATCATTTACTTGCATTATAATCGATTGCTTAGCTAGTGAGAATAAAATTATTTGGTACTTAACAATAAGGTCTCTATGGTTCGATATATTTTTATTACTTCGAGTATCCATGCACTTGCGGATTACAACAAGTTTTTGGCCCCATTGCCGGAGACTTTAGTTTTGTTAATATCAAAATAGTTGTTAGTATTGCTAGACTAAGTTTTATTTGTTTTTAGTTTTAACTTTGTTGTCTGTTTTTGCTGGTTTTGGATTTTCACAAGTTGTGATAGAACTATGATGTGATCCGAAAGGACACACTTTTAAATATAAGTAGGTAGACTCATTTAAGGAGTCGCAGCCAAAACTTGTTTGGCACACAGTTCGGCAAAGGGAGGGAATACTGACTTCCTTTGAAGGTGAGGCAGTAAGAGTCACCTCGGCGAATGATAAGCTTCATGGCGACACACAACTCGATATCGAGCCGGTTGTTGCCACTAGCTTCCGCGGTACCATAGGGGATGACCCCTAGAGAAACAGCCAGTGGGGTGATCAGACCACCCATAACGATAGCTCCCTTGCGTGAATGCACGATGCGGCTGAATTGTTTTGCCAAATAGTAGCCCGAGTCGACCCTAAAAGCATGCAGCATACACCGTAAGTAAAAAAGTTTTGATTGACGGATCATACTATCACTTTCCCTGCAGCCGAAGATGGTGTGGGCCAAAACCCAATGAACATAGCGGATGGCCGAGTTGCATATGCTGGATGCTCTAGCAACACGTGTCGAGTAAATATGCTCGTTCGTGATCGCTCCCCAAAATCCTTGCTTGGAGTATTCCATCGGTACCTTGTGCGTACAAGGTTTCGGGAAGCCGTATACACCGCGCAGCTGTGATAGAGATAAGGAGTGTTCGAGGTTACTCAACCGGAATGTGACTCGACCAAGATCTTGGTCAAGGATGGTGTCAGCCTGTACGTCGATAGAACTGAAGAACTCAAGTGTGATCCTGATGTATGTGGGGTGCGCCATCTGCATAAATTGGTCCTAGCTGATATTGGAATACATGAATTGCACGTCATCAAGTAAACCAAGCATCCCCAATGTACTTCGGTCGTGGTAATGTGTATTGATGACCTTGCGTTGGATGAGCAGATTGTAACGATCTTGCTTCTCAGCATTGCAGAATATGATGCCGAACTCGTTCGACATTGGAGCAGGGGACGGTGGCTGATGGGAAAAGGAAGTCTGCTAGCGTGAAGGAGGAGGTGTAGGTTGATGACCGTGATGTCGCTGCTGAGGAGGGTGTGAAGGCGGCAATGGAGTGTACTCGTCGGGCATGAGGTGTGGTGCTGAGAGACCAATGTCTTCCACTTAGGTGTCATGGTAGAGCAAGAGAACTCATGCAGGTCCCTTAGTAGAGTTGTGGAGGAGGAAAAAGCCAATCGGAAGCTGCGGCAGAAGTCGGCGGCGAGAGAAGGACGCAGCGGTAGAAAATCGCAAAACTGGGGGAGGAATTAGAAATCCGTTGCAAGTCGCCGATCTTAAGGGCACAAACCTTGGGGGAAATGCAGATCTGGGAGGAAGAAATTGTCCAGAGTGTTGAGGAGAAGAAAGATCACCGGAGGAGGGAGAATCGGGGCGAAAGGGGCAGGCGGCACATGATGACTTGCATTTATATAGTATTTTTAGTATACTTTTACCATCATTTATCTCTCTTTTCTACCATGCTTTCACATATTTTGGTTTAAATCCCTTTGTTTGTTCGAAATCTTCACCTTTCTTCAGTTTTGACATATTTTAAGTGAAAATGCCTACAAATCGATGGATTTCGGTGAATCCAAACACATAGATGAATTCTACATATCAAGACGAAGCTGCCCATAAAATTTTATACAAATCGAAGCATGTTTAGAAAAATATGCCCCCCCCCCCCCCATGAAAATTTTTACGGCCATAGTTTTTGAACATACAGAAGAAATTATGGCCCTACCCGTAATTTTCATCAAGGCCATATTAGAAATCCACCGAAGGTTTCACGGCCGTGTGTATAATATTTCACGGCCGTGATTCTGTAAATCCAGAATTAAATAGAAAGTTTCAGGGCCGGGTGTGAAATATTTCATGGACGTGATTCTATCGGGTAAAAATTCCAGAATTGAACAGACTGTTTCATGGTCGGCCATGAAATATTTCACAACCGTAATTTCGTCTGCTAGTTTCGGATTTGACTTCGTTTCTCATCCGATTCGATCCATTTTCGAGCTAGATTTTGGGAAAAACCTAATGGAAGGATGGGGAAGTATTAGGGAGCTTTGGGACGAGTTTGAGGACATTTTGGCCAATTTTCTAGCGGGATTCAGCGAGAAGGCGAGAGTTAGGGCGACAAGCGGTGAATAACGATTCTACACCATAAAAGCTTCGATCTTCTGGATTACTGGCATCAACCTTCAACAGGAAACATTAATCCTTGTCTTCCCTTATCGATTCTGTATGATTTGCCATTTTGTAATAAAAAAATATGGATTTCTTAAACGTGAACGTGTATAACATGTTAGTGTAAACCTTTATTCAGGATTAAAGGCATAGCCCTCTTTGTTTTTATGACTTGATTGTTTAATACCCTCTTGTGATGTGATTTGCTTTTGTTAGATTCAACTATTGTCATGATAATTACATGTTAATTACTGGCCATGATTTTCATGTCTTAGACGTCAAAAGAAGTACTAAGAAATGAATTATGATGTCGGATCTACAATATTTGAACAAGTTGATTTGAACACGAGAGTAGTTCGAATTAACTTGAGGGATTTTATTGATTTGTCAAGAACTCATTGGGTTTATCTTGAGTTAATAACCACAAGAGTAGGAGATTAATTCAGATAGACACCGGATTGTACTACTGAGAGGGGGCAATCTGTACATGCAGATGAATTCCCTTCAACATAGTAAATCCTTCTTAAGACTTCTTTAATTTTAATAAGTCTTGAAGCATAGAGTGGTGAACCCAAAATCCTGAATTTTCCATAATCGATTACAACCAAAGTCTGCTTTATTGTTTCTTCTATTTTAGTAGAGGTAAGGATCATTCTCTTTTAAGATTAGTCTAGCTAACGATTCTAAGCAAGAATCAGTACTTAGCCATTGGTCCCTGTGGGATCGATATTTTTATTACTTCGGTTTATCCGTGCACTTGCGGATCACATCAGCACGCAGGGTTGGGTAAAACCCTACCCATGACTTCCCATAAATATGGTGGAGACAAAGTTGAAAGCACCGGTGCACCCCGCCGGGTTCACCGGCCTGTGAAGTCCTCTAGATGTTTTCGGTTTTGTCAGAAATACGAGTGAACCCTATTGGGTTCACCTACCCGTGAAGTCCTCTCGATGTTTTCAGCACACTCCGAATCACACCCACTAGTGAAGTTCTCTGTAGGAATAATGTTGTGCCTGAATACAGTAGGCTTCATGGGAGAACCCCATGGGGTTCACTTGGCCATGAAGTCCTTTGTAAGGGACGTAAAATCCCAAAGCATTATACTCCATCCTGGATCGTTGAATTCACTCTGTTGCCACAAAAATTTCCCCGAAAACCCAATTTTTCATTACTCATAGTAGACTTCAAGGGTGAACCCCATGGGGTTCACCTGGCCGTGAAGTCCTCTATACTGCTCGAAAGTTTATTCTCGAATACCCTTTTCTCCAAATAGGTTCCTACAACACAAAAGGACTCGCAATCAGCAAGAATTCACATACTATCACGACAAAAGGCAAAGCAGAACTAATCAACTACGGAGTTCATCTAATAACAATGAAAAAAAAAACTCAGCAATAACTAAACAAGCAAAAACTTGTTTTGCATCTCAAGAGTGCTAGTTTAAGGTCAATAGCTCGACCCTAAAGAGGTTTCAAGTCACCAAGTTTGTTGGATCTGAAAGGGTAAGTACAACCCCTTTCTCAACCCACTCATCCTCGAAGCAATGTTTGTGTCGATGCCCGTTTACAGTGAAGCTTCCTGTGCATTATGTCCAGATAGTGATGGCGCCATAAGGTTGCACATGCTATACCACAAAGGGGCCAGACCACCTCGTTCGAAGCTTCCCTGGAAACAATCAAAGTTTGGAGTTGAAAAGTAACACCTTGTCCCCTACATGAAATTCCTTCTTCATAATGCGTTTGTCATGCCAATGTTTAGTGCGTTCCTTGTAGATCTTGGTATTTTCATATGCGTAGAGGCACATCTCTTCCAATTCATAAAGTTGTAGCTTTCTCTTCTCACCGGCACTCTTGAAGTCGTAGTTGATTTGCTTGATAGCCCAAAATGCCTTGTGCTCAAGTTCAACAGGTAAGTGATAGGATGTCCCATAAATGATTTAGAAAGGAGACATACTGAGGGGTGTCTTGTATGTTGTTCGATAGGCCCATAGAGCATCAAGTAATTTTAGTGGCCAATCCTTCCGTGATCTCGATATAGTTTTCTCAAGGATCTGCTTGATTTCCCTATTAGAGACCTCTACCTGACCACTAGTTTGAGGATGATAGGGCGTGGAAATTTTGTGCTTTACACCATACTTCTTGAAGAGTGCTCCAAATCCCTGCTCGATGAAGTGAGATCCTCCATCACTTATCAAAATACGTGGAACTCCAAATTGTGGAAAAATTGTTCTCTTCATAAGCTTCATAGTGACCCTAGTAGCCTCTGTGGAAGCCTCAACCCACTTAGACACATAGTCCACAGCAACTAGAATGTACTGTTTACCACATAAAGATGGGAAGGGTCTCATGAAATCAATCCCCCAGACATCAAAGATCTCCACCTCTAATATGTCGCTCAGTGGAAGTTCATCCATTTTTGAGATATTTCTAGTTCGTTAGCAGCTGTCACATGCTAGAATATAATGTCGAGCATCATGAAAAATAGAGGACCAAAATAAACCTGATTGTAAGACTTTAAAGGAAGTTTTGGCTGCCCCGACGTGTCCTCCATATGGTGAAGAGTGGCAATGCGTCAGCACATCATGTATCTCTGCCTCGGGGATGCATCGTCTGTAGGATCCGTCAGCACACCACTAGTATAGATAAGGTTCATCCTAGTAATAGAACTTCACATCATGCAGGAACTTCTTCTTTTTCTTGAAAGTAAGATCAGGGGGGAAGAATGTTAGAAACTATATAGCTCACATAATCTGCATACCATGGTACTTGTTGTTCCAAGAGGGCATATATATGTTCTTCAGGGAATGTATCATTAATTTCCAACTCCACTTCAGAGCTGTTTTCAGTATCTTGCTCCAGCCTTGAGAGATGGTCAGCCACAAGGTTCTCACTCCCCTTCTGATCTCTAATCTCAACATCAAATTCTTGTAAAAAAAGGATCCATCGAATAAGTCTTGGCTTGGCATCTTTCTTGTTGACCAGATATTTTATAGCTGCATAATCAGTAATAACAATTACTTTTGAATTAACTAAATGTGAGCGAAACTTATCGAAAGCAAAAACTATTGCAAGTAGCTCCTTTTCTATGGTGGCATAATTCATCTGTGCAGCATCAAGTGTTCTACTCGCATAGTATATAGCATGCAACTTTTTGTCCTTCCTTTGCACCAAGACCACCCCCACAGCTTGGTCACTTGTATCACACATGAGTTCAAAAGGTAGAGACCCATCTGGAGGTTGGATCATAGGCGTAGTTATCAAGGCTTCCTTGAGTTTAATAAAAGCATCTTCACATTCACGATCAAAACAAAAGATTGAATCTTTAGCAAGAAGATTAGTTAAAGGACGGGCTATTTTAGAAAAATCCTTGATAAATCTTGATAAATCTTCTATAGAAACCGGCATGACCCAAAAAACTTTGAATTCCGTTCACTGTTGTAGGCAGCTTCAAATTTTCAATGACTTCAACCTTTGCTCTATCTACCTCGATTCTGCACTTGGAGACTAAGTGCCCAAGGACTATACCTTCCCGGACCATGAAGTGACACTTCTCCTAGTTCAACATGAGATTCACCTCTTCACATCTCTATAAAACTTTAGAAAGGTTAGATAAACAATGGTTGAAAGAAAAGCCATACATAGAGAAGTCATCCATGAATATGTCCATAAAGTCTTCATTGTAATATGCAAAAATTTCCATCATTGCCTGTTGAAATGTTGCAGGGGCATTGCAAAGCCCAAAGGGCATTCTCCTGTAAACGTAAGTACCATAGGGGCAGGTAAAAGTAGTTTTCTCTTGATCATCAGGGTGGATGGGAATTTGGAAGAAACCTGAAAATCCATCTAGAAAATAAAAGTAAGAGTTATGAGCTAGTCTATCTAACATCTGATCAATGAATGGAAAAGGAAAGTGATCTTTTCTTATAGCAGAATTCTACTTCCTCCATCTTGTGACTGTGTGTGTGGGTTTCAACTCATCTGAATTATTCTTAATTACTTTAATACTTCCCTTCTTTGGTACAACATGTACCAGGCTCACCTAAGAACTATCTGATATCGGGTATATGACTCCTGCATCCAAAAGTTTGAGCACTTCCTTCTTCACAACATCTTTTATATATGAGTTAAGTCCGCATGGAAATTCCACAGAAGGCTTGCTATTTTCCTCTAATAAAATCCAGTGCATGCAAATAGAGGGGTTAATTCCCTTAATATCATCAAGTGAATAGCAAATTACCTTCTTGTGAAGACGGAGTTCTCTTAGGAGTAGTTCGGTTTGCTCTTTGTTCAATTCGACACTAACTATTACCGGGTATGTAAAATTGTCACCTATGAATTCATATCTGTTAGGGAATACCGGGTGTAATTTAAAATTTTGCAGTCCCAGGACACAGCGGAAGAATCATTACACCCGAAACATATTCCGTTCCCAAGGATCCATGCGAGAGAGAAGACACAAGGATGTGTTAGAGATGTACCTCTTTTGCTTGTCTAGATGTCGAAGCCATGTTGAAGGCGCCCAAGTGTTCGCCCTCCACAAGTATCCACGCGTTGACTTCTTGATCGTTGCTCCCTTCCACGCTTGGTGCTAGCCTCGGGAAGAGAATCAAGCCTTAGTGTTCCTTCACTATTCTTGCGCCACCTCCAAGGTTCATGCGCCAAGGGCAAGGAAGATGCCGCCAACTCCTTAACCTCTTCACTCCAATAGAAGAAGGAGAAGAAGAGTTCAGCCCTTAGGAAGAGTAGGAGGAAGTGGCGCCACCAAGTACTTCTCCAAGTCACGTCAAGAGGAGAGGAAGGAGAAGACTTGCGGCCACTAGTATGAAGAAGGGTTGCACCACCTTGATGTTGTCGCCCTTTGCCCTTGCTCTCGCCCCTCTATCTGTGTTCACGCCACTAAGCATTCGAACCATGAGAGGAGGCAGCTAGGGTCCCTTTTATAAGCCAAGAGGCGAGGAAGGGAGAGCCAAGATCATGCCAAGTGGGCGGCTAGGATGATAGGGGTTTGTGGTAAGGAAAGTCTCCAAGACTTTGCCATAAACCTCATTCAACCTATCCTTATTTGTCCAATAGCCATATCAGCCTAAGACATGCCTTAGAGGCATTCTTTCCATCCAAGGAGAAGGGCTAGGCGCAACAAGCAAGAGGAATTTCGGCTAGGGTAAGGGTTTGGGCGCATGTAGGGTTCATGAGGTAAGGAAAGTCTCCAAGACTTTACCATAAACATCTTTCTACTTCTCATATGCGCCCAAGCTCTTTCCAAAAGAGTCCTCAAGCCATATCAGCCCCAAGACTTGCCTTAGAGGCAAGTATTCCATCCAAGGAAGAGGGGCTAGGTGCCCTTTACTTCCATAATGAAGCAAAGGCGCCTCCCTCACCCCATTATGCCCCTAGGCGCCAATGGGGTGAGATTTCTCCCCCATTATACCCTTTTAATCCAATTCCTCTTCATGACAACTAATTATTGGGCCTCATTGGATAATGAGCTAGCCAAAACTTCATGGCATAGGTTGATTAAGCCATTGGATCTAATCCAATGCAACCCTAATCCAAATTCGACCAATCTAGGTCAATTTCGGGTCAACCTGCCAAAATGAAGTTTGGCTCCAATAACTTTCTTCCAACTCATCAGGCCCATTGGCGCTGATGAAATCTTCCAAATGGATCCAAGTTATCCAATAACTTGATCCTAAGGCTTCTGATTAAAGCAACGTCAAGAGTCTATTGCATGTGACCCCGTAGGATCCATATGACGATGGCAATGATGTAAACATCATAAGTAGTGAGGGGTATCTAGCAACACATCACTACTACCCATGTCATAGGACTTAAGTCATTATGGCAACAACTCCTAACAAGCAACGAGGATTCCCATTGCATTATAGATCCCTTTGCCTAAGCTGATATCCTGCCATTGGATTAGTCTCAAGTTTATTATCCAATGCATTGGTCATGACTCAACAAGTGTGGCCACACTTTCCTGTCATGCACCAATAAGGTGGGGCGCCCCGAGTGGATATCATGCTTCCAATAAGGAAGGGGCAAATCCTACTATTGGTCATCCATGTCTCTACATGACTTATGACATGCCCAATGACAGTCGTTTTGATCTCCCAATTACGGAGAGACGTAAGACTGTATTAAAGCATACCCATCATCAAATCTAGACATGAATACCTCAAGTCTAAGGATAAATGCAAACCTCTTGCATGTGAGATTGACTTGTTGACTAGATAAGTCAATCCTCACGGTGGATCACTCCAGTGCATCTAATGCACCTATATGTCTGCGTTACTGTGCCCCGCACCTAACCAGCCCATACACCAGTCTCACATGTACCAAAGCTGTCCCATATCTGCTAAGGTACCTTGTCTGGGGATAGCTTATGAGAATGGATCCAATCCAAACCCCTGGGACATTATTTATGCAACTCTATACATCAACGCAGGTAGAGAAGTCTACATAATAACGACTATGCCTATATAAAGAGTAATTGTTCTATCAAAGTACATTCAAACAATGCCTGACTATGTCCATACATTAGTCTTTAGGGCATATACACCAACAATATCTTAATGTGCTAGGTAGACTTTTGAATTCAAGTTTCTTCCTCCCTTGCACTTCTTGGTTATTGATGTCTCGTACTTTTATAGTCTTTTAGACCTATATTTACCTGTGAATCGAGACCTATTTTCATATTTTTACATCCCTTTCCAGCTTATTTCATTGATTTTCTACAGAAGCTTCACTACTTGTCATGTTTGATGAGTATAGGATAATTCACTCATTTCTAGAGCTATTTGGTAGTATATTTACGTCCCTGAGTGAATCAAGAACCTTGACAAGAAGTTTGGGTTCAAACGGGACCAATTTTCAGAATTACGGCCAAGGCCCTAATATGCATTATGGCAGTAATTCCCAATTTGACTTCCCAAGGAGCCCATTTTTATGCAAGCATAATCATATCCCATAGATGAGCCCTTAATTTTCTCAATGGAAGCCTTTCGAAAGATAAAAGCTTTGATAGAGGACATTACGGGTATAGCCGTAATTTCACCTTGCCCATAATCTTCATATCGGCAACCTTTGATATCATACTATGGCCAGAATTCAAGTCAAGTCAAATGTCAACTCATCTGTAAAATTTCAGATGAAACAGAGTTTGCCACATAAATTATGGGCATGCCCATAATCTCATTACACCCGTAATGGCATTAAGACCATTAAGTGCATTAAAAGGCTGCATTAAAATGGCCATAACTTTTCTGTTACATGTTCGTTTCAGACGCTTTTGGTACCAAAATGATGAGCATTTAGTGGGTCATAAGTTTATGAATGTTTTGGGAGTTAAGTGGATCAATGTTGGCATTACAGGCATGCCCGTAATCTTCATTACACCTATAATCTCCTCTGTGTAGCCCAAATTTAAAACAACCATAACTCCCTCATTATAGCTCCGTTTTGGACATTTTTGGTGTCAAAACGTAGATAATAAAGAGATCTATCAATTCATTTGTTCAGAGTTTTATTAAAATCTAAAAACGGGGTGAAAACCTCTTGGAAGGGTCAATGAGTCTTGGCTTGGTGTGGAGTTCTCAGTGAAAATTTCGGAGAAGAAGTTCTCTTGGGCATCCGTTTCAGAAAGCTTGGAAAAAGAAGATTTCAACCCTTCTTGAAGAGTTTTCTATTTTCTATCTTCAAATCTTTCTTTTGTTTCTTTCTTCAAATCTTTCTTGGAGTTCTTTCTTCCGTAGGATCCATATGATGATGGCAATGATGTAAACATCATAAATAGTGAGGGGTATCTAGCAACACATCACTACTACCCATGTCATAGGACTTAAGTCGTTATGGCAACAACTCCTAACAAGCAACGAGGATTCCTATTGCATTACAGATCCCTTTGCCTAAGCTGATATCCTGCCATTGGATTAGTCTTAAGTTTATTATCCAATGCATTGGTCATGACTCAACAAGTGTGGCAACACTTTCCTGTCATGCACCAATAAGGTGGGGCGCCCCGAGTGGATATCATGCTTCCAATAAGGAAGGGGCAAATCCTACTATTGGTCATTCATGTCTCTACATGACTTATGACATGCCCAATGACAGTCGTTTTGATCTCCCAGTTACGGAGAGACGTTAGACTGTATTAAAGCATACCCATCATCAAATCTAGACATGAATACCTCAAGTCTAAGGATCAATGCAAACCTCTTGCATGTGAGATTGACTTGTTGACTAGACAAGTCAATCCTCACAGTGGATCACTCCAGTGCATCCAATGCACCTGTATGTCTGCGTTACTGTGCCCCGCACCTAACCAGCCCATACACCAGTCTCACATGTACCAAAGCTGTCCCATATCTGCTAAGGTACCTTGTCTGGGAATAGCTTATGAGAATGGATCCAATCCAAACCCCTGGGACATTATTTATGCAACTCTATACATCAACGCAGGTAGAGAAGTCTGCATAATAACGACCATGCCTATATAAAGAGTAATTGTTCTATCAAAGTACATTCAAACAATGCCTGACTATGTCCATACATTAGTCTTTAGGGCATATACACCAACAATATCTTAATGTGCTAGGTAGACTTTTGAATTCAAGTTTCTTCCTCCCTTGCACTTCTTGGTTATTGATGTCTCGTACTTTTATAGTCTTTTAGACCTATATTTACCTGTGAATCGAGACCTATTTTCATATTTTTACATCCCTTTCCAGCTTATTTCATTGATTTTCTACAGAAGCTTCACTACTTGTCATGTTTGATGAGTATAGGATAATTCACTCATTTCTAGAGCTATTTGGTAGTATATTTACGTCCCTGAGTGAATCAAGAACCTTGACAAGAAGTTTGGGTTCAAACGGGACCAATTTTCAGAATTACGGCCAAGGCCCTAATATGCATTATGGCAGTAATTCCCAATTTGACTTCCCAAGGAGCCCATTTTTATGCAAGCATAATCATATCCCATAGATGAGCCCTTAATTTTCTCAATGGAAGCCTTTCGAAAGATAAAAACTTTGATAGAGGACATTACGGGTATAGCCGTAATTTCACCTTGCCCATAATCTTCATATCGGCAACCTTTGATATCATACTATGGCCAGAATTCAAGTCAAGTCAAATGTCAACTCATCTGTAAAATTTCAGATGAAACAGAGTTTGCCACATAAATTATGGGCATGCCCATAATCTCATTACACCCGTAATGGCATTAAGACCATTAAGTGCATTAAAAGGCTGCATTAAAATGGCCATAACTTTTCTGTTACATGTTCGTTTCAGACGCTTTTGGTACCAAAATGATGAGCATTTAGTGGGTCATAAGTTTATGAATGTTTTGGGAGTTAAGTGGATCAATGTTGGCATTACAGGCATGCCCGTAATCTTCATTACACCTATAATCTCCTCTGTGTAGCCCAAATTTAAAACAACCATAACTCCCTCATTATAGCTCCGTTTTGGACATTTTTGGTGTCAAAACGTAGATAATAAAGAGATCTATCAATTCATTTGTTCAGAGTTTTATTAAAATCTAAAAACGGGGTGAAAACCTCTTGGAAGGGTCAATGAGTCTTGGCTTGGTGTGGAGTTCTCAGTGAAAATTTCGGAGAAGAAGTTCTCTTGGGCATCCGTTTCAGAAAGCTTGGAAAAAGAAGATTTCAACCCTTCTTGAAGAGTTTTCTATTTTCTATCTTCAAATCTTTCTTTTGTTTCTTTCTTCAAATCTTTCTTGGAGTTCTTTCTTCCGTAGGATCCATATGATGATGGCAATGATGTAAACATCATAAATAGTGAGGGGTATCTAGCAACACATCACTACTACCCATGTCATAGGACTTAAGTCGTTATGGCAACAACTCCTAACAAGCAACGAGGATTCCTATTGCATTACAGATCCCTTTGCCTAAGCTGATATCCTGCCATTGGATTAGTCTTAAGTTTATTATCCAATGCATTGGTCATGACTCAACAAGTGTGGCCACACTTTCCTGTCATGCACCAATAAGGTGGGGCGCCCCGAGTGGATATCATGCTTCCAATAAGGAAGGGGCAAATCCTACTATTGGTCATTCATGTCTCTACATGACTTATGACATGCCCAATGACAGTCGTTTTGATCTCCCAGTTACGGAGAGACGTTAGACTGTATTAAAGCATACCCATCATCAAATCTAGACATGAATACCTCAAGTCTAAGGATCAATGCAAACCTCTTGCATGTGAGATTGACTTGTTGACTAGACAAGTCAATCCTCACAGTGGATCACTCCAGTGCATCCAATGCACCTGTATGTCTGCGTTACTGTGCCCCGCACCTAACCAGCCCATACACCAGTCTCACATGTACCAAAGCTGTCCCATATCTGCTAAGGTACCTTGTCTGGGAATAGCTTATGAGAATGGATCCAATCCAAACCCCTGGGACATTATTTATGCAACTCTATACATCAACGCAGGTAGAGAAGTCTGCATAATAATGACCATGCCTATATAAAGAGTAATTGTTCTATCAAAGTACATTCAAACAATGCCTGACCATGTCCATACATTGGTCTTTAGGGCATATACACCAACAATCTCCCACTTGCACTAAGACCAAGGACAACTGGTGTTTAGTCAGTTCCAATGTCTCTAGTATGACCCATTTAGCTTCTACTGCGCCAGAGGCTAGGTCAGTGGGTTTTTCCAGATTGCTATCTGTGTTTATTTTAACAAATTTGATCATCATCCTTTTCCATGATCTCTAAGATCAGATGATATGCTGCAGTACATACTTGAGCATTAAGTTCCTTCTCTTATGCTATGGTCCCAGTAAGAACTATACTGGACCATCAAGCACCATGAACTAGATCAAATTCAAATGAATGAAGCTGCCTCCTTGGCTGCCACAAGGATCTGCAATGTACTCAACCTTATTTGTAGAATCTTGCCACATTGGTTTGCATAATGCTCTTTCAGCACACAACACCATAATAAGGCAAAGCGCAAATCCTGGCTGTGATCAATAGTCACTAGACTGGAACGAAGTGTCAGTGTACCCTTGTACACAAAATTCTTTCCTGTCTATCATAGACTAGACTCCAATCCTTTATACTTCCCAAGTATATATATAAGGATTGCTTTCACAACTATCTAGTGTTAAACACTAAGATCTGATTGAAACTTGCTGGCTATGCTCCAAGCATTTGCCACAAATGGTCTTGAGTATATTATTCAAAACATGATCTATCCTACATACCATGTATCAGGATTTTAGACCCATGTTATTACTCTCCAGTTGTGTCATAAGACATAACATCCTTGAGAGAGTCAGACCATATCTTCCTGGAAGATATCAACATTTGGAATCATCCAATATAAACTTCTCCAGAAACTCTTGGATGAACATAGATCGACTAAAGGGCAATGACTTTCTTGGATCTCCTTTTATAGATCCTCATGCCTAGGATGTTGGCATCATTCCCTAGATTATTCTTCTCGAAATACATATCAAACTTTTTCTTCACCATGTGAAGAGCTGAGATGTCATTCCATGTGAGGAGAATATCATCAATCATCTAGAACAAGAAATACTACTAAGGTGCTCCCACTGATCTTCTTGTAAACACAGGCTATTTCAAACATGCTTGCATAACATCATGCATATCTTTATGGCCTTGATATGAAAACCTTCTGGCTATTTCCTTATAGATATCTTTTCAGACGTCCATGCAAGAAAGGCAGTTTTCATAACAACATGCCATAATTGATCATGCAATTATAACAAGCAGATCCCTAATGGACTTAGAGCTCAGCTATTGGTGAATAATTTCATCATTATCCACCCAGTGGATTTGCCTGAAATTATTGTTCACTAGCTTGCCTTTTAAAGTAACAATGTTACCTTCCATGTCTATCTTCCTAGAAGATTTATTTATAAACTGTGGGAATTACCCCTTTGGCAGCTTATCCAAGTCCCAGACTTGATTAGCAGACATGGACTCCATTATGGTTCTCATGGCCCTTAGCCATTTCTTGGAATCTGGTCCACCGACCGCTTCCATTTCCTCATAAGTCTTAGGTTCATGCTTGATGAAAAATTCGTCATGCCCAGCATATCGAATCGATCCAGACTTATGTGGTTCCTGTGTTACTTGAACCTCAGGTTGACTTTCAACCTGTATGTGAGATTTTACTCTCCATCTGAGTCTAATTATATTGTGGTTGATTATGGACCTTTGTCCAAATCAAATCTACTCCCACTAGCTTCTTTCAAAAGAAATAATTTCTCAAGAGAGACAGTAGTTTGTGCAACAAATATTTTGTTCTCCTTGGGATAGAATTAGCACTCTATAGTGCACCACAAACACATATATTTTGAGATCACTACATATTACATTCCCAATTCTATTGAATAAATGGGATATTTGCAGTTCGCAACTCAAAAACTAACTTAGACATTTTCTTATGGAGTGGCAGTATATCTGTTTGCATGGCATCATAGTAGTATATTTGCATGACTATTCAAAGATGGAACCACATCCAATGTGTTCCTTTATCTTTCTTTGAAATTCACCACACAGTGGTGTACTAAGTGAGCTGTGAGATAACTCCACACTTCTTAGGATAGTCATCAAATTCTCCACTGATCATCATGATCCAATCAAGGGGCTTTAATAGATCCTTCAATTTGACTCAATACTTCATTTGTGAACTTATTGGATTTTTCCAAAGTTCTTGTGTTGCGTAAGGCATACCCATACCTAATGAAGTATATAACTCCTCTTAGTGCTTGTTTACATGGGTCCACTTACATTGCTGTGTAATAGATCCAACAAGCCATTACTCCTTCCACCCTTTACGGTGAAGGCAGCATCTGTCACATTGTTCCTTTGAACTAGGCTCACATGTATCATAATCCTGAAAGGATAATGATCCCAATAGTCCATGGACCTTTGGATGTGACCATTGTTCTATGGTTCAAGAGACAATGCTATAAGAGGATGTTTATTGAATCATTAGATCTGATCTTGTGTCACATATAGAACCACAAACTATTGTCAACTGTATCACTTCAATAGAACATCTCAGATTAAGGAAAAATATTATTTATTATTTCAAACTGAAGTCCTTTCCAAAAGGAATGATGTTCTAATACATAAGCTAATACATAATAGCAAAGTTCTATATAAAGTCTTCAAGGCAGTGAGATGATATCAACAGCAGCATCCAATGCTCTGTGCTTGACCCGAGAGTCGATCCCATCAAGCCTCTTCGTCCTACTTCTTTTGAGCTCCTGCACATGTAAAACATATGTGAGCCTCACATACGGTACCCAGTACCCATGAATAAGAAGTAGACAAAAGACTTCGGTAACACAATACCTGAAGCGGATGGATTACATCCCTTCTTCTTTGCCATGCTCTTCTTGGCCATTAATCCTCTTCGAAATACCCATGCATTCCCAGTCTTCCGAAGTATTAGCTTCGAAGATACAGAACCATGGTCATTCTCAGATTCAGGCATACACTCTGAAGATCCAACATAACTCTCCTGATCATTGTCTATAGAGCATGGTGTGAAGAGACCTTTGAGATGTATGATTAGATCATAGATCCCCATCTCATCACATTCAACCTTGACCTCTGGGGTCATGCACTCTAAGACAAGAGCAGTGTACTGTTCATTATCTTCACAATGTTCAAGATAGACATTCCACTCCCAATCATTAGTGAAATACACACTGGGCTGGGATGGAGGTCTTTCAAGAAGATGCACCTTATTTTCTTGTTCTAGTATCTTGGACAAAATCTTGAACCAATTTGTCCAGTTTGTCCCATCCAGTTTATGTTTATAAAGTTTCAATCTTAGATCAGGAGATGTCATCTACAATAAGCAAATAAGTACAATGATAAAGCATTTAACAAGGACTTTAAATTAAATGCTATGCTCCCACTATTTCCAAAACAAGTTGAGAACTCTCTAACTCAACATGGAAATAAGTGAGTAGGATCCCAATTTCACATAAGGTCTCCGCGACTCACGAGGGTGAGTTGAGATGCACAGAGAGTCTCATGTTTCCTCAGGTAGGCATGCCAGCCAATTATGCCATGCACAATTCCTCTTAGTTGAGACAGACTAGGCGCCCTGTGTCCAGCGAGGGCTGGATACAACACAAAACCCTATCCTCTCAACAGCTGCCTCTAGTGATTCATTATGTCAGTGTCACATGAAAAACTAGTCAAGTCTGATCCTAACCATTATGCCTAAGGTCAACGAATTTCCTTGCGAAGGCACGCCCAGGTTAAAACTGGACTGGGGAAATCATTGTCACCACACACCTTCTAAAGATAAGTGGGTGTGTCCCACGAGGGTGGGAAACAGTTCACAACACCACCGATTGATAGCTTGATGAGGGCTACGCGTTAGAAGGCTATCGACTTGATATTGTATTGAGAGTTTTTGCATGTTTGTTTTATTCTTTTATAGCATGCAGTTTTCCTATGGTTCAGGCAGCAAAGGAAAAACATCACAGGCATGCTATGGACAAAATAATAAACCATCACAGGCATGCTATTTTGGTCGATATGGTCATAGCCCTTTTCATACACATAACTTGTCACGAGCCATGTGACATGTTATCGTGCATCCAAGGGTTGCGAGTCCCTAAAGCAGATCAGCCCATGCCAGAAGCTGAAAGCATGTGTCCTTCCTTCAGTCGCAAGTCCATCACCATGCTTCCAAAGCTGGCGCCACTTCTGACTCCGATTGAAGAAGGCTCCTTGTTGTCAGGATGAAGCCCTATCCTATCAAATAATTCTACATCTATTCTAAACAAGATGAAAAATTCTTTACAACAAGATAGGAAGAGAACCACACGCAGGTGGAAAGAGATTTTACAAGCATTCATCACAAGTGGAAACATGCTTCCACATCACAACACAGGAGGGCACTCGCTATGACCATATCAACCCAATCAAGTGGCGCATGTAAAATTTGAAAATCCGGAAAAGTCAAATTTTAGCACCTTATGCGCCATTATCATCCAAAGCACTCTCTTAACCAAATTTATGCCAAAATTTAGATCAAGTTCCATGATGATTTCATAGACCCTATCGGCTGGCAGTTTTGTCAAATCAAGAGACTCGGCCAGTCCGAAGACACAATGCCCGTCCTACTTGACAAAACCTACGTGCGCCTTTGGTCTTAAATCAAGCATAAATAAAATTCAAGTTTCGGCCATAAAGTTGAGAAGAGAAGATTGGATGAAAAACGCTTTCTAAGTGAAACGCGCATGGATAGAAGAAAAATTTTCAAAAAAATTTTCACACAAGCAAACGTACACCTTGTGTTTCTCGCAAGTAGCTCTGATACCATTGTTAGGGAATACCGGGTGTAATTTAAAATTTTGTAGTCCCAGGACGCAGCGGAAGAATCATTACACCCGAAACATGTTCCGTTCCCAAGGATCCATGCGAGAGAAAAGACACAAGGATGTGTTAGAGATGTACCTCTTTTGCTTGTCTAGATGTCGAAGCCATGTTGAAGGCGCCCAAGTGTTCGCCCTCCACAAGTATCCACACGTCGACTTCTTGATCGTTGCTCCCTTCCACGCTTGGTGCTAGCCTCGGGAAGAGAATCAAGCCTTAGTGTTCCTTCACTATTCTTGCGCCACCTCCAAGGTTCATGCGCCAAGTGCAAGGAAGATGCTGCCAACTCCTTATCCTCTTCACTCCAAGAGAAGAGGGAGAAGAAGAGTTTCGGCCCTTAGGAAGAGTAGGAGGAAGTGGAGCCACCAAGTACTTCTCCAAGTCACGTCAAGAGGAGAGGAAGGAGAAGACTTGCGGCCACTAGTAGGAAGAAGGGTTGCACCACCTTGATGTTGTTGCCCTTTGCCCTTGCTGTCGCCCCTCTATCTGTGTTCATGCCACTAAGCATTCAAACCATGAGAGGAGGCAGCTAGGGTCCCTTTTATAAGCCAAGAGGCGAGGAAGGGAGAGCCAAGATCATGCCAAGTGGGTGGCTAGGATAATAGGGGTTTGTGGTAAGGAAAGTCTCCAAGACTTTGCCATAAACCTCATTCAACCTATCCTTATTTGTCCAATAGCCATATCAGCCTAAGACATGCCTTAGAGGCATTCTTTCCATCCAAGGAGAAGGGCTAGGCGCAACAAGCAAGAGGAATTTCGGCTAGGGTAAGGGTTTGGGAGCATGTAGGGTTCATGAGATAAGGAAAGTCTCCAAGACTTTACCATAAACATCTTTCTACTTCTCATATGCGCCTAAGCTCTTTCCAAAAGAGTCCTCAAGCCATATCAGCCCCAAGACTTGCCTTAGAGGCAAGTATTCCATCCAAGGAAGAGGGGCTAGGCGCCCTTTACTTCCATAATGAAGGAAAGGCGCCTCCCTCACCCCATTATGCCCCTAGGCGCCAATGGGGTGAGATTTCTCCCCATTATACCCTTTTAAGCCAATTCCTCTTCATGACAACTAATTATTGGGCCTCATTGGATAATGAGCTAGCCCAAACTTCATGGCATGGGTTGATTAAGCCATTGGATCTAATCCAATGCAACCCTAATCCAAATTCGACCAATCTAGGTCAATTTCGGGTCAACCTGCCAAAATGAAGTTTGGCTCCAATAACTTTCTTCCAACTCATCAGGCCCATTGGCGCTGATGAAATCTTCCAAATGGATCCAAGTTATCCAATAACTTGATCCTAAGGCTTCTGATTAAAGCAACGTCAAGAGTCTATTGCGTGTGACCCCGTAGGATCCATATGACGATGGCAATGATGTAAACATCATAAGTAGTGAGGGCTATCTAGCAACACATCACTACTACCCATGTCATAGGACTTAAGTCATTATGGCAACAACTCCTAACAAGCAACGAGGATTCCCATTGCATTATAGATCCTTTTGCCTAAGCTGATTTCCTGCCATTGGATTAGTCTCAAGTTTATTATCCAATGCATTGGTCATGACTCAACAAGTGTGGCCACACTTTCCTGTCATGCACCAATAAGGTGGGGCGCCCCGAGTGGATATCATGCTTCCAATAAGGAAGGGGCAAATCCTACTATTGGTCATCCATGTCTCTACATGACTTATGACATGCCCAATGACAGTCGTTTTGATCTCCCAATTACGGAGAGACGTAAGACTGTATTAAAGCATACCCATCATCAAATCTAGACATGAATACCTCAAGTCTAAGGATAAATGAAAACCTCTTGCATGTGAGATTGACTTGTTGACTAGATAAGTCAATCCTCACGGTGGATCACTCCAGTGCATCTAATGCACCTGTATGTCTGCGTTACTATGCCCCGCACCTAACCAGCCCATACACCAGTCTCACATGTACCAAAGCTGTCCCATATCTGCTAAGGTACCTTATCTGGGGATAGCTTATGAGAATGGATCCAATCCAAACCCCTGGGACATTATTTATGCAACTCTATACATCAACGCAGGTAGAGAAGTTTGCATAATAACGACCATGCCTATATAAAGAGTAATTGTTCTATCAAAGTACATTCAAACAATGCCTGACCATGTCCATACATTAGTCTTTAGGGCATATACACCAACAATATCTTAATGTGCTAGGTAGACTTTTGAATTCAAGTTTCTTCCTCCCTTGCACTTCTTGGTTATTGATGTCTCGTACTTTTATAGTCTTTTAGACCTATATTTACCTGTGAATCGAGACCTATTTTCATATTTTTACATCCCTTTCCAGCTTATTTCATTGATTTTCTTCAGAAGCTTCACTACTTGTCATGTTTGATGAGTATAGGATAATTCACTCATTTCTAGAGCTATTTGGTAGTATATTTACATCCCTGAGTGAATCAAGAACCTTGACAAGAAGTTTGGGTTCAAACGGGACCAATTTTCAGAATTACGGCCAAGGCCCTAATATGCATTATGGCAGTAATTCCCAATTTGACTTCCCAAGGAGCCCATTTTTATGCAAGCATAATCATATCCCATAGATGAGCCCTTAATTTTCCCAATGGAAGCCTTTCGAAAGATAAAAACTTTGACAGAGGACATTACGGGTATAGCCGTAATTTCACCTTGCCCATAATCTTCATATCGGCAACCTTTGATATCATACTATGGCCAGAATTCAAGTCAAGTCAAATGTCAACTCATCTGTAAAATTTCAGATGAAACAGAGTTTGCCACATAAATTATGGGCATGCCCATAATCTCATTACACCCGTAATGGCATTAAGACCATTAAGTGCATTAAAAGGCTGCATTAAAATGGCCATAACTTTTATGTTACATGTTCGTTTCAGACGCTTTTGGTACCAAAATGATGAGCATTTAGTGGGTCATAAGTTTATGAATGTTTTGGGAGTTAAGTGGATCAATGTTGGCATTACAGGCATGCCCGTAATCTTCATTACACCTATAATCTCCTCTGTGTAGCCCAAATTTAAAACAACCATAACTCCCTCATTATAGCTCCGTTTTGGACATTTTTGGTGTCAAAACGTAGATAATAAAGAGATCTATCAATTCACTTGTTCAGAGTTTTATTAAAATCTAAAAAACGGGGTGAAAACCTCTTGGAAGGGTCAATGAGTCTTGGCTTGGTGTGGAGTTCTCAGTGAAAATTTCGGAGAAGAAGTTCTCTTGGGCATCCATTTCAGAAAGCTTGGAAAAAGAAGATTTCAACCCTTCTTGAAGAGTTTTCTATTTTCTATCTTCAAATCTTTCTTTTGTTTCTTTCTTCCTCTAGAGATTTTTACACAAATGACGCTATGAGAACATAATTTCTTTGTCGGAACTAAGGGTGTAGTCTCATTGATTGTATCTTATTTTTGAACTTGTTATTTCATAGCAAATATAAATTTTATCTTGTGTTTATTCGTTCTATACTATTTTAAGATTTGGGTTGTGTTGGCCACGTAATTACTTTTCTTAAGCGCCGCAAGAAGGACCAAAAGGTGAATTGCGATGCTAGATCTGCTAGATCGAATATACTCTGAGTTGTCAAGAAATGTGGCAGGATTTGTATGAGGAATTTTATAGTATCTTTGGACCCAATGGATCAATCTAGGTCCGGTTAGCCACGAAAGTAGGACGCCGATCTAGATTGATATTAGATTACGCCATCGAAAGAGGGTAATCTGTACCTTTTGATATTTTCTTAACCACTTTTAAAATTGCTTTATTATAATTCTAATTCATTTGAATTTAAGATCCGTCAATGAGACTAACCCGATGTTCCGATATCTCTAACCCCCGAGACTAACCCGATGTTCCGATATCTCTAACCCCCGTTTTCCACGATAAACTTTCTCTTGCTTGATTCGGTTTGCTGTTTACATTCGGTCATATTTGTTTTACTTTCTGCAACCCCAAATTATTCACGAATTTGTCTAGCTATTAATTTGCAATCACTTGGTAATTGATCACTGTCCCTATGGGATCGACACTTAAGTACTACCATGACAAAACCGTCACGCTTGCGGTTAGTAGTGCGATAGTATTGTAAAGAACACATCAGTTATCCTCGGGTGTTGTTTCCAACTCCCTAGATGGAGAGTCCATGATTGGGTATGAATCCAGAAGTGCAGTGTACTCTTTGACTTTCCCCTCAATATCTTGTTCTTGAGCATTGATTAAGGTCAACTCAAGCGGATCTACCTCTCTCCTACAAGGTTCAATTCGCTGCACAGTTTTCTCAACAACATCCACACTGCAGTAGGTACCTGCAAGAGAAGGTTTTTTCAAATAGTCAGATAAATCAAATTGTACAACATTGTCACTGATGTTCAAATATAGTTTCCCATTTTTGACATCGATGACTGCACTAGTAGTAGCAAGAAAAGGTCTCCCTGGAATGATAGGGAGTCTGTCATCCTCATCAATTTCTAAGACAACAAAATCTACAGGAACAAAATAATGTTAATCTCCAACTTTTATTGGCATGTCCTCCAATATACCAACGGGACAGCGAACTGATCTGTCTGCTAGTTGTAGAGAAATATTAGTACTCTTCAATTCTGCCAAGTCCAGCTCTTTTACATAAAGAAAGAGGCATAAGGCTGACACTCGCTCCCAGGTCGCATAAGTCTCGCTAGAAATTCATCTCCCCTATCTAGCAGGTTATAGAGAAGCTGCCTGGATCTTTGAGTTTCTAGGGAGCTTGCTTTGTATGATCGCACTGCACTCCTCAGTAGGTGCAATCGTTCCCTGTTCTTCCAATTTCCTCTTGTTTGACAAGATGTCCTTCAAAAATTTAGCGTAGTGATGACACCAAAATTTATAGTATATTTTATGCCAGTTCATGAGTATTTTTGTGTCATATCCATGCTCTTTTGCTTATTTTTATGCCCTTTTTATCAATTATTGCGGAATCTACACCTTTTCTGGTTTTTGATGATATACAAGTAAAAAAGGCACTATTTTTAGGTGTTTTCAAGCAAATTCAGATGCATGGATGAATTCCTACCATCAGGAGAAGATTACATGTCAAATTTCACGCAAATTGGAGCTTCAGACCAAATTACTGCACTACCGTAATCAAAATTATGGTACCGTGATTTCACTGAAGAGTCCCTACCAGGAAAGGGGGGGGGGAAACCCTAAGGGGGCGCATATCAAGAATCTCATAGCGGAAGCTAGGGTTTCCTTAGGATCATTTGAATAAACATATGATCAACTTGCTGAAAGATTGCAAAGATGAATGAAAGATCATACCATCGCCATCCTTTGGATGGTGCCTTGGAAGCAAAGATCGAAAGGGATCTTCTCCAAAGATGACGCACACAAGATGAGGAATGGCTTCTCCTTGTCGTCTTTGTGCTAGCAAAGCTTCAAGGGGTCCTTTGTGTGGAGGAAGATTGAGATGCGAGAGCAATTCTCTCCTTGGCCGAAATCTTCTCTTCTCTTCTCGTCAACACACACCCACGAGAGTGCAAACCGGCCACACGAGAAGAGGGGAACGTCTTTTGCGTTTTGGCGTTGAGAGGAAGTGGCCTTGATGACATTCCAAAAATAGAATATCATGAAGCCATGCGCCCATGATCTTAAAACCAACCAAAACGCTTACAAGCATTGAACCAAGCGTTCACCTATGTGAACCGGTTCAAGCCAAACCGTCCCAATTGAATTTGGTTCATAAACCAAATCAAAACAGCCCAAGCCATGGTCTAGATCTTATTGAACCAAATGGTTCAAGATCTAACCGTTCATCTCTTGATGCTCTTGATCTCACCGATCTAGCATCAACTCTCTCGATCGAAGCTTACCGATCTCAAGCCCTAATCAATCAAACATGATCAGACCAGATCTCACTTACAATCAGAGTTTAAACTCCTTTAAACTGAACCGAAACAATTCAGTCCACACGATCTGACTTAAGTAAGCCATATCATCAAATTGTGCGACCCTGAGGGTTTCCTTTAAATGTCGGTAACGATAACTTACGTTATCATGATCAGTGAGGGGTATCTAGTAACACATCACTGTCTCCCGATATAAAGGAAAGAGTCTTCCAAGACTACACCCAAACCATAGCACAAGTGTGAATCCACTTCACTAGGCATACATGTTTCCTTTGCCACTGAATGTTCTTATTGGACAAGCGTGTCAAGCCTGTAGCTCCAATATGATGAGCATGATTAGATCAGATGAACATAGTCACCTGGGTATGGCCATACACTTTCTCAATCATCTCATCCAGGGGGGGCCCTTTAGAACATCACACTCCAATCAAGGAGACGGCAATCCTATATCTATCACTAGTGTCCTAACCTGACTCATGATCATTATCCAAGATAGTCTATAACCACTATGTTTCAAATGATCTTGAACTACCTCAAAACAATGACAATCATCATTTAGAAACACAAGTGATCTCAAGTCAGAGGACATATGCCACTTGTTGCAAACAAGGATTATTCACATTGTGACAAGCAATTGAATATCCTAGTAGGGTCTGTCCAGTACATCCAATGTACCCATGAGTCTACATCTTATTCCATGCTCGAAGCATCCTATAAGATTAGAACACATATTAGTCTCAATCATATCAAGGCTGTCTCATGTTCACCAAGATATCTCGACTAAGGACAAAACAACATGTCAGCCAAGCTGAACAGCTTTGAGACATTATTCAGAAGCACACTTATTGCAGCAGACAATGTAACAAACTGAATAACAACCATTGCCTTTATAAACATAAGAGTTTATACATGATACTGAAAGAATCCCAAGGCCTCAAACATTAGCCTTAAGGGCATACCCCAACATTCACTGCACCTATAGAACAAACCACGGTACTGCCGTAATTTCTGAGTGCTGCCTTATTTTGGGATGATTTTGAACAAAAAGTTTCGCAAGAATTACGGGACTGCAAAAAGCCCTAATTTTCATCCACGATTCAGAGAGAAATCAAGTTCTTCACCATCGCCCTAGGTTTCACCACCGGGAAGCATACAGTGCATCTCCGGCTGTGAAATTTGAGGGAAAGTTGCGCTTTGAGGAGGAGAAGATACCCCAAAAGTTTCAGAACGAAAAGAGATCGATCAGAGGAGAAATCAACGGAACACTCATCGCCGACACTGTTCATCGTCGAAATTATGACTGTAATTTCTATTACAGCCATGCTGTAAAGTTGTTTTCCGCTTTCTCTTCGATTTTTGATCCTCTGATACTATGGATTATTGTAATTCTTTAACTATGCTAGCTCAAACTCTTTATGGGAGATGGGGGAGTAATTCCCCTCAATTTCTTAATGACTAGATTATTTTTACTTTCGTCATGATGATTTTACTATGATAATTCTACTTTTGTGATGATTGCCTTTAATTCTCCATAGAGTCATATTGTTAGCATGTTTTAGAGTTTTTGCAATATGGACTGAAAGGTAGTTTGCTAAGAACTTGGAACCCTAAAATTGAATGTTGGGAACTTATCGTAAGAAATTAGGTTTGTTCTTATTTCTCGATTTTAGAAGTATAATGCTATGTTAATAATCTGAATCTAGGATTGAGTTATTGTGATAAACATGATGATACTATGAGAAATCAAGTAATGGATTGTTGGAGAACCTTAAGTAGAACTTGTGAAAATTATAGTATGAAAGTATGTAATTTTCACTTGAGATGATTGATTTAGAATTCGGATCCATGAAGGTGATCCTTGAGTTCTTTATCAATGATTTACTTATCTTCAGCATTGAATAGATCCTGCATGAAAGTGAGGATCGATTCTTTATAAATTGTCGCCGCGAAAGTGAGATGATTTCTTTATGAAGTAAATTATATCTTTATTATGATAAAATTTGATTGACGAACATCTATTCATATCTAGTCATGGAAATTAAGGTGGATGAAACCCTAGTCCTAGTTTCTCTCTCTGATATCTTCGTGTAGCCTTCGATAGTTTACTTTCATATTTCTAGTTGCCTAGATAGTAAGAAATTAATTATTCGGTGCTTGGCAAACGAGGTCTCTGTGGTTCGATATCTTAATTATTAATTTGAGTATCCGTGCACTTACAGACACAACACGTAGGTAGGCATTTGCGAAAGGGCATCAACAAAAGGTATGTTAATATAGAGTTTCTTAAGAACTTCCAAAAACTTACCAAATTGTTTGTCTAGTTTGGCTATGACAAGTGTCTGTGGAAAAGGAATTGGAGGTTTGTAAGCAGGTGGCCCCACATAGGGCCGTTCTTCCTCAATATGCTCATGTGTTACCGGTGTTACCTTATGGTTCATATCTCTTGTGTCAGGTGTTGCATCTTCTCCTCTGTCATCAGTTGGCATTTTGGGATCTTCGAGTTGTTTGCCACTTCTAGTAGAGATTGCATTACAATGCTTCCTCGGGTTAACTTCATTTTGTGATGAAAGTTTCCCTGGTGCTCTGGAGGATGAGCTAGCTTGCTGGGCAAGATTATTCTCCAACATCTTATTGTGAGTTTCCAAGGAATCCATTCTTGACATCATGAGTTTCATCATATTAGTTAATCCTTGAATTTGTTTACTCAGTTGAGGATCCATATTTGGCTTCTGTGGTGGATTATAGTTTCTGGCTTGAAACCCAGGTGGCTGTCTATAATTTTCCTGTAGAGGCTGTCTGAAATTTCCTTGTGGAGGTTGACCTGGTGGTGGTGCTTGCCCTGAAAGTCCCCTAAAAACAAGGGGGCGAAACCCTATAGGAGGCGCATATGACAATTTTGATGCAGCGGAAGGGGTTTCAAGGATCTATGCATATAATATGTTCAACTTAAAAATGATTCTCACCATTGCCATCGCTTAGATGGTGTCTTGGAAGGAAAGGCGCAAGTGCTCCTTCTCCAAAGGTGACGCACACAATTGGTGTCGCCTACTCTTCCTTGGTGCTCCTTGTGCTAGCAAGGTTCCAAGAAGCCGTTGTCGAATGGAAGGGAAAGATCACTTTGCTTGGCCAAATTCTTCCTTCTCTTTTTCGTCAACCTCTTCACCACACGAGAGTGCAAGTGCCGAATGCCCCAGTTGGCGACGAGAGTGAGGAGAAACGAGAGATGAGGGCGCCTTAGGCGTGAACGTGAGTAGTGGTCACGAATGTGATCATGCTTTCTAAAAATAGAAAGCCACTCACTCACTTGCGATCATGGGTTTACCCCATGTGCAAACTCCTCTCAATTTGAACCACACGCTCACTCAATGAGCTGGTTCAATTTGGTCTGGTTCATAGACCAATCGACCCAAGCCATTAGTCCAGATCACATTAAACCCTAAGGCTCTTGATCTGACCGTCGATCTCTTGATGCTCCTGATCTCACTGATCTAGCATCCAATCTCTCGATCGAAGCTTACCGATCTCAAGCCCTAATCAATCAAACATGATCAGACCAGATCTCACTTACAATCAGAGATTAAATCCCTTTAAACTGAACCCAAACAATTCAGTCCACACGATCTGACTTAAGTAAGCCATATCATCAAATTGTGCGACCCTGAGGGTTTCCTTTAAATGTCGGTAACGATAACTCACATTATCACGATCAGTGAGGGGTATCTAGCAACACATCACTGTCTCCCGATATAAAGAAAAGAGTCTTCCAAGACTACACCCAAACCACAGCACAAGTGTGAATCAACTCACTAGGCATACATAATTCCTTTGCCACTGGATGTTCTTATTGGACAAGCGTGTCAAGCCTGTAACTCCAATATGATATGTATGATTAGAACAGATGAACACAGTCACCTGGGTATGGCCATACACTTTCTCAATCATCTCATCCAGGGGGCCCCTTTAGAACATCACACTCCTTAAACAAGGAGACGGCAATCCTTTGTCTATCACTAGTGCCCTAACCTGACTCAAGCTCACCATCCAAGATAGTCTATAACCATTATGTTTCAAATGATATTGAACTACCTCAAAATAATGACAATCATCATTTAGAAACACAAGTGATCTCAAGTCAGAGGAAATGTGCCACTTGTCGCATTCAAGGATTATTCACATTGTGACAAGCAATTGAATATCCTAGTAGGGTCTGTCCAGTACATCCAATGTACCCATGAGTCTACATCTTATTCCATGCTCGAAGCATCCTATAAGATTAGAACACATATTAGTCTTAACCATATCAAGGCTGTCTCATGTTCACCAAGATATCTCGACTAAGGACAAAACTGCATGTCAGCCCAGCTGAACAGCTTTGAGACATTATTCAGAAGTACAATTATTGCAGCAGACAATATAACAACCTGAATAACAACCATGCCTTTATAAACATAAGAGTTTATACATGATACTGATACAATCCCAAGGCCTCAAACATTAGCCTTAAGGGCATACCCCAACATGCCCTGGTTGCACTGGTTGGGTAGTTCGGTATGAGAAGTTTGGGTGGTTTTGCCATCCTGGATTGTAAGTGTTGGAACACGGGTTATTCATGGGATTCATATTTCTAACTACATTGATATGTTTAGGATGACATTGAGTCAATTGCCCATCTCCCAACTAGTATTTTGTACCTACATAGGCTGGAACTCCACACATCTCACAAGACGAAGAACTAGCATCCACAGAATTTACAGACCAAGAATCAATATTCCTAGTGAAAGTATCCACCTTTGAAGCAAGAGCGGTTAAAGTATCAAGTTCGAGTTTACCTGAATGCATGGAAGGTGTACCTCGTTTTTGAAGACCATTGATGGTGATTCATTACCATGTCTTCCAGGAGGTTCATGACATCCTCAACTCCTCTATTCATTAAAGCCCCTCCAGCCGCAGCATCGACTGTGAACCTTGTGTTTTAATCTAGTCCATTGTATAATGTGTGAACCAAAATCCAAGTCTCTATGCCATGGGGTGGGCTCATTCTTTGCAACTCTTTGAATCTTCCCAAGCCTCATAAAAAGATTCTCCATTCTTCTACCTGAAACTGGTGATTTGATTTCTTAGTTGAATTATTTTTGAAGGAGGGAAGTATTTTGAAATGAAGGCTTGTGACAATGCTTCCCATGTCCTTATGGAAGTTGAAGGTATTATATGAAGTCATGCTCTTGCTCTATCCCTTAAAGAGAAAGAAAACAGTCTCAACCTGATAGCATCATAAGAAACACCATTAATTTTTAATGTATCACAATACTCTAAAAATATAGCAAGATGCATGTTAAGGTCCTCATGAGGAGAACCACCAAACTGATGTTGTTGAACCATAGAAAGTAAAGCAGGTTTAATCTCAAAATTATTGGCATCTACATTCAGCCTAGCAATTCCTGATTGTAGTCCATGAGCGTAGGGAGCAACATAATCTCTTAGTGTTATATTATTGTTATTCCCCATAGCTTGGGGTGCTTGATCATTGTTCAGGTCTAGCGGAATATGCTCCATTTGGTTTTGATCTTCTTTTTACTGAAGTTGCTTGAGTTTTCTCCTTCTTCTGAACGTCCTCTCTATCTCAAGATTTATTTCAAAAAATTCACTTACCCTAAAGCTTCTTTGCATAAAAAGATTATCAAACACAGTTACAAAGCTTCAAGACAAGAAACAAAAGGAACTAAGGCAGAAAGTAGTAAAGTAACAGAATTAACTAAAACTTAGTCTACCAATCCTCAGAAATATACTAATATTAACCGTTGCTCCCTGGCAACGGCGCAAAAAACTTGACAGGTCCCGCAAGTGCACGGTAATGTCGAAGTAATATAAAAGGTTGTCGAACCTATTGGGAGCAAGGTTTAGTACCAGAAAGTCTAAGTCTCAATAGCTAAGTGATTCAAAATGGGATTTTTGCAAGCAGTAAGTGAGAATGAGAAATCAATCACAACGATGCGGAAGATATCTATATGACAGAAATCGGGACTTCGGTATCCACCACCCTGATGAATCTAACTGAATTAAAAGTTGTCTATTACAAGAGTTCATAATTTTTCAAAAGGAATCCTCCAAAAATACAAGATGCTTTCTCTCGGTCAATACACCCTAGTACCTATCTAAAACTACCTCCTACTCTCGTAGTGGATAGTTTTAAATAGATCCAATGAGTTTGAAGGAAGATTATGATGCCCTCGAGCGAATTCTAAATACTCTCATGTTAAAAATCCACAAGTCTGACCTAGGGAGTCCGCCAGTACGATCCTCATCTCGGTCAAGATAGAGTCGACTACCACACGATATTATGCGGTGAAAGTAACAACACGGAATTATAGCACCAAGGTAAAATATACTCATATGAATATCAAAATAACAGAATTGATTGAAATTGCAAGATAGAAATCATTAGTGGGTTTCAACCAAGTCCCAAAATGGGTTTTACACTACAATAGTCATGAAAGATCACATAAAACTCTTTAAAATATTAGGAAAATTTCTACAAAATGTTTTGGTGAGGAAGTAGAGGATGAACCAAACAAGATCCCAAAAAATCATGAAGTTCTGACGCTCCAATCTCTCAAAATCGCCCCGAAATGCTATGTCGCCTGATCCATTTGCCCTAGCCATTTTGTGCGCTGACTGCTCGATAATTTGGCAACAATAGAGAGGGCTTTTATATTCTTTGGATTTGCCTCCTGCTTAGCTTTCCAAAACATATTTTTTTTGCCTTTATTGAATTTTTCTAGGGCTCGGAATAGACGAAAAACTAAGTGAAGGTTGGTTTGTGAAGTCGCGATTACCGGCTGTGAAGTCTACTGTGAAGTTCTATCGAATAAAAATCACTGGTGAACCCCACGGGGTTCACCCACCAGTGAAGTCTTCTGTACGTTTCTGCGCAAGCTCCCTCTGAGAGAATCACGGGTTGGGCAAAACCTTCCTGTGAAGTCCTCTGGATGTTTTCAACACACTCCGAATCATGGGTGAACCTCGCTGGGTTCACCCACCAGTGAAGTTCTCTGTAGGAATAATGTTGTGCTCGAATACAGTAGGCTTCACGGGTGAACCCCATGGGGTTCACCTGGCCGTGAACTCCTCTGTAAGGGACATAACATCCCAAAGCATTATACTCCATCCTGGATAGCCGAATTCAATCTTTTGTCGCAAAATTTTTTGTGAAAACGCAATTTTTCATTACTCACAGTAGACTTCACGAGTGAACCCCATGGGGTTCACCTAGCTATGAAGTCCTCTGTACTGCTCAAAAGTTTCTTCACCTAGCTGTGAAGTCCTCTATACTGCTCAAAAGTTTCTTCTCGAATACCCTTTTCTCCAAATAGGTTCCTACAACACAAAAGGACTCGCAATCAGCAAGAATTTACAAACTATCACGACGAAAAGCAAAGCAAAAATAATCAACTACGGAGTTCATCTAATAACAATGAAAAAGAACTCAGCAATAACTAAACAAGCAAAAACTTGGGTTACCTCCCAAGAGCGCTAGTTTAAGGTCAATAGCTCGACCCTAAAGAGGTTTTAGATCACCAAGTTTGCAGGATCTGAAAGGGTATGTACAACCCCTTTCTCAACCCACTCATCCTCGAAGTAATGTTTGAGTCGATGCTCATTTATACTGAAGCTTCCTATGCGTTCTGTCCAAATAGTGATGGCGCCATAAGGTTGCACATGCTTTACCAGAAAGGGGCCAAACCGCCTCGTTTGAAACTTCGATGGAAACAATCAAAGATTGGAGTTGAAAAGTAACACCTTGTCCCCTACATGAAATTCCTTCTTCACAATGCATTTTTAATGCCAATGTTTGGTGCGTGCCTTGTAGATCTTGGCATTTTCATATGCATAGAGATGCATCTCTTCCAATTCATCAAGTTGCAGCTTTCTCTTCTCACCGACACTCTTGAAGTCATAGTTGATTTGCATGACAACCCAAAATGCCCTGTGCTCAAGTTCAATAGGTAAGTGATAGGATTTCCCATAAATGATTTGGAAAGGAGACATACCGAGGGGTGTCTTGTATGTGGTTCGGTAGGCCCATAGAGCATCAGGTAGTTTTAGTGGCCAATTCTTCCGTGATCTCGATACAATTTTCTCAAGGATCTACTAGATTTCCCTATTAGAGACCTCTACCTGACCACTAGTTTGAAGATTATAGGGTGTGGCAATCTTGTGCTTTACACCATACTTCTTCAAGAGTGCTCCAAATCACTTATCGATGAAGTGAGATCCTCCATCACTTATCAAAATACATGGAACTCCAAATCGTGGGAAAATCGTTCTCTTCATAAGCTTCATAACGACCCTGGAGTCATTAGTAGCCTCTGCGAAAACTTCAACCACTTAGACACATAGTCCACAACAACTAGAATGTACCGTTTACCACATGAAGATGGGAAGGGTCCCATTAAATCAATCCCCCAGACATCAAAGATCTCCACCTTTATTATGTCGCTCAATGGAAGTTCATCCATTTTTGAGATATTTCTGGTTCGTTGGCAGCTGTCACCTGTTAGAACAAAATGTCGAGCATCATGAAAATTAGAGGGCCAAAATAAACCTAACTATAAGACTTTAAAGGCAGTTTTGGCTGCCTCGGCATGTCCTCCATATGGTGAAGAGTGGCAATGGGTCAGAACATCATGTATCTCTGCCTCCAAGATGCATCGTCTGTAGAGTCCATCAGCGCACCACCAGTATAGATAAAGTTCGTCCCAGTAATAGAGCTTCAAATCATGTAGGAACTTCTTCTTTTTCTAGAAAGTAAGATCAGGGGGAAGAATGTTAGAAACTATATAGTTCAGATAATCTGCATACCATGGTACTTGTTGTTCCAAGAGGAAATATAGATGTTCTTTCAGGAATGTATCATTAATTCCCAACTCCTCTTCAGAGCTCTTTTCAGTATCTCACTCCAACCTTGAGAGATGGTCAGCCACAAGGTTCTCACTCCCCTTCTTATGTCTAATCTCAACATCAAATCCTTGTAAAAGAAGGATCCATTGAATAAGTCTTGGGTTGACATCTTTCATGTTGACCAGATATTTTATAGCTGCATAATCAGTAAAAACAATTACTTTCAAATTAACTAAATATGAGTGAAACTTACAGAAAGCAAAAACTATTGCAAGTAGCTCCATTTCTGTGGTGGCAAAATTCATATGTACATCATCAAGTGTTCTACTCACATAGTATATAGCATGCAACTTTTTATCCTTCCTCTGCCCCAAGACCACCCTCATAGCTTGGTCACTAATAAGTATCCGCAAGTGCACGGATTTATCGAAGTAATAAAAGATATCGTTCCCAACGAGGACTACATAGCTAAGTACTGACTTCTTGATATGTTGGAATTTAGGCGGAATCAATCTTTGGTTGTTCTAACTTCTACACACGACACAAACTCAGAAACAGCTTTTAAGGGACTTGATTTCTAAAATATTGGGAATTCATGGGTTCGCCACACTAATAAACATGAATCATGTAAAAACAACTTAGTCAATAAACTTATCAATCCTGAAAGGTACTTTTCCTATTGTACATACTACCTCCTCTCGGAGCATAATACAGTATTCAATCAGGTCAACTCCCTACTCTTGTGATAGTTAACCTAATTAAACCCCTTGAGTTCTATGAAAAGCAAGTTAATTCCTTCAGACCTATCCGAACTACTCTCGTGATCGGATTCGTAGGTTTAATCGAAATAGATCAGACGTTAGCGATTCACCTCTCGGTCCTTCTTGCAACGTCTAAGGCGTAAAGTTACTTGGCCAAGTTAAATTATGGGACACATGCAATTTCAATTAAATTAGAATGATAAATTTATATTAAAAGAGTAGAAGTATAATTCGATCCATGCAAATCAGTGGGCTATGCCCAATTAATCCCGAAAAGGTATCTACTCGCTCATATTGTCAAGAAAATACAAGTTTTTGATGAACAAGAAAGATCTCTTAAAATCACAAAGAAATCACAGAAAAATGATGAAACCATCTTCTCCTCGATCTGTAGATGAAGATGAATGGATCAATCGTCGAATTTGTGTGGAATCTCGTCGAAATCTGCTTTGAAATCAAGTTGTTGCCCTCGTCGCCGTCGCCGCCGCTAGTGTTCATCCGAAAAGAAGCTCTCTAATCCTCCCAAAAACCTAATATTTTATAGTTGGGCCGGTTTAGAACTTATCAAGGAACGGTTCTGCGAACTTTGGTTCAAATCTGGTTTGAATCGGGTGAGAAAAGAGTGAAAAACTCGTCGGGCGGAAGCTTTCAAGTCGGTGATGAAATCACGGCTGAAGTTGTAAATATCTCTGTGTGTATATCCCTTTGGTCACAAAAACTTTTACGGCCCGTGATGGATTCACGGGTTCAGCCGTGAATATTTCTGTTCATTATAACACTTAGCCGATTTTCATCCTCTGCTCGAACGCATAATTACGGCCGACTCAGAATTACGGCTAAGGCCGTGAATGTTGCGTTCTTCACCATTTTCGCTTCAAATTTGACGTAAAGGCTCGTGATTTCCTCGGGAATCATAATATGGCCTCAAAACTCTCAAAATTCATCATTTTTACGCCAATTTACCTATATTTTCATAAAAATCAGAAAAAGTGAAGATTCTATGCAAAGTGAAGTAAAAAACATTAAAAATTGGATAAAATCATTCAATTTAGCTCAAAAATATGATCTAAAACATAGGCAAAAACATGGTGTAAATGCAATGAATCAAAATACCCTAGACTTAGAATTTTTCTTGTCCTCAAGCAATGCATCAATATGTAAAGAGAATGTAAAGATAAGGAACACTCATTTGTTTTTGCCCCTAATAATATCCTTAGTCCACAAATTAAGTAATCAATCTTTCAAATTCAAGTAATTCAAGAAAAATCATAATAGAGACAAATTCCCAAGAGGTTACAATCCAAGAAAGATAAAATTCACAATTCATGTCATAATATTCATTCTTCACACACTAAATATCAGATACTTACAACTTTATAAACCCATCTTACTCAAAAGACAAAATTTATTTCAAGAATCTTGGTGATGTTAAAGATAAGAGATTTTTAGAGCAATTTGGTCTTTAAACGGTTATATGCCCTTTCCTGTTGGCATCATACCATTATTTAAAGTATATAATAAAGTAGTATAATTTAACTCATAGTCTCAATCATAAAGTCAGCGGAGTTGTCCACTTAAACTACATCTTTCTCTTTTTCTACATTTTTATTCTCTTCTCTTTCTTTTTTCTATCTCTTTTTTTATGGAGAAAGTCGGTCAGTGGCATGGTACTTAAATCATTATCGACACTTGATCGCACCAGATTTAAAGTATACCAACTCGTGGTATAATATAACTCATGACTTTAGATTTCTCAACTAGAGGAGTTGGAGCAAATCTCAGTTAAATAAATATCACCAAATTCTATTCATAAAAATTCTCATCAAGCAGAAATGGATAAATTAAACTTCAAGTAATAAGATACCATGCATGTGTCCTATGAACATATAACAATTCACATATGCATTTTATCAGTACCAGAATTGAATTTACTCAACAATTTAAGTCTTCATGAAATTTCAAAAATTTCCTAAGTCAGCAAATCAATCACACAAAATGTTTCCTCTAAAATTAAGGATTAAACAAATTTGTGTGTTCTTAAAAATCATGAACATTCAAAATACATATCTATAAAGCTTGAAATAAAGCAGAATACATGAAGATACCCTAGACTTAAATTGTTGCACATACATAGACATTAAAATCAACGAATGATAGATTTCAGAAAAATTTTGCAAGAATTCTCTTTATAATGTTGGCGAAACCTTGATTAGTTATATCAAAAGCATCAAATATAGCTCAGAAAAATTTGGAAAATATACCAAATCGAAGATAGTCAAGTTTTACATGGTAATCAACTTTCAGAGTTCAAATACTGTCTAGTTTTATCAGTAGAAAATAGTTTACCATTTCAGGCTACTATTCACCTCAAATATCAAAGTATATAGTAAAATCACTCTAAAATTCATAAACTCATCAACACAGCATCTAAAATCATCATTAAACATACCGACACATCATGGGTACCAAATATATGCAAAACCATCACATCCAAGTCGGGTTTAGCAACCTAAGGTCCAATACTGTCTAATATATACAATATCAAGTCAAATATCAAATATCATCTAGAAAGATCAAAATGAATTACATACTATCCCAATATAACGCACACACACAAATAAATCATAAAAGAGCTGTGTGTGGTTGCATCGGCAACGAGTCTACTAGATCCTGTGCATAGATGAGATAATTGTGAGATCACATGCATAAAATCAAAACATAGCTGCAAAGCGCGTAAAAATGAAGTAAAATACTCACAAAATCAATCAATCAGTCTCTGTGTGCTCGAAATCCTACTCGTCTCTAGTACGTCTAGTCGATGATGATGGGAGACGGCTCCGTAATAACTCCTCTATCGTGCGTAAAGAGTCGAGTGCCCTTGACTGTCCCTGCTCAAGTCGGGATATGCCGTCACGCATCCTCCTCTACTCGGTTCGCATCTGCTCCAATGAAGGATCTAATCGTGCTGAAGTGGACGGTCTGGCAGATGAAGACGGCCGATCAGCGGCTGATAGGTCGACTGGAGGAATATGCTCTGTAGTTCTCGGCGGTGATGGAGGTGAAGCTGCCTCTCTAGGACCTCCCCCACGTGTGGGATCCACGATCCAATTTTGCTGAACACGAACCATAGTGCGGTCCATGTTCGGCAACCTCATTGTAATATCTGAGCCTCTGAACATCAGATGATACGAGCTCCCAAGCCTCGTAATCATCTTAATAGCAACAATGCATCCATGTCTAATATGGGATTACCCTTTGCCTCGTTCAACCCTGAGGGGTCAATACCGAGGGCAAGGGCAATCGTGGTAATCATGCCTCCCATCACAAGGACTCCTCTCCGTGCTCTAGTAGCTTTCTGAATTTGTTTCATCAGGAAAAATGTAGTGCTAACTCTGAAACCTCTCAGCATAGCCCATAGAAAGAATAGCTATGTAGACCTGACCATGTCCTCGCTCTCCCCCTCACCCAAAGATGGTGTTCGCCAGTACTCTATGTATGTATCTGAAAACAAGGCTAGACAAACGCATGGCCCTAGCAGTCCTAGGGTCAAATCTCTACTCGCTAGTGATCTCTTGCAAAAAGGTCCTCTCTGTGAACTCGCGTGGGCGATATCTAGTCCTGTCCGAGGGGAAACCAAATATATGACCAAACAGGTCAAGTGTTAGTACATGGTCCCAGTTCCCCAACCGGAACGTCATGCTGCCAGGATCACTATCATCATAATTTCTCAACATAATCTGGACAGAGCTGAAAAACTCCAAAGTTAGCTGTACATAGGTAGGATGCCTCTGGTGATAAAAATCCTGCCACCCTATGTTCAAACATCCACTGGACGTCGTCGGACAATCCTAAGGACTGCAGTGTCTGGTCATCCCAATAGCGTGTGCCGAGCACTCCTCTAGTGGACAAAGCACGATATCTCCTCTCCTGCTCTCTACCCCCTGTGGCGGATAAGACGTGGATAAGGCGTAAGAGATGGAGGTGGTGTGCGAGCTCACCTCCTCTCTGGTATAATAAGCTCGAGTATAGCAAGAGATGGCTCGGCTGATGATGGCTCAAGTGATGCAGCTGGTGAGTGTCCCGATGATGGCTCTAGTGAAGGTAAATGAATCTCTGGTGATGGTACTAGTGCTACTGGTATAGGTGCTGGCTGTGTCATCGATTGTATCTCAGAAACTGGTGGTGGGACTATCTCAGGAGTCGTAGAGGACTCAAGTGCTACCGATGGTGAAGAATGGAGCTCTGGTATGTCCACGGATATCTCTGGTAAATCCGCAAATGTCTCAGGTGATCCCTCCTCTTGATCTGGCAATATGGGTGTACTAGCCTCAGGGACAGGCAGGTCTCCCTAGGCTGAGGAGGGTGATGCAATCTCTAGAGTCTGCACTGTGTCCTGTGGAGTGTCCACCTTGTTGGGGTATGCCCTTAAGGCTAATGTTTGAGGCCTTGGGATTCTATCAGTATCATGTATAAACTCTAAGTTTATAAAGGCAATGGTTGTTATTCAGTTTGTTACATTGTCTGCTGCAATAAGTGTACTTCTGAATAATGTCTCAATGCTGTTCAGCTAGGCTGACATGCTATATGTCCTTAGTCGAGATATCTTGGTGAACATGAGACAGCCTTGATATGATTGAGACTAATATGTGTTCTAATCTTATAGGATGCTTCGAGCATGGAATAAGATGTAGACTCATGGGTACATTGGATGTACTGGACAGACCCTACTAGGATATTCAATTGCTTGTCACAATGTGAATAATCCTTGTTTGCAACAAGTGGCACATGTCCTCTGACTTGAGATCACTTGTGTTTCTAAATGATGATTGTCATTGTTTTGAGGTAGTTCAATATCATTTGAAACATAATGATTATAGACTATCTTGGATAATGATCATGAGTCAGGTTAGGACACTAGTGATAGATATAGGATTGTCGTCTCCTTAATTGGAGTGTGATGTTCTAAAGGGGCCCCCCTGAATGAGATGATTGAGAAAGTGTATGGCCATACCCAGGTGACTATGTTCATCTGATCTAATCATGCTCATCATATTGGAGTTACAGGCTTGACACGCTTGTCCAATAAGAACATCCAGTGGCAAAGGAAACATGTATGCCTAGTGAAGTGGATTCACACTTGTGCTGTAGTTTGGGTGTAGTCTTGGAAGACTCTTTCCTTTATATCGGGAGACAGTGATGTGTTGCTAGATACCCCTCACTGATCGTGATAACGTAAGTTATCGTTACCGACATTTAAAGGAAACCCTCAGGGTCGCACAATTTGATGATATGGCTTACTTAAGTCAGATCGTGTGGACTGAATTGTTTTGGTTCAGTTTAAAGGGATTTAGACTCTGATTGTAAGTGAGATCTGGTCTGATCATGTTTGATTGATTAGGGCTTGAGATCGGTAAGCTTCGATCGAGAGAGTTGATGCTAGATCGGTGAGATCAGGAGCATCAGGAGATGAACGGTTAGATCTGGAGCCTTAGGGTTTAATTTGATCTAGACCAATGCTTGGCTTAATTTGGGTTTTGAACCAAATCTAATTGAACCGGTTCACTATGTGAACGCTTGGTTCAAAGAGAGGAGGTTTCGATGGTTCACTTGGAGTGAACGCTTGAGGCATTGAGCACTTGCCAATTTTGGAAGTCGGTTTTCTATGTTGAAAACAAAACGCCTCCACGATGTAACATTGCTCACGTCGCTCATTCGATCCTCTCCTCTTGCTCCTCTTTCGGTGGTGAGTTTTCTTCACGCAAAAGAGAGACTTGTTCGAAAGGCCAAAAAGACATCTCTCATCATCCTCACACGACAAGGACCCTTTGAAGCGCTTTGCTAGCACAAAGGATTCAAAGGAGCAAGCCATCTTCGTTTGTTGTGTGCGTCACCTTTGGAGAAGGAGCATTTGCGTCTTTGCTTCCAAGACACCATCCAATCGATGGCATTGGTATGATCTCCTTCTTGATCTAATCAATCTATATAAGTTGATCATATGAGCATATATGCGATTTTGTTGTTGAAACCCTAGCAAATTATCATGCGCCACCATAAGGGTTTCGGCCCCCCTCATGAAAGGGGTTACTTCACACCTCCACGGCCTGAGTATCTGTATGTGCTACAAACTCAGGTAAATCAGTAGGGGGAATCGGTGTGGTAGCCTCCTCGACATCCAACGGAGTGGTAACAACTAGAGTCGGTGCTGGTGCAGAGGGTGCTACAGATGTCTCAGCTGACTCTACAACCGGTGATACTGGTCTGGTAGCTCTCCTCCCCCACGTGGTCATGCCTCGCTACGCTTCCTAGCGTACCGTCTAGCGATCCTCTGATCGCGGCTCTCTAGCCTATCAGCATGCCTCTCTGAAACAATCTCCAACTCTAGAGAACTAACAGGCTCTGGCGCCGCCGTCTATGATGTGCTAGCTACTAAAGTTGTCCTCGAAGCCTCTGGTACCTGTGCATGGGTCTCGGGCTTCGAGCCTAGATAAACAATGTGCTCAAATCTCTCCGGACAAACTCCGGGAACCATCCTATACACGTAACGTGATTCCGGTCTAGGATATCAACTCTTCATCACTGCCCCATAGGGCCTAGATCTCACAGATCTCCTTGGTGCCATAGCCCCCTTATCAAATAATCAAAAATATGCAATGTATCTCAAAACACGCACATCTACAGTAACTACGAAACTCGGCCGTGAAAATCACTTGCGAAAATAGTCTAAAAGTCCGATCAAACGACTCCAAATCAGTACAAAGCGTATGTATTCTGAGTGCAGATGATGAATCTCAGGTCTGAGGAAAGAAAACACACAGATCCATGTGCAAGTCGGGCTCGAATCGGCTAAAAAATGGACTCTGGCGCTCAGGTGGACGAATGGCTGTTCCTCACGAAATCCAATGGAAGATCATCGGAAAACACTCTCTGGAAGTGGAGGAACACTAGTGGAAATTTTTCGTCGTAGCTCGTCGGAGGAATCGTTGAAAATCGGTGAATTACGAGCGTAAACGTAAACCCTAAACCGCCCGTGAGGTTTAAACTGAAAAAACTTACGGTCCGTAAACGCGTCACGGCTTCGGTCGTAAACCCGCTTAAGTGTACAGTGTCACGCTGAACTCAGTCATAATTGAGTCATGGCTCTGCGATAATTACGGCTTCACCCGTAAATGTCGCGTTTGACTTGACTTTTTGTCAGAAAAATCCTCAAAAATTTCCAAAAAATTCCTGCACATAAAACATCGAGTTTAGAAGGATTTTCATATATAGAAGTTCATCAAACAACATCAACAAAGTATGAAATAAAAATTAAGAAATAAACCCTATGAACTGTAATGAAAAAGAAATTCACACTCAAAAGAAAAACAAACTAAAGTTAATGAAAATTCAAAGCCTCTGGGTTGCCTCCCAGGTAGTGCTAGTTTACGGTCTTTAGCTTGACCAAGGCAATGCTCATGACTCTTTTGGTGGATATGAGGTGCAGTGAATAATTGATAATTGTTGCTCCTCACGCCTTTCCAGTTCATTATACATATTTGACTTTAAAGTTTTAGGTAGCGTCCATGTCTTGGCTTCCTTCAGCCCTTCCCTTGTATGCTTTTCCTAATTTTCTGTGAGACATCTATCGATTTCAAAATCACTTCCTTTATCAAATTTGTTCTCCTTCACTCCTGGAGATTTATCGGAACCTACAAAATTAATTTTTTTAGCTTCTAATGAAAAATCAAAGATCAACTTGCTATCATTCAAATTCAAAGTAAGCTTTTCATGCAACATATTAATAATAGCTCCTATGCTTGCTAAAAATGGTCTTCCTAGAATAACAGGGAACTTAACATTTTCCTTCATGTTAACAACCACAAAATCAGTAACGATAGAAAAATTGTCAACTTTAACTGTTACATTCTCCAATATACCAATTGGTTGCTGATCGAATCCATTAGCAAATTAAACATAAGTCTCGGTAGGTCTAAGTTTTCCACTACCTACTTCCTCAATTAAATATGCGGGTATTAAGCTAATGCTAGCTCCTATGTCGCACAAAGCATTTTCAACAGTAAACTCACCAACTTGGCACGGTATCGAAATATCTCCAGGATCCCTTACCTTTATCACCTCGGTGTTCTAGCTTACCTGATTTTCCTTTACATCGGATTTACCTCCCTCAGGTTTTCTCTGATCTGTTTTTCTTACCCTTTGGGGAAAAGGAATTGGAGGAACATATGCAGGTGGACGTACATATTTCTCCTCCTTCTCTTTTTCCTCACAATCCTCTAAATCAAGAGTAATGCTTGAAGATAGATCAATGGGTTCTTCATTGGGCTCTCCAGGTGTCTTATCGCATTCGGCGCTTATTACGGAGACTGCATTAATGTGCTCTCTGGGATTCATCTCAGGCTGTCCCGGTAGTCTCCCTGTAGGTCTGCTAGCTGTACTGGCCTGCTGTGCAATCTAGTTTTCCAACATCTTGTTATGGGTAGTCAGGGCTTCCACACAATATGTCAGCTACTTGATCTGGTCAGCAAGGTCGTCGGTTCTCTTTTGTTGATTCATAACAACTTCTAGCATGGAATCAAGGTTCGACTTAGGGGGCTGCCTGTATTGCCTTTGTTGAAAGCCCGGTGGTGGCTTGTTATTCTGTTGAGAGTATTGAGGAGGAACTTGCCCTTGATTATTTTTGTAGGACAGGTTGGCGTGGTTCCTCCATCCAAGATTGTAAGTTGAAGAATATGGATCATTCGCAGGTCTCTGAGTGTAGTTCCACATAGCATTGGCTTGCTCCTGATTAGACTCCTCTTGTGATGAAGCTATGATTTGGCATTCAGATGAATTGTGTCCTGTTACACCACATACCTCACAAGAGACTACATTATTTGCACTAGATGGAAAGGATAAAGAATCTATCTTCTGAACCAAAGAATCTACCTTAGCCGCTAGTGATGTCAAGGGGTCATTATGGTACTTACTAAACCCTGTGGAAGTAGTGTTCCGCTCACTAGACCAGTGGTTATGGTTCATGGCCATATCATCGAGTAGAGTAGTTGCCTCTTCCAAGTTTTTGCTCATGATCGTCCCTCCAGCCGCAGCGTCCACCATCAATCTGGTGTTATAATCCAATCAATTGTAGAAGATATGGATTAGAACCCAATCCTGAAGTCTGTGGTGTGGGTACATTTGCTAGAACTCCTTGAAGCGTTCTCAGGCATCATAAAAGCGATTCTCCCTCTTGTTATGCAAAAGATGTGATCCTATTGCGCAGTTGAATGGTTTTGCTAGGCGGGAAATATTTGTTCAAGAATGCTTTAGACAGCTCCTCCCAAGTGGTGATAGATCCTGCTAGCATCGAGTATAACCAAGCTATGGTGTGATCCCTGAGAAAAAATGAAAATAGTCTTAGTCTTATCGCATCAGATGAAACTCTATTAACATTGACAGTAACTGTTGGGGTATGCCCTTAAGCCTAATGTTTGAGGCCTTGGGAATGTATCAGTATCATGTAATAAACTCTTATGTTTATAAAGGCATGGTTGTTATTCAGGTTGTTACCTTGTCTGCTGTAATAAGTGTACTTCTGAATAATGTCTCAAAGCTGTTCAGCTAGGCTGACATGCAGTAAAGTCCTTAGTCGAGATATCTTGGTGAACATGAGACAGCCTTGATATGATTGAGACTAATATGTGTTCTAATCTTATAGGATGCTTCGAGCATGGAATAAGATGTAGACTCATGGGTACATTGGATGTACTGGACAGACCCTACTAGGATATTCAATTGTTTGTCACAATGTGAATATTCCTTGATTGCGACAAGTGGCACATTTCCTCTGACTTGAGATCACTTGTGTTTCTAAATGATGATTGTCATTGTTTTGAGGTAGTTCAATATCATTTGAAACATAATGATTATAGACTATCTTGGATAATGAACTTGAGTCAGGTTAGGGCACTAGTGATAGACAAAGGATTGCCGTCTCCTTGTTTAAGGAGTGTGATGTTCTTAAGGGGCCCCCTGGATGAGATGATTGAGAAAGTGTATGGCCATACCTAGGTGACAGTGATCATCTGATCTAATCATGCTCATCATATTGGAGTTACAAGCTTGACACGCTTGTCCAATAAGAACATCCAGTGGCAAAGGACATATGTATGCCTAGTGAAGTTGATTCACACTTGTGCTGTTTTTGGGTGTAGTCTTGGAAGACTCTTTCCTTTATATCGGGAGACAGTGATGTGTTGCTAGATACCCCTCACTGATCGTGATAACGTGAGTTATCGTTACCGACATTTAAAGGAAACCCTTAGGGTCGCACAATTTGATGATATGGCTTACTTAAGTCAGATCGTGTGGACTGAATTGTTTGAGTTCAGTTTAAAGGGATTTAATCTCTGATTGTAAGTGAGATCTGGTCTGATCATGTTTGATTGATTGGGGCTTGAGATCGGTAAGCTTCGATTGAGAGATTGGATGCTAGATCGATGAGATCAAGAGCATCAAGAGATCAACGGTTAGATCTGGAGCCTTAGGGTTTAATCAAGATCTAGACTGGATTGCTTGGCTTGGTTCTTAAACCGAACCAAAATTGAACCGGCTCATTAAAGAGCGCTTGGTTCAAATAGAGAACATTTTGCGATTGGGAAATGTTCATGGTCGCATGAAGAAGTGGCTTACTATTTTTAGAAGCCATGTTCACACGTCTCATGTCGCCACTTGCGCTCTCCTATTCTTGCTCTCGCCCCTTCCTCTCGTCACAAGTATTCTCGTGTGGTGAAGGCGGACGAGGAGTAGAAGAAGTTTTTCGCCAAGCAGGTCATCTCATCTCCCTTCACGGATTGGGACTCTTGGAGAGCTTTGCTAGCACAAAGATCGACAAGGAGAAAGTCTTTCTCATCTTGTGTGCGTCATCTCTGGAGGAAAGCCATTTCGCTTTCTGCTTCCAAGACGCCATCTAGAAATGGCATCGGTATGATTTCTTTCTTGCATACAAAAGATTTAATGTTGATTATATAAGATGCATTCGATCCCTAGAAACCCCTTCCGCTGAATTCCATATGCGCCTATTAGGGTTTCACCGCCCCTCTTGGGGACTTTCAGTAATGCAGTATTAAAGAAAAACGGCTAAATGAAGATTTGAGTCCTGATTTGGGGAATGCCCAAATTGATTTTGCTGGACCATCGTCATCAGCGCTGGCTTTAGTTCAAAGTTGTTTGCTTCTACATTAGGTCGAACGATGCTTGAATTGAATTCTTGTATGTTTGGTGCCGCGAAGTCCCTCAAAGATTGATTGTTTTGGTTCGCCGCCATCACTCCTTCAGAAATCTTTTTGTTCTCAAACTGCAATCTCCTTCGAAGGCAAAACGTGCGCTCAATCTCTGGGTCTTCTGGAGCTAAAGCACCTGTTCGAGCAGCTCTGGGCCTACAACGTGTAAGTCAACAATAAAAAGAAAAGAATAGTAAAAACTAATAGCAAAAGAAAAAGGAAAATGCCTAATCTCCTAGCTTATCAATTAATCAATATTAACTATTCATAGTCCCTGGCAACGCCGCCAAAAACTTGATAAGTCTCTGTAAGTGCACGGATTTATCGAAGTAATAAAAAGATATCGTTCCCAACGAGGACTACGTAGCTAAGTACTAACTTCTTGATATGTTTGAATTAGGTGGAATCAATCTTTGGTTGTTCTAACTTTTACACACGACACAAACTCAGAAATAGCTTTTAAGGGACTTGATTTCTAAAATATCGGGAATCCATGGGTTCGCCACACTGATAAACATGAATCATGTAAAAATAACTCAGTCAATAAACATATCTATCCTGAAAGGTATTTTTCTATTGTACATACTACCTCCTCTCGGAGCATAATACGGTATTCGATCAGGTCAACTCCCTACACTTGTGATAGTTAACCTAATTAAACCCCTTGAGTTCTATGAAAAGCAGGTTAATACCTTCAGACGAATCCGAACTACTCTCGTGATCGGATTCGTAGGTTTAATCAAAATATATTAGCCGTTAGCGATTCACCTCTCGGTCCTTCTCGCAAAATCTAAGGCGTAAAGTTTCATGGCCAAGGTAAATTACGGGACACATGCAATTTCAATTAAATCAGAATGATAAATTTATATTAAAAGAGCAAAAGTATAATTCGATCCATGCAAAGGAGTGGCCTATGCCCAATTAATCCCGAAAAGGTTTCTACTCGCTCATTTTGTTAAGAAAATACATGTTTTTTATGAACAAGAAAGATCTCTTAAAATCGCAAAGAAATCATAGAAAAATGATGAAACCGTCTTCTCCTCGATCTGGAGATGAAGATGAATGGATCAATCGTCGAATTTGTGTGGAATCTCGTCGAAATCTGCTTTGAAATCAAGTTGTTGCCCTCGTCGCCGCCGCCGCTAGTGTTCGTCCGAAAAGAAGCTCTCTAATCCTCCCAAAAACCTAATCTTTTATAGTTGGACCGGTATAGAACTCATCAAGGAACGGTTCTGTGAATCTTTTATAGTTGGCATAGTTATCAAGGCTTCCTTGAGTTTAACAAAAGCATCTTCACATTCACAGTCAAAATAAAAGATTGAATCTTTAGCAAGAAGATTAGTTAAAGAATGGGCTATTTAATAAAAATCCTTGATAAATCTTCTATAGAAACCGGCATGGCCCAGAAAACTTCGAATTCAGTTCACTATTGTAGGTGGCTTCAAATTTTCTATGACTTCAACCTTTGCTCTATCTACCTCGATCCTGCGCTCGGAGACTAAGTGCCCAAGGACTATACCTTCCCGAACCATGAAGTGGCACTTCTCTTAGTTCAACACTAGGTTCACCTCTCCACATCTCTGTAAAACTTTATAAAAGTTAGATAAACAATGGTTGTTCGGTTTGCTCTTTGTTCAATTCGGCACTAACTATTAACGGGTACGTAAAATTGTCACCTAAGAATGAGGTCACGGGCCACAGCATCTTCAAGACGGAGGTTCATGGAATCTTCAACTCCACTCTTCATTAAAGCCCCTCCAGCCGCAGCATCGACTATGAGCCTTGTGTTGTAATCTAGTCCATTGTAGAATGTGTGAACTAAAATCTAAGTCTCTATGCCATGGTGTGGGCACATTCTTTGCGACTCTTTGAATCTATCCCAAGCCTCATATAAAGATTCTCCATCCTTCTGCATGAAACTGGTGATTTGATTTCTCAGTTGAATTGTTTTAGAAGGAAGGAAGTATTCTAAAAGGAAGGCTTGTGACAATGCTCCCCATATCCTTATGGAAGCTGAAGGTATTATATGAAACCATGCTCTTGCTCTATCCCTTAAAGAGAAAGAAAACGGTCTCAACCTGATAGCATCAGTAGAAACATCATTAATTTTTAATGTATCACAATACTCTAAAAATATAGCAAGATGCATGTTGGGGTCCTCAAGACGAAAACCACCAAACTGATATTGTTGAATCATAGAAAGTAAAGTAGGTTTAATCTAAAAATTATTGGCCTCTACATTCATCCTAGCAATTCCTGATTGTAGTCCATGAATGTAGGGAGTAGCATAATCTCTTAGTGTCCTGTTATTGTTATTCGCCGCAGGTTGGGGTGCTTGATCATTGTTCAGGTCTAGCTGAATGTGCTGCATTTGGTTTTGATCTTCTTTTTGCTGAAGTTGATTGAGTTTTCTCCTTCTTCTGAACGTCCTCTCTATCTCAAGATCTATTTTGAAAAATTCACCTGCCCTAAAGCTTCTTTGCCTAAAAAGATTATCAAACACAGTTGCAAAGCTTCAAGACAAGAAACAAAAGACCTAAGGTAGAAAGTATTAAAGTAACAGAATTAACTAAAACTTAGTCTACCAATCCTTTTGTCACATCCCGTTATCTTAACCCCAAACAAGCAACACAATTCACAAAGGAACAGGATGTTATCATACAAGATCGATGCACATGCTAAGTAAAACCAAGTTCAGGAAAAGTCGATCTGAAAATTTTCGAGAATCCACACATCGAAAATCCACGAAACATAATTTCATAAATGTACCTGCCACCACGCAATCCTTGCACTAGACATATGCAAGGCAACAGTTATATCAAAGCCATATAAAATCCGTAAAATCCATAAATCACATAAGGGTACCTGCCACCAGGCAATACTTGCACTAGACATATGCAAGTTCACATTTATATCAAATCTGATCGCAAATACAAACCGACTCGAAAGTTCGAAGCAAAACCACAATATCGATTCAATAAATTCATATAACTAACATCAATGATATCAAACACCGAAAACAGGCCAAAGCCCTCGGTGACACAAAAATCAAAATCTCAAAACTGCCACAACCGGCAACACTGGTTCACAAAGTTTAGCCACAACCGGCCCCAGTTAACTAAGCACAAAAGTCTTATACATCAAACCAGCATAATATCCATATCAACACAAGTCCCATATAAAACGCTAACTCAGGTAGTGCGCCCCTGTTCTACACCTGAAAATATTGAGGGGTGAGCTACACAGCCCAGTGAGTAGATAGTCTCACTCGACCATCCATAACATACACTCAAAGATACATGCAGATTGTTTTAAAAATCTTTAGCAGAACATTATGTCAACATATAACTAAAATAAAGAATCAGAAAATCAAGAACAGAACTCATATAAATAATTAGATGTATAGGCATCACACAAATATCACACCAGAGTAACCAAAGTTCTAGAGCCATACTCTAAACCAACTAAACACACCAACCACTTAGTCGTTGTCCAGCATAAATCAAGAGTGACCACTATGGTCCAACCCGGCTCTGGCCTAAGCACTGGGAGAAGCCTGCAAATCACATGCAACACAAACATGGACGGTGTGTAGACTCAAGAGGTGATCCCCATCCGGTCAAGATGTGATACCTTGATCTACACCACCCCATAACACAAAAATCTAAGAGTCTAAGAGTGATAATATCAAGAGGTGGCCCCTGTCCGACCAAGACATGGCACTTTGCATCAATCACTCGTTCTCCCAAAGGGTTCCTTATCTGGACAACCACTAGACACATCTTATATCTTATTTTACAAAAGTGGACTCCTAAGTGTTGACCAAACTCTAGGATAGTCATTTTTATCATAATAATCACAACAGGCGGCTGAAACATCAACCCCTCACATATCACAATACACAGGGCTGAAATCTCAAACCCTTAACATGTCACATACAGACTATCCCTTGAGTACACAGTTACACTTAGCCTTAGTCCTAACCATAATGGGTACACAGACCACGACACATAACATTTGAAACCACATAATCATATAATGTTTTGTAGAGTCCTTAGGTTTCATGCTGATCAGTTTGGTTTAATCTTGCTAAATTATCACCCAAGTTTCTCAAACAAAGATACATGGCCATAAATATATAACATGCTGCACATAGGGAAACAATCATGAATCCTATGACATTTTTAGCATTTATCAGGCATCCATAAAATTCCAATAATACCACATGTAGTCCAAGGTTTCTTAGTATATTATCTACTTACAATTTAAAATCCTAGTTAATAAGATTTTCATGCTCAAAAATCACTAATTTAAGGCTACCTAAACTCCATATAAGAATACCTTAAATTTCATGTTGCAGAATTTCGGTTTTCTTGATAGATACACCTTTGCAAAATTTCGGTTTTCATGATAGATACACCTTTGCAAAATTTCGGTTTTCATGATAGATATACCTTTGCAAAATTTCGGTATTCATGATAAATACACCTTTGCAAAATTTCGGTTTTCATGATAGATATACCTTTGCAAAATTTTGGTTTTTATGATAAAATTTCCAATCAACCAAATGTATCATCTAACACAACCAAATTGATAGGATTCGAATAAGACACCCCACTCACCTATTATCTTGAACCGTGAACACCAAGATGATCCAAAAACTCGTCTAAGGCCTTGAAATTCCACCAATGTCGCCACCAATGGAAGAAGAAGCGCCACCAAACACCAAAGAACGCCGGCCAAGGGAAAAGGAAGAGGAAGAAGGGGAAATTCGTCCAAGCCTCCAAGAGATCGCCCAAGCCTTCAAGAAATCGCCCAAGATGCCAACTTCTTTGCCCTAGCCGTCCGCCCCCCTTTGGATTTTCAGTTTTTAAATTTTTAAACCCGCTAACTAATTAATTCGAATAGGGTTTATGAATTATCCCACTTACTGATTAATTCAAATTTTAAACCCAAAATCCATCTAACTTAAGTGTAAACCCAATAACCCATAATTAATTATTCACTTAAGCGAAAATCCAATAAGGATTTAATTAACATCCAATAAGCTCTAATTAATTAATTACTAGAGTCAAAATCCAATAAGACTTAAATTAATATCCACTAACCCTTTGTCACTAATTTATAACTAACCCCTTAAGGTTTTTAGGGATAAAATTCTCCCCCATCCTAGGGTTGACGAAATTAAAACATAGCATCCTAGGGTTGACGAAATTAAAACATAGAAACATATCACAGTCAAAGATTTAAATCAAGAATAATACTTACAAGGACTTAAGATCCTTGGATCTTACTTTCCTCCCTCCTTAAAAAGCTTTAGTCCTCTAAAGCTCAACATTCATATCATCAAAAAGATAAGCATACAACCTCCTCATATCAGCTTCAGTTTCCCAAGTTGCCTCCTCAACCGACTGATTTCCCCAGATAACCTTTACCAAAGGTATAGACTTGTTCCTCAGAACTTTATCCTTTCTATCCACAATCCGGAGAGGTCTTTCCTCAAAGGTCAAATCACTCTGAATCTGAAGAGGTTCCAACTCCAATACATGAGATGGATCAGGATGATACTTCCTCAAAGTAGAAACATGGAATACATTATGCACATGTTCCAAAGCAGGAGGTAAAGCTAACTTGTAAGCTACTGGACCAACTCTCTCAATAATGTCAAAAGGGCCTACAAACCTAGGGCTCAGCTTGCCCTTTTTGCCAAACCTCATAACACCCTTAGTAGGTGACACCTTTAAGAAAACATGATCCCCTACCACAAACTCCAGGGAACGACGACGGTCATCAGCATAACTCTTCTGTCTGTCCCGAGAAATCTTCAGTTTATCCTGAATCTCTTTGACCTTATCAGTAGTCTCCTGTACTGCATCAGATCTCAAAATCAATCTATCACCAGTTTCCTCCCAACACAAGGGAGTCCTACACCTTCTCCCATACAAAGCCTCATAAGGAGCCATCTGAATACTGGAGTGGAAGCTATTATTATAGGTGAACTCTATCAAAGATAGATCCCGGTTCCACTTAGAACTCCAATCAACCACATAAGCTCTCAACAGATCTTCTAAAGTCTGGATAGTACGCTCCGTCTGGCCATCAGACTGAGGATGGTATGCTGTACTAAAATTCAACTTAGTACCCAAACCCTCCTGTAAGCTCTTCCAAAACCTGGACAGAAACCGAGAGTCCCTATCAGACACAATATCAACAGGCACTCCATGCAGTCTGACTATCTCATCAATGTACAACCTAGCCAATCTCTCTAAAGGATAAGTCATCTTGATCAGGAGAAAGTGGGCTGATTTAGTGAGTCTATCAACAATCACCCAAATAGCATCATGTCCCAATCTGGTTCTGGGCAAACCACATACAAAGTCCATACTGATGCATTCCCACTTCCACTCAGGAATAGGAAGGGGTTGCAACAAACCACCAGGCTTCTGGTGTTCAGCCTTTACAGTCTGACAGGTTAAACACCTAGAGACAAAATCAACTACCTCTTTCTTCATACCCGGCCACCAAAAGCTCTTCTTAAGGTCCTGATACATCTTAGTCACGCCAGGGTGTAGAGAATATTTGGAGTTATGGCTATCCTCCAATATTTCTTTCCTCAAGCTCGGTTCCTCAGGGACACACACCCTTCCACGGAACCGGAGAACACCATCATCAGACAAGCTAAAATCCTGAACTTCACCCGCAATCAAACTATCTTTGATCTGAGCTAATTTCGGATCCACAGACTGCTGATCTCTGATCTTCTGCAACAAAGCAGACTGTACTCTGAGGAAAGCCACATAACCCGACTGAACTCTAGGAGAAACATTGATCCTGAGATCTCGGAACTCCTGCAATAACTGCCACTCACTGACCCGTAGTGCCGCTACTGAAGCTACTGGATGTCTGCTCAGTGCATCAGCCACTACATTGGCTTTTCCAGCCTGATACTGAATAGTGAAGTCATAGTCTTTGATCAACTCCATCCATCTTCTTTGTCTCATGTTCAACTCCTTCTGAGTGAAGATGTACTTGAGACTCTGGTGGTCAGTGAACAGATCAAACTCTTGACCCAACAAATAGTGACGCCATATCTTCAGAGCAAAGACTACGGCCGCCAACTCCAAGTCATGAGTAGGGTAGTTCGACTCATACTCCTTCAGTTGTCTCGAAGCATAAGCTACCACATTACTCTTCTGCATCAAGACACAACCCAACCCCTTGCCTGAAGCATCCGTATAGACAGTAAACCCTTCCCCATCACTAGGAATAATGAGGATCGGTGTACTAGTCAACCTTCTCTTTAGCTCCTGAAAGCTCTCTTCACACTTGTCATCCCAATTAAACTTGGCCTCCTTTCTGGTCAATTTAGTTAAAGGACCCGCCAGCTTGGAGAATCCCTCAACAAACCTCCGGTAGTAACCTGCTAGACCCAGGAAACTTCTGATCTCAGTAGCACTAGTCGGTCTTCCCCAATTAAGGATGGCTTGCACTTTAACTGGATCCACAGACACCCCCTGACCAGAAATCACATGCCCAAGGAAACTGATCTTTTCTAGCCAAAACTCACACTTACTAGCCTTGGCATATAATCGGTTTTTCCTTAGGATCTCCAGCACTCTGCGCAAGTCACTGACATGATCCGAAGTAGTCCGAGAGTACACCAAGATATCATCTATGAAGACTACCACACAAGAATCGAGCAATTCATGAAATACCCTGTTCATCAAATCCATGAAGACAGCAGGTGCATTCGTCAGTCCAAAAGGCATAACTAGAAATTCAAAATGCCCATACCTGGTCCTGAAAGCAGTCTTAAATATATCCTCATCCTTGACCCTAAGCTGGTAATACCCTGATCTCAGATCAATCTTAGAGAACACTGTAGCTCCCTGTAATTGATCAAATAGATCATCAATTCTGGGGAGAGGATACCTATTCTTGATAGTCACTTGGTTCAGTTGCCTGTAGTCTATACACATCCTCAGGGTTCCATCCTTCTTCTTTACGAACAGCACTGGTGCTCCCCAGGGAGAAGCACTAGGCCGTATGTAACCTTTCTCCAGCAAATCCTCCAGTTGCTTCTTAAGTTCAGCCAACTCTGAGGTAGCCATGCGGTAAGGAGCTCTGGAGATAGGTGCAGTACCTGGCACCAACTCAATGCCAAACTCTACCTCTCGTATTGGTGGCAAGCCTGAAAATTCTTCAGAGAACACATCAGGAAACTCTTGCACCACCGCCATCTGAGTCAAATCAGGAGTAGAATCATCCTGCACCTTAACATGTGCTAGGTAACCCTTACACCCACTAGCAAGTAACTTTCTGGCCTACAGGAAAGATATCACATGTGGTCCTTGGTCTGACATCAGACCTCTCACAAAAAGCCGACTCCCATCTAGTAGATTCAAGGTGATTACTTTCTCAAAGCAATCCACAGTGGCATGATGTGAGGATAACCAATCCATACCTAGGATGACATCATAGTCTTGCATGTCTAAAAGGATTAGATCTACAAGAAACTCATAACCCTCTACATGCACTACACAATCGGCACAAACAGTGTCTGTAGATGATGATTTTCCTAAGGGAGTACTCACAGACACAACATAATCCAGCACCTTAGGTAATACAGGTAAACATGCAGCAAATCTAACAGATACAAAAGATAAATTTGCACCAGGGTCAAATAAGATGCGAGCTAACTAATCGAATACAAATAAAGTACCTTCCACTACAGATCGGGAAGCCCGTGTATCCTTCTCAGCCACAGCATAAACTCGAGTCTGGACTGTAGGCTTATCTGTGCCTCTCTGCTGCATCTCAGGCTCTTTGCAGTCTTTGATCATGTGCCCAGGTTTCTTACACCTGAAGCATACACCATTCTTCTTATAACAATCCCTCATCAGATGTCCTTTGAGCCCACAATGATGACAAATCCGATCCTCTGTGTTACCGTTCCTTGCATCCCTGGATTGCTGCGGTGCATCCCTGGACTACTGCGGTGCCTTGTGAGAGTAAGGCTTATACCTGCTCTTCTTGTAATCCTTATGCTTAGGGTACTTCTTACCCTTGCCGCCATCACCATACTGAGGAGCTGCCGCCTCAGCTGCAGGAATCACAGTCATGGTCCTCTCAGATATGTATCTCTCGATGGTGCGTGCTCGCCCAACAGTCTCACTATATGTCTCCAAGTGCTGAGCACCAACCTGTTCTCGAATGTCCCATCTGAGACCTCTGAGAAACTTGGTAGCCCTCCTCTTTTCAGTGTTTATCAGGTGAGGAGCATACTTTCCCAACTTAGTGAACTGCAACTCATACTGGTCCACAGTCAGATCACCCTGCTCCAGGTGAATAAATTCCACCTCTCGGTCCTCAACCAAGCTATCAGGGAAATACTTCTCGTTAAATTGAGACAAGAAGTAGGGCCAATTCACTGTTTCATGTCTTTCCACAGCTAGCCTCACCACGCCCTTCCACCACTCATCTGCGTCACCACGCATCATATAGGTGGCCAGACACAGCTTGTCCTCATCTGAGCAACGCATGACTTGAAAAATCTTTTCCAAGCATAACTGCCAGTTCTCTGCAGTACTTGATTCTGAGCCCCCATAAAAAGAGCTAGGACCCAGTTTCTGGAATTCACTCACAAGCGAGGCATAGCGCCTGTGAGCGTCTTCCCGATAGTCATTCCCCACCGCCCGAGTGGTAGTCTGGGATCTCTCCTGAGTCAAGTGCTGCAAGAGCTGCTGTTGCGCTTCTTGATGCTGAGTCTGTTGCTGCTGCAGCATCTGAGCTTGCCTCTCTATCATGGCACACTGTTGCCGTACCATGCCTGTCAGAGCCTCAATGGTTCTCGTGAGATCTGAGGTCTGCTCACCCTCGCTGCTAGCATTTCCTCTGGATCGCACCATCTTAAATTCCTACACACACACACCATAGTAAGGAAAACAAACATAAACCTATCAGGTGTCTAGCAAAACACAAACATGTTTTCCCCCGAACTAAGTTTTAGCTAGCCAACTCCTCTGATACCATTCTGTCACATCCCGTTATCTTAACCCCAAACAAGCAACACAATTCACAAAGGAACAGGATGTTATCATACAAGATCGATGCACATGCTAAGTAAAACCAAGTTCAGGAAAAGTCGATCTGAAAATTTTTGAGAATCCACACATCGAAAATCCACGAAACACAATTTCATAAATGTACCTGCCACCACGCAATCCTTGCACTAGACATATGCAAGGCAACAGTTATATCAAAGCCATATAAAATCCGTAAAATCCATAAATCACATAAGGGTACCTGCCACCAGGCAATACTTGCACTAGACATATGCAAGTTCACATTTATATCAAATCTGATCGCAAATACAAACCGACTCGAAAGTTCGAAGCAAAACCACAATATCGATTCAATAAATTCATATAACTAACATCAATGATATCAAACACCGAAAACAGGCCAAAGCCCTCGGTGACACAAAAATCAAAATCTCAAAACTGCCACAACCGGCAACACTGGTTCACAAAGTTTAGCCACAACCGGCCCCAGTTAACTAAGCACAAAAGTCTTATACATCAAACCAGCATAATATCCATATCAACACAAGTCCCATATAAAACGCTAACTCAGGTAGTGCGCCCCTGTTCTACACCTGAAAATATTGAGGGGTGAGCTACACAGCCCAGTGAGTAGATAGTCTCACTCGACCATCCATAACATACACTCAAAGATACATGCAGATTGTTTTAAAAATCTTTAGCAGAACATTATGTCAACATATAACTAAAATAAAGAATCAGAAAATCAAGAACAGAACTCATATAAATAATTAGATGTATAGGCATCACACAAATATCACACCAGAGTAACCAAAGTTCTAGAGCCATACTCTAAACCAACTAAACACACCAACCACTTAGTCGTTGTCCAGCATAAATCAAGAGTGACCACTATGGTCCAACCCGGCTCTGGCCTAAGCACTGGGAGAAGCCTGCAAATCACATGCAACACAAACATGGACGGTGTGTAGACTCAAGAGGTGATCCCCATCCGGTCAAGATGTGATACCTTGATCTACACCACCCCATAACACAAAAATCTAAGAGTCTAAGAGTGATAATATCAAGAGGTGGCCCCTGTCCGACCAAGACATGGCACTTTGCATCAATCACTCGTTCTCCCAAAGGGTTCCTTATCTGGACAACCACTAGACACATCTTATATCTTATTTCACAAAAGTGGACTCCTAAGTGTTGACCAAACTCTAGGATAGTCATTTTTATCACAATAATCACAATAGGCGGCTGAAACATCAACCCCTCACATATCACAATACACAGGGCTGAAATCTCAAACCCTTAACATGTCACATACAGACTATCCCTTGAGTACACAGTTACACTTAGCCTTAGTCCTAACCATAATGGGTACACAGACCACGACACATAACATTTGAAACCACATAATCATATAATGTTTTGTAGAGTCCTTAGGTTTCATGCTGATCAGTTTGGTTTAACCTTGCTAAATTATCACCCAAGTTTCTCAAACAAAGATACATGGCCATAAATATATAACATGCTGCACATAGGGAAACAATCATGAATCCTATGACATTTTTAGCATTTATCAGGCATCCATAAAATTCCAATAATACCACATGTAGTCCAAGGTTTCTTAGTATATTATCTACTTACAATTTAAAATCCTAGTTAATAAGATTTTCATGCTCAAAAATCACTAATTTAAGGCTACCTAAACTCCATATAAGAATACCTTAAATTTCATGTTGCAGAATTTCGGTTTTCCTGATAAATACACCTTTGCAAAATTTCGGTTTTCATGATAGATACACCTTTGCAAAATTTCGGTTTTCATGATAGATATACCTTTGCAAAATTTCGGTTTTCATGATAAATACACCTTTGCAAAATTTCGGTTTTCATGATAGATATACCTTTGCAAAATTTTGGTTTTTATGATAAAATTTCCAATCAACCAAATGTATCATCTAACACAACCAAATTGATAGGATTCGAATAAGACACCCCACTCACCTATTATCTTGAACCGTGAACACCAAGATGATCCAAAAACTCGTCTAAGGCCTTGAAATTCCACCAATGTCGCCACCAATGGAAGAAGAAGCGCCACCAAACACCAAAGAACGCCGGCCAAGGGAAAAGGAAGAGGAAGAAGGGGAAATTCGTCCAAGCCTCCAAGAGATCGCCCAAGCCTTCAAGAAATCGCCCAAGATGCCAACTTCTTTGCCCTAGCCGTCCGCCCCCCTTTGGATTTTCAGTTTTTAAATTTTTAAACCCGCTAACTAATTAATTCGAATAGGGTTTATGAATTATCCCACTTACTGATTAATTCAAATTTTAAACCCAAAATCCATCTAACTTAAGTGTAAACCCAATAACCCATAATTAATTATTCACTTAAGCGAAAATCCAATAAGGATTTAATTAACATCCAATAAGCTCTAATTAATTAATTACTAGAGTCAAAATCCAATAAGACTTAAATTAATATCCACTAACCCTTTGTCACTAATTTATAACTAACCCCTTATGGTTTTTAGGGATAAAATTCTCCCCCATCCTAGGGTTGACGAAATTAAAACATAGCATCCTAGGGTTGACGAAATTAAAACATAGAAACATATCACAGTCAAAGATTTAAATCAAGAATAATACTTACAAGGACTTAAGATCCTTGGATCTTACACCTTTGAAATATATTAATAATAACCGTTGCTCTCTAGCCACAGAGCCAAAAACTTGACAGGTCCCGCAAGTGCATGGTAATGTCGAAGTAATATAAAAGGTAGTCGAACCCACAAGGAGCAAGGTTAAGTACCAAAAAGTCTAAGTCTCAATAGCTAACTGATTCAAAACAGGATTTTTGCAAGCAGTAAGCGAGAACGAGAAATCAATCATAACGATGCGGAAGATATCTATATGAGAGAGATCAGGACTTTGGTATCCATCACACTGATGAACCTAACTTAATTAAAAGTTGTCTATTACAAAAGTTCATAATTTTGCATAAGGAATCCTCCAAAAATACAGGATGCCCCCTCTCGGTCAGTACATCCTGGTACCTATCTAAAACTACCTCCTAGTCTCGCAGGGGATAGTTTTAAATAGATCCAATGGTTTGAAGGAATATTATGATGCCCTTGAGTGAATTCTAAACACTCTCGTGTTAAAAATCTACAACTCTTACCTAGGGAGTCTGTCGACACGATCCTCTCCTCAGTCAGGATCGGGTCAACTACCACATGATATTACGTGGCCAAAGTAACATCACAGAATTATAGCACCAAGGTAAAATATACTCATATGAACATCAAAATAACAGAATTGATTAAAATTGCAAGATAAAAATCATTTGTGGGTTTCAACCAAGTCCCGAAAAGGGTTTTACGCAACAATAGTCATGAAAGCTCGCATAAATCTCTCTACAATACTAGGAAAATTGCTACAAAACATTTTGGAGGGGAAGGAGAGGATGAACCGAACAATATCCCCAAAAATCATGAAGATCTGATGCTCCAATCTTGCAAAATCGCCACGAAATGCTACATCACCAGATCCGTTTGCTCTAGCCACTTCGTGCACTGATTGCTCGATAATTTGGCAACAATAGAGAGGAAATTAAATTCTTTGGACTCGCATCCTTCTTAGCTCTCTAAAACATATTTTCTTGCCTTTTTTGGATTTTTCTAGGGCTCGAAATTGAAGAAAAACTGAGTGAAGGTCGATCTGCGAAGTCCCGGGTGAACTCTGCCGAGTTCACCCAGCTGTGAAGTCTACTGTGAAGTTCTGTCGAGTAAAAATCACTGGTGAACCCATGGGGTTCACCCGCTAGTGAAGTCTTCTGTACATTTCTACGCAAGCTCCCTCTAATAGAATCATGGGTGAACACCAAAAGCACGGGCAATTCGTGAAGTGTTATGTGAATTTCCGAACATCCAGTGAAAGCACCAGTGAACCCGCCGGGCTTCTACGCAAGCTCCCTCTAATAGAATCAAGATTAGCAGAGTTGACACAGAGAATATGTTGGGGTATGCCCTTAAGGCTAATGTTTGAGGCCTTGGGATTCTATCAGTATCATGTATAAACTCTTTTGTTTATAAAGGCAATGGTTGTTATTCAGGTTGTTACATTGTCTGCTGCAATAAGTGTACTTCTGAATAATGTCTCAAAGCTGTTCAGCTAGGCTGACATGCAGTTAAGTCCTTAGTTGATATATCTTGGTGAACATGAGACAGCCTTGATATGATTAAGACTAATATGTGTTCTAATCTTATAGGATGCTTCGAGCATGGAATAAGATGTAGACTCATGGGTACATTGGATGTACTGGACAGACCCTATTTGGATATTCAATTGCTTGTCACAATGTGAATAATCCTTGTTTGCTACAAGTGGCACATGTCCTCTGACTTGAGATCACTTGTGTTTCTAAATGATGATTGTCATTGTTTTGAGGTAGTTCAATATCATTTGAAACATAATGGTTATAGACTATCTTGGATGGTGAGCTTGAGTCATGTTAGGGCACTAGTGATAGACAAAGGATTGCCGTCTCCTTGTTTGGAGTGTGATGTTCTAATGGGGCCCCCTGGATGAGATGATTGAGAGAGTGTATGGCCATACCCAGGTGACTGTGTTCATCTGATCTAATCATGCTCATCATATTGGAGTTACAAGCTTGACACGCTTATCCAATAAGAACATCCAGTGGCAAAGGAATCATGTATGCCTAGTGAGTTGATTCACACTTGTGCTGTTGTTTGGGTGTAGTCTTGGAAGACTCTTTTCTTTATATCGGGAGACAGTGATGTGTTGCTAGATACCCCTCACTATTCATGATAACGTAAGTTATCGTTACCGACATTTAAAGGAAACCCTCAGGGTCGCACAATTTGATGATATGGCTTACTTAAGTCAGATCGTGTGGACTGAATTGTTTAAGTTCAGTTTAAAGGAATTTAGTCTCTGATTGTAAGTGAGATCTGGTCTGATCATGTTTGATTGATTAGGGCTTGAGATCGGTAAGCTTCGATTGAGAGAATGGATGCTAGATCGGTGAGATCAGAAGCATCGAGAGATCAACGGTTAGATCTGAAGCCTTAGGGTTTAATTGAGATCTAGACTAATTGCTTGGCTTATTTGGTTTCTTGAACTGAACCAACTTGAACCGGCTCATCATATGAGCGCATGGTTCAAAGGGGAGAGCTAATAGCGTTAAGGAAAATTCATGGTCGCATGAATTGGAGACTTTGCTATTTTTAGATAGCACTTCTCTAAACGTGACCACGCCTCACGTTCATGCAAAAGGGAAGCTCTATTCTCGCCTCTCGCCCTTCTCTCTCGACACACTCGTGTGTGGTGACGACTTCAAGTCTCTAGGAGAGGATTCGGCCAAGAAGAAAAACATCTCTTTCCTTCCATACGACAAGCACCTCTTGGAACCTTGCTAGCACAAGGAGCACCAAGGGAGTAGGCGTCTTCTTCATCTTGTGTGCGCATCCTTTGGAGGAGATCCTCTCGCTCTCTGCTTCCAAGACACCATCCAAGAGATGGCGATGGTATGGATCTTTCTCTTCTATACTAGCATTCGAAAGTTGATCATATGATATATTAAGATCTCTTGAAACCCTAGCTTCCCATGCGAATTTTTATATGCGCCTCCCTTAGGGTTTCGCCCCCCTAGATTAAGGGGACTCTCAATTGGTATCAGAGCCTAGGTTTTTATATATTCATATGATTGCTTATGGTGATCCATGTATGTTGAATGTTTAGATCTAATATTTCTCATCATGCGAAAATACCAGATAGATGTATTTTGTTTGTGGCGCATGTATGAGATGAACTTTTGTTGGCGCATGCTTTACATGTTTTAGTTTTTGTTTTCAAAACTTTCATGACATGCGCGACTCACTATAGATCTAAGGCCTTACTGTAAACCCTTAGACGGGTTATTAGGGTTGAAGTCATCCCCTAGGTAAGATCCAAAATGTCTGATCAGACCTTCTGACAGCCTTGATGGGTTGACCAGATAGCACCTGTGCGCAAGCATCTGGTGGCTATAGGTCGACTGCAGACAGGCGTGTAGCGGTGTCTGATTGAGACGACTAGTGAACAGACATGAGTTAGGCCCGGGGTCACACCCGCTTGCCAGAACTCATGAGGGTTGTTCAGCCCTGGCGCATGCATGGTTGACCTTTTGGTCGACTCAAGTCGGTTAGGACTTGGTGCATGCAAGGGCACTGGATCTGACTAGGTTGGATGAGTGGATCCCTAGTAATGGACCGTTGTAAGGTAGTGAGGGCATATAAGAAAATTAAAATTGATGCCTATAGGGTTTTCGAAATTTAATTTTCATGATTGGATCACATGTTGATTGATGCCTATGCTTGTTTATTTATTCTTATGTGGGCTGCCCATGTTAAATGTGTGCTGTGCTGGGGCCTGCGTGCCTGTATTAAAATGTAAACTAATTATTGTGATCTGCGCATCACATTGTTTTTAATTTATAAAATGTAATTGACCTGCGAGTCAATCTTGTCTAGATAGATTAATTTGTAAGTTAATCAGACAAGAGCACAGAGCACACTTGGCAGAGGCGCATGCAGCTTGATGCTAGACCAGGAGGGAGGTCCAGGGTTCGACTCTGGGACCGGGCGCATTTTCCCTGGTGGGCGCACCTCAGTTGCAAATGGCGCTTGAGCCCTGGTTTGGGCCTGATGAGCAGCTAAAGACCCATGAAGAAAAGCAAGTGAAGACTTAAGTATCTTAAGGTCTTACTTAGGCTATGTGCTTTTACCACATAAGATCCATGCTTTCTTTTATTGTTTAAATAAGTAGAACAGCATGATTTATTTATCTTCTGCTATCACCATAGGAATTGCATGATAGTGAAGAAGATAAAAGACCGTTAAAATCCAACGCTAAAATATCAAGCTCGTAAGCCTTCTGACGCGAAACCTCACTGTTCTGACTATCGTTGGAGCCGTGTTGTACCCACTCAGTGGGCACGTCCATCTATCTTCAGACGGTGCGGGATTACACCTGCGTGTTACAGAGAAGGGATTTATCGCTTCTCGTTGCTCAGCATAGCACGTGGTGGTCCAGGGAGTAGGTCGGGTCAGCTTGACCATGTAGGCTACATATGTGGCGCATATGGTAGCGCATGGAGGCAGCCATCTGTGGGGTCAGAGATTGTGTTGTACCAACTCAGTTGGCACAGTCTGCTGGATTGCCCAGATGAAGGGGAATCGCACGGGTTGGCGATTGGCTGGGACAGCCTACCAGAAATTAGTGCTTGTACTCTCTGTGCATCTTATCTCGCCTGAGCGGGACGCGGAGACCAAGTATGAAATCTGGATCCCATCTCACTAAAAGAGTTCTACTCTTTCGGGCTGTTTTGCTGGATTTTTCAGCCAGATAAAATAGTGAGAAAAAGAATCATTCTTAAGTCATGAATTGATTCTTTACATTGATACTGACCTTGCTGTTCTTGCATTGTTGTAGATACCTGCAGCAACGAACACCATGAGCTTCAATGTGCGATCCCTACTGGAAAGGGAGAAGTTTGCTGGGCCGAACTTCTCAGACTGGTTCGGACACCTTAAGATTGTTCTTAAGGCAGAGAGGAAACTGTATGTCCTCGAGACGGCGATACCGCCTCAGCCCGCTCCGAACGCCGCAAGGGCGGTTTGGGATGCTTATGAAAAGCACGTCAATGATAGCATTGATGTCGCTTGCCTGATGCTAGCGTCTATGACGCCACCGCTGCAGCGTCAGCATGAGGATATGTCTGCTATAGAGATTATAGCGAACCTCAAGATGCTGTATGCTGCACAGGCGAGGACAGAACGCTATAATCTGACAAAGCTGTTCTTTCAGAGCAAACTGGCTGAAGGGAGCCCAGTGGGAGCTCACGTGCTCAAGATGATTGGGCACAAGGAAGCTCTAGAGAAACTGGGGCATACCATCAACCAGGAGCTTGCTGTAGACATTATTCTGCAGTCTCTCCCGCCCTCTTTCGATGCGTTCATCATTAACTTTAATATGAACAAAATCGATTGTACTCCGGCAGAGCTGCTGAATATGCTCTTGACTACTGAGGAAACTCTGAAGGGAAAGCCTTCAACCTCTGTCTTAATGGTTCCTTCAAGGAACAAGAAGAAGGGGAAGAAGGGCAAGGCCCTTGTCAAGAGTTACAGCAAGGCTCTGAAGCAAAAGGTCAAGCGGTCCAAGGAATACAGATGTTTCCACTGTGGCCAGCTGGGTCACTGGAAAAAGGACTGTAAAGCGCTCCAAGGAGATAAGAGGGGAAGCATCGCTTCTGGCTCAGGTATATTTGTGACTGAAGTCATGATATCTTCTTCTTCTATATCATGGGTGTTGGACACTGCATGTGGAGTTCACATTTGTTCAAATGTACAGGAACTCAAGAGAAGAAGACAGGTGGGACAGCATGAGGTGGACCTACGAGTTGGAAACGGGGCACGGGTTGCTGCTGTTACTGTAGGAGACTATTTCATCTCTTTGCCATCTGGACTTGTATTAGAACTAAACAGTTGTTACTTTGTTCCCAGCATTACTAAGAATATTATCTCCATTCCTGCTCTTGTCAGGAAGGGTTTTTCCTTTGAATGCAATATTTCAAAGTGTGTTTTAACTTTTGATAATATTGTTTATGCTACTGGTTCAATTAACAATGGGTTATTCATGTTGGACATGGAATGTTCTATACACAACATTGATAATAAGAAAGCCAAGTATGCTGATGACAGCACCTTGCTATGGCATAGTCGTTTAGGCCATATTAACAAGAAACGCATTAAGCAGTTGCATGATCATGGACTGCTGGGATCATTCTCCTATGAGGAGATTGATACATGCAAAGCTTGTTTAATGGGTAAAATGACGAAGTCACCTTTTCCTCACAAAGGTCAAAGGGCTTCAGGTTTACTTGACCTTATACACAGTGATGTGTGTGGGCCATTTAGTAAACATGCTAGAGGTGGCTATCAGTACTTCATTACCTTTACTGATGATTTCAGTAGATATGGGTATGTCTATTTAATGAGATATAAAAGTGAATCTTTTGACAAGTTCAAAGAGTTCAAGAATGAAGTACAAAATCAGCTAGGCCGAAATATCAAGGCACTTCGTTCTGATCGAGGTGGAGAATACCTAAGTCATGCGTTTACTGACTATCTGAAGGAGTGTGGGATTATCTCACAGCTCACTCCGCCAGGAACACCGCAATGGAATGGTGTGTCCAAGAGGAGGAACAGAACCCTACTGATATGGTTCATTCCATGATGAGTCAGGCTACTCTACCTTACTCCTTTTGGGGATTTGCACTGGAGACAGCTGCAAAGGTACTAAACCGAGTGCCATCCAAGGCAGTTTCAAAGACCCCATATGGATTATGGTATGGGAAACAGCCGAGCTTGACATTTATCAGGATCTGGGGCTGCGAGGCTTATGTTAAAAGGCTCGCCTCTGGGAAACTAGAGAGCAGATCTGACAAATGTATCTTTGTCGGTTACCCTAAGGAAACTAAGGGTTATTATTTCTATGATCCCAAAGAGAACAAGGTATTTGTTGCTCGGACGGCCATATTTCTTGAGAAGGAGTTTCTTCTGCAAGAGGCCAGTGGGAGAGAAATAAAGCTGGATGAGAATCCAGAGGAAGGACAAAGTAGTCACGCACAGTTGGATGAGCCTGAGCCAGTTGATCAGGTTATTGAACAACCTGAGGCTCAGATATCACGGGAACCGCGAAGATCGGGAAGGATCCGTCGACAGCCTGAGCGCTATGACGGAGTCTACATCATTGATAATGATGAACCCCTCACTTATGCGGATGCGGTCAGTGGACCGGAGTCAGCGAGATGGCTTGAAGCTATGCGCGCCGAGATGGACTCCATGTCAGATAACCAAGTTTGGGATTTGGTTGATCCGCCTCTGGGAGTTATCCCTATAGGCTGTAAATGGATCTTCAAGAAGAAGATTGACATGGATGGTAACGTGGTTACCTATAAAGGCAGGCTAGTTGCGAAAGGTTTCAAACAAATCTACGGGATAGATTACGATGAAACTTTCTCACCTGTAGCCATGTTTAAGTCTATTCGGATTCTTTTCGCGATAGCAGCATATTATGATTATGAGATTTGGCAAATGGATGTGAAGACAGCTTTCCTGAATGGAAATCTGGATGAGGATGTGTATATGACACAACCCGAAGGTTTCACTAATCCATCAGATCGTCATAAAATATGCAAGTTAAAGAAGTCTATTTATGGACTTAAACAAGCATCAAGAACCTGGAATATTCGTTTTGATGAATCAGTCAGTGAATTTGGTTTTATCAAGAACGAGGATGACCCGTGTGTATATAAGAGGTTTAGTGGGAGCGTGATTACTTTCCTAGTCCTCTACGTCGATGATATCTTGATCATTGGAAATGACATTCCCGAAATGCATGCCGTTAAAGCATGGTTAAGGAAATGTTTCCAGATGAAAGATCTTGGAGAAGCAGCCTATGTATTAGGTGTGAAGATCTACAGGGATAGATCTAAGAGGCTTCTCGGGCTGTGCCAGAGTACTTACATCGATAAAGTCCTGGAGAGATTTCATTTAGAGAATTCTAAAAGAGGATATCTTCCAGCCAGACATGGTCTGAATCTTTCAAAGAGTCAGTGTCCACAAACACAGACTGAGAAAGATGAAATGGACAATACGCCTTATGCTTCGGCTATTGGGTCCATTATGTATGCGATGTTGTGTACTCGCCCAGACGTCGCTTACGGGTTAAGCGTGACCAGTCGGTTCCAAAGTAATCCAGGTCAGGCGCACTGGATTGCGGTCAAGAACATTTTAAAATATCTGCGGAGGACCAAAGATATGTTCTTGGTGTATGGTGGTCAGGAAGAACTCAGTATTGAAGGATATATTGACGCTTCATTCCAATCTGACCAGGATGATTTCTGATCGCAATCAGGCTATGTTTTTAGCTTGAATGGAGGAGCAGTGGTGTGGAAGAGTTTCAAATAGTCAACTGTTGCTGATTCCACAACAGAAGCCGAGTATGTTGCAGCCTCGGAAGCATCCAAGGAGGCAGTATGGATTCGTAAGTTCGTGAGAGAACTTGGTGTCGTTCCTTCGAGTGCAGATCCTTTGGTTATCTTCTGTGATAACACTGGAGCAATCGCACAAGCAAAGGAACCACGGTCGCACCAGAAGTCCAAGCACATACAGAGACGGTTTCATTTGATCCGGGAGATCATAGATCGTGGCGAGATCAAAGTCTGCAAGGTTCATACAGATGACAATCTGGCTGACCCACTTACCAAGCCTCTGGCGCAGCAGAAGCATGAGAAGCACTGTAATAATATGGGTTTGAGATTTCTCAACCATTAGATTAAGTGCAAGTGGGAGATTGTTGGGGTATGCCCTTAAGGCTAATGTTTGAGGCCTTGGGATTCTATCAGTATCATGTATAAACTCTTTTGTTTATAAAGGCAATGGTTGTTATTCAGGTTGTTACATTGTCTGCTGCAATAAGTGTACTTCTGAATAATGTCTCAAAGCTGTTCAGCTAGGCTGACATGCAGTTAAGTCCTTAGTTGATATATCTTGGTGAACATGAGACAGCCTTGATATGATTAAGACTAATATGTGTTCTAATCTTATAGGATGCTTCGAGCATGGAATAAGATGTAGACTCATGGGTACATTGGATGTACTGGACAGACCCTATTTGGATATTCAATTGCTTGTCACAATGTGAATAATCCTTGTTTGCTACAAGTGGCACATGTCCTCTGACTTGAGATCACTTGTGTTTCTAAATGATGATTGTCATTGTTTTGAGGTAGTTCAATATCATTTGAAACATAATGGTTATAGACTATCTTGGATGGTGAGCTTGAGTCATGTTAGGGCACTAGTGATAGACAAAGGATTGCCGTCTCCTTGTTTGGAGTGTGATGTTCTAATGGGCCCCCCTGGATGAGATGATTGAGAGAGTGTATGGCCATACCCAGGTGACTGTGTTCATCTGATCTAATCATGCTCATCATATTGGAGTTACAAGCTTGACACGCTTGTCCAATAAGAACATCCAGTGGCAAAGGAATCATGTATGCCTAGTGAGTTGATTCACACTTGTGCTGTTGTTTGGGTGTAGTCTTGGAAGACTCTTTTCTTTATATCGGGAGACAGTGATGTGTTGCTAGATACCCCTCACTGTTCGTGATAACGTAAGTTATCGTTACCGACATTTAAAGGAAACCCTCAGGGTCGCACAATTTGATGATATGGCTTACTTAAGTCAGATCGTGTGGACTGAATTGTTTAAGTTCAGTTTAAAGGAATTTAGTCTCTGATTGTAAGTGAGATCTGGTCTGATCATGTTTGATTGATTAGGGCTTGAGATCGGTAAGCTTCGATTGAGAGAATGGATGCTAGATCGGTGAGATCAGAAGCATCGAGAGATCAACGGTTAGATCTGAAGCCTTAGGGTTTAATTGAGATCTAGACTAATTGCTTGGCTTATTTGGTTTCTTGAACTGAACCAACTTGAACCGGCTCATCATATGAGCGCATGGTTCAAAGGGGAGAGCTAATAGCATTAAGGAAAATTCATGGTCGCATGAATTGGAGACTTTGCTATTTTTAGATAGCACTTCTCTAAACGTGACCATGCCTCACGTTCACGCAAAAGGGAAGCTCTATTCTCGCCTCTCGCCCTTCTCTCTCGACACACTCGTGTGTGGTGACGACTTCAAGTCTCTAGGAGAGGATTCGGCCAAGAAGAAAAACATCTCTTTCCTTCCATACGACAAGCACCTCTTGGAACCTTGCTAGCACAAGGAGCACCAAGGGAGTAGGCGGCTTCTTCATCTTGTGTGCGCATCCTTTGGAGGAGATCCTCTCGCTCTCTGCTTCCAAGACACCATCCAAGAGATGGCGATGGTATGGATCTTTCTCTTCTATACTAGCATTCGAAAGTTGATCATATGATATATTAAGATCTCTTGAAACCCTAGCTTCCCATGCGAATTTTTATATGCGCCTCCCTTAGGGTTTCGCCCCCCTAGATTAAGGGGACTCTTAGAATAATCTAGCAGACCCATTGACCAAGGCTTTGGCGCAGCAGAAGCATGACTGTCACGCTAGAGATATGGGGTTGAGATTCCTCAACCTCTAGGTCTTAGTGCAAGTGGGAGATTGTTGGTGTATATGCCCTAGGACCTAGTTTTGGTCCATTATTGTACTACTTGACTTTTGATATTTATATATATCATTCTGGCATTGTCATTATCAATGTTTGTCTACATCTGCGATTATGTACTTACATGATAATGTCCCTGGAGATAGATTGGATCTGTGCTTAAATGATGGTCCCCAGTCGATGTACCAGAGTCGATATAGGACAACTCTAGTACTTGTGAGACTTGTATATGGGCTGGTTAGGCATGAAGTGCTAACGCATACATATGGGTATATCAGTGGTGGATATACTGGACCGACCTGCTGTGAGACAATGACTTGGTGTCACGAGTTATCCTCACAAGTGATAGGAGATGCATTGATCCCTTGACTTGAGGTCATTGGCCATTCTATATGGTTAGGGACATGCTTTGATACAACCTAACACCTCGCCGTAGTTAGGGGGTAATAACGGTTGTCATTGAGTTTGTCACAACCCATAGGAGAAGGTCAATAGACAGACATAGGATTTGCCCCTTCCTAAGGGAAGCATGATATCCATGGAGCTCCTCTATGGTTCTATGACTGAAAGTGTATGGCCATACCCAGGTGAGACCTGATTTAGTCATAACCATGAGATTGGATAAAAACAAGTGGTGACACACTTGTCCAATCGGATATCAATTCAGCAAAGAGACTGTAATGCATCTGTACCTGATTGCGATGATGGGGATGTCGATGTCGATATCCATTCCGATAACTTGGGTAGCAGCGATGCATTGCTAGGTGCCACTCACTGCTTGTGGTGACCTTAGGTCAGCACTGCCAACGTCAGAGGAACCTATAGGGTCGCACACCTTGATACTCGAGTTCTCGTATTGATCGAGAAGCCTTATGATCGAGTTATTGGATGACTCAGATCTATTTGGGAGATTTCATCAGCGCCGATGGGCCTGATGAGATGGAAGAAACTTATTTGGGCCAACTTCCATTTTTGGCATATTGACCAAACTAACCATGGTTAACTTAGTTTGACCTTGGGTTAAATTGAATTAGATCCAATGGGTTGATTGACATGCATATTGGACCTTGGGCTAGGCCCATTCTATAGTTGGGCTTATTAATAAGTTAAATGGGCTTAAGGAGAAGAATGTGTAGGCACATGTTTACCCCTGGTTAGACTAGGGTTGGCGCCTATGACACATATGGTTAATCTAAGTTGATTTAATCATTTGTGGGCTAATTAATTAATTAATTAGAGTCCTATTTAATAGGGCTGATTATTTAAATAATTAATTAGTATCCTAATTGGAGTAGGACTTGATTATTTAAATAATTAATTAAACTCCTAATTGGATTAGGACTTGATTAATTATTAAAATAATTCTATTTCCTACTTCTTCTCCAAGCCGCCCACTTGGCTTAATCCTTGCCATCCATAAACCGCCTCTCCTTGCTATAAATAAAGCCCCTAGGCCGCCCCTCTTGATGCATGAATTATCTTGAAGGCGTGAGCAAGAAGAGGGCGAGAGCAAGGATTCAAGGGGCGATCTCCTCTTCCATCAAATCTTAGCCGCAAGCAACCTTCCTCCTTTCCTCTTGGCGTTTGGAGCTTTAGAGCTCGGTGGCTTGTCTTCTTCCCTCCTCTTCCTTGGCGCAACTTCACTAGAAGGTGGCGCAAGTAAAATGGAGGACTCCCTAAGGCTTGGATCTTCTTCCTGAGGCTAGCACCGTGCGTGGAAGAAAAGGACTCGAGGTGATCCATGTGTGCGAGACTGCAGAGGGCGCACGCTTGGGCGCCTACCTCGACATTGGCCTCATCTTGCTTTAAGGTATTTTCTATCTCATCGTGTTGACTCTCTCGCATGCGATCTTCATTGGGTTTTTGGGACCGGCCTGTTTCGGGGATATTATTCCGCTGTGCATTGTATTTGTTTCTGAAAAATTTATAAAATATCCCCGGGGTTTCCCAACAGTGGTATCAGAGCGACTTGCGAGACTCGAACGATGTATTTTCATGCTTTTCCATGCTCACATGCCATATCTCAATTTTTCACAAATTGCATGATCACATGGCAAACGATTTTTCTAAAGTGGGAAAAATTAGGGTTTCTTGTTTCTATCATCTTTTCAACCTCTTTTGGATTTTTGGGTTACTTTTCTTGTATGATTTAAAGAATCAAAGGCACACGTGGTTTTGTCAAGTAGGACGGGCATTGTGTCTTCGGACTAGCCGGGTCTCTTGATCTGACAAAATCTCCAGCTGAAAGGATCTTTGAAATCATCACAAAAATTAATTGCAAATAACCAAGAGATTTGTGAAAAGAAGATGAGGAAAAGATACTAGTTTTATGAAAAATTAAAATTTCATATTTATGTTTTTCATGAGCATGTAGAACTGCATGTGTAGATACCTTGCTTGTGCATAATGTTGTGATCATGAGTCAAGCCCCTTTGCATGCCTATGATGTATCTTTGTGAGGCCTGCGTGTCGCTTTTCTTTTCTTTTATCTTTGTAACAAGAAGGAGAAGATTAAGGTGCAACCACATGGAACCCTGGCACATGCATGCATGATGGCGCATGGAGGAGTGGCGCAAGATGGCATGGCTGAACCCTAGGGTTTGAGAGCTGGCCATCTTGGCTCCTTGCATGGTGGCGCATCATCTATGGAGAAAGACCCATGGCATTGGTCAAACCCATGAGGGACACCTCTAGGGTTTGAGACCTAAACCATGGTGAGAAGGACCTTGGAGCCAACCTTGAAGATCAAATTAGTGGTCGGCTAGGTTAGGTCTTGTCTTTAAGGGCTTGAGTCCTAGGTCAAGAGTTGAACCTCCTTTTGGGATGGGTTGGTTCAATGTCTTGAATAGGCTATGATCACATTATTCTTTTACTGTTTTCATATATAACTGCTAAAAGCATGCCTGTGTTGTTATGTTATCACTATAGGATTGCATGCCTGTAATGTTAGACATAAGATAAAACTGATGAGACCTCAAAAACTCTCATATATAAATATCAAGTCTAGTAGCCTTCTAATGCGTAGCCCTCATCAAACTATCGATCAGTGGTGTTGTGAACTGTTTCCCACCCTCGTGGGACACACCTACTTATCTTTAGGAGGTGGGTGGTGGCAATGGTTTCCCCAGTCCGTTTTAGCCGGGCGCGCCTTCGCAAGGAAACCCGTTGACCCTGGTCATAACGGTTAGGAATTGACTTGACTAGAAGTTCATATGTGCTGGGCACATGATGAAAGTCTAGAGGCATCGTTGAGAGGTTAGGGTTTCATGCTGTATCCAGCCCTAGCTGGACATGAAATGCTTGGACTGTCTCAATAAAGGGAATTGCTCGGAGCAATTGGCCGGCGTGCCCACCTTAGGAAGCATGGGTTACTTTGTGCATCTCATCCCACCCTCGTGGGACGCGAAGCCTCATGTAGAATAAGGAACCCATCTCACTAGTAAGTCTTAAACTTCTCGATTGACTTTGTGGGTTGTCAATTCGATTAAAATAGTGGGAGCCATAATCATTTGAAATAAGTCCAGTTTAAATGATTTGAAGTAGTACTAATCTGCTGTTTCTTGGTTGTTGTAGAACAATGGCAACGAACAATAGCGGTTGGTCACTGTGATCTATCCTTGAGAAGGACAAGTTGGTTGGATCCAACTTGATGGATTGGTATATGAACTTGAGAATTGTGCTCAAGCTCGAGAGGAAGCTCTATGTCCTTGAGCAGCCTAGTTCTGACCCACTTTTGTGCTCGGCCCAAGCAGCTGAGAAGGATGCTTATGATAATCATCAGGCTGACACTTTGGAGGTTGCCAACTTGATGCAAGCCAACATGTCGCCTGAATTTAGAGGGCAATATGAATCTAAGAGTGCCTCTGAGATTATTTCTAGTCTAAGGCAGCTCATTGATGAATTAGTTAATCTCAATCCTCCTAAAGTTAATTTTCAGTGTGTTGAGCCGAAAGGTTTGACCAAGGAACTGAAATTAAAAATGGAGAGGATCAGGAATAACAAATGCTACTCATGTGGAGGACCATCTCACATAATAAAGGACATGGTGCGACTTCAGAATGAGAAGAAGAGAGGCAAGGCTTCGTCTTCAAGCTCAGGTATTTATGTTACTGAAGTCAATCTTTCTACTTCTATGTCATGGGTATTGGATACCGTATGTGGAGCTCATATTTGTACAAATATGCAGGGGCTCAAGAAAAGTAAATCGGTGCGGCCTGGAGAGATTGACCTACGGGTTGGAAACGGGGCACAGGTTGCTGCTGTTGCTGTAGGAGTTTTGACTCTCTCCCTGCCTTCTGGACTTCTATTAGAGCTAGATAGTTGCTATTATGTACCTTTGCTTACTAAGAACATTGTATCCATTCCTTGCTTAGCAAAGAAGGGATTTAAATTTGAAATAAATAAGAACTCTTGTTCTTTTTCATTTGCAAATGTGTTCTACGGGAAGGGTACTTTATGCAATGGTTTATATGTCTTGGACAAGGATAGCTCTATTTGTAACATAAATAATAAAAGGACCAAACTGAGTGGCTCAGTTAGTGCTTTCCTATGGCGTTGTCGCTTAGCCCATATAAACAAGAATCGCATTTAACAACTTCATGCAAATGGGTTATTAGATTCAAGTTCCTTGGAGGAATTATATACATGTGAGCCTTGTGTGTTAGGTAAAATGACAAAGGCGCCCTTCACCAAAATTGGTGAGAGGGCAGAAGGTTTGTTGGATCTCATACATAGCGATGTGTGTGGGCCATTCAATAAGCAAGCCAGAGCAGGACACAGCAACTTCATTACCTGTACTGATGATTTCAGTATATATGGTTATGTCTACTTGATGAGACATAAATCTGAATCCTTTGAGAAATTCAAGGAGTTCAAGAAGGAAGTAGAGAACCAGCTTGGTAGATCCATTAAGGCTCTTCGTTTAGATCGTGGTGGAGAGTACCTGAGTGGTGAGTTTCTTGACTATCTAAGAGAGTGTGGGATTCTGTCCCAACTCACTCCTCCTGGAACACCCCAATGGAATGGTGTGTCTGAAAGGAGAAATCGAACTTTGTTGGACATGGTACGATGTATGATGAGTCATGCAACTCTACCTCCTTCATTCTGGGGACATGCAATAGAGACAGCTTCTCTAATACTGAATAATGTTCCATCTAAGAGTGTCTCAAAGATTCCATACGAGGTATGGAGTGGGAGACGCCCTAATCTCACTTTTATCAGGATCTGGGAATGTGAGGCTTATGTTAAACGTTAGGATTCTTGCAAACTAGAACCTAGATCTGCTAAATGTATATTTGTGGGGTACCTTAAGGAAACTAAGGGTTACTACTTCTATAATCCCACTAAGAACAAAGTATTTGTTACTCATAATGCTGCCTTTCTAGAGAAAGAGTTTCTCATGAAAGAAGTTAGTGGGAGGAAGTTTGACTTGGACGAGCTCCAAGAGCAACCACAAAATGTAGAGATGGAACCTGAGCCACCCACACCGGTTGATGGGCAACCTGAGGCTCAGACACAAGCCCCACGTAGGTCTGGGAGGATTCATCGTGCACCTGAGAGGTATGGGTCGCTGCCGACCCAACAAGACGGGATATTCATCATTGAGGATGAACCCAAGACTTATGATGAGGCGGTCAGTGGACCGGACTCCGAGAGATGGCTTGACGCCTTGAGATCCGAAATGGATTCCGTGTCAGCTAACCAAGTCTAGGATTTGGTTGAGTTACCTAATGGGGTAAAACCCATAGGGTGTAAATGGGTCTTCAAGAAAAAGATAGACATGGATGGCAACATGGTTACCTATAAAGGTAGACTAGTGGCTAAGGGATTCAAACAAGTCCACGGGGTGGACTATGATGAAACCTTTTCGCAAGTTGCTATGTTCAAATTCATTAGGATTCTGCTTGCTATAGCTGCATATTATGATTGTGAGATATGGTAGATGGATGTAAAGACAGCCTTCCTTAATGGGAAACTAACTGAGGATGTGTATATGACACAACCTGATGGCTTCATCCATCCTGCAGAGGCCAATAAGGTCTGCAGGCTAAAGAGATCCATCTATAGATTAAAGCAAGCATCTAGAAGTTGGAATCTTCGATTTGATGAAGTTGTGATAGATTATGGCTTTATCAAAAGCGAAGATAACGCCTGTGTATATAGAAAATTCAGTGGGAGCTTGGTGACTTTTCTGGTCTTGTATGTCAATGACATACTACTCATCGGGAATGACATCCCTAGCCTTCAAGCTGTGAAGACATGGTTAGGGAAGTGTTTTGAGAAGAAGGACTTAGGGGAGGCTGCCTATATCCTAGGCGTGAGGATCTACAGGGATAGATCCAAGAGGCTTCTAGCCCTTAGTCAAAGTACTTACATTGATAAGGTCCTGGAGAGGTTTAGCTTGGAGCAATCCAAGAAAGGGTACCTTCCAGTGAGACATGGCCTTACTCTCTCAAAGAGCCAGTGTCCCACCACACAGGCTGAGAGGGATGACATGAGTCGAGTGCCTTATGCTTGGGCAGTGGGATCGATCATGTATGCAATATTGTGTACTAGACCAGATGTGGCTTATGCTGTGAGCATAACTAGCCGATACCAATCCAATCCTGGTTTACAGCACTGGGTGGCAGTAAAGAACATCCTGAAGTATCTGAGAAGAACTAAGGATTTGTTCCTAGTCTATGGGGGACAGGAAGAGCTCAGTATGCAGGGCTACACTGATGCGTCTTTCCAGTCTGACCCCGACGACTTTAGATCGCCGGCCGGCTATGTGTTTAAGATGAATGGAGGCGCTGTTTGCTGGAAGAGCTTCAAGCAATCCACTATTGCCGATTCTACAACCGAAGCTGAGTATGTGGCCGCTTCTGAGGTAGCCAAAGAAGCTGTTTGGATAAGCAAGTTCATTTATGAACTTCAGGTGGTTCCCAGTGTAGTGGATCCCATTGAAATCTATTGTGATAACAATAGAGCAATTGCACAAGCCAAAGAACCACGATCTCATCAAAGATCCAAACATATACTCAGAAGATTTCACCTGATCAGAGAGAACATAGACAGAGGTGATGTCAAGATTAGCAGAGTTGACACAGAGAACAATCTGGCAGACCCATTGACCAAGGTTTTGGCGCAGCAGAAGCATGACTGTCACGCTAGAGATATGGGGTTGAGATTCCTCAACCTCTAGGTCTTAGTGCAAGTGGGAGATTGTTGGTGTATATTCCCTAGGACCTAGTTTTGGTCCATTATTGTACTACTTGACTTTCAATATTTATATATATCATTCTAGCATTGTCATTATCAATGTTTGTCTACATTTGCGATTATGTACTTACATGATAATGTCCCTGGAGATAGATTGGATCTGTGCTCAAATAATGGTCCCCAGTCGATGTACCAGAGTGGATATGGGACAACTCTGGTATTTGTGAGACTGGTATATGGGCTGGTTAGGCACGAGGTGCTAACGCAGACATATGGGTATATCAGTGTTGGATATACTGGACCGACCCGCTGTGAGGCAATGACTTGGTGTCACGAGCTATCCTCACAAGTGATAGGAGATGCATTGATCCCTTGACTTGAGGTTATTGGCTATTCTATATGGTTAGGGACATGCTTTGATACAACCTAACACCTCGCTGTAGTTGGGGGTAATAACGGTTGTCATTGAGCTTGTCATGACCCATAGGAGAAGGTCAATAGATAGACATAGGATTTGCCCCTTCCTAAGGGAAGCATGATATCCATGGAGCTCCTCTATAGTTCTATGACTGAAAGTGTATGGCCATACCCAGGTGAGACCTGATTTAGTCATAACCATGAGATTGGATAAAAACAAGTGGTGACACACTTGTCCAATCGGATATTAGTTCGGCAAAGAGAATGTAATGCATCTGTACCTGATTGCGATGATGGGGATGTCGATGTCGATATCCATTCCGATGACTTGGGTAGCAGCGATGCACTGCTAGGTGCCACTCACTGCTTGTGGTGACCTTAGGTCAGCACTGCCAATGTCAGAGGAACCTACAAGGTCGCACACCTTGATACTTGAGTTCTCGTATTGATCGAGAAGCCTTATGATCGAGTTATTGGATGACTCGGATCTATTTGGGAGATTTCATCAACGCCGATGGGCCTGATGAGATGGAAGAAACTTATTAGGGCCAACTTCCATTTTTGGCATATTGACCAAACTAACCATGGTTAACCTAGTTTGTCCTTGGGTTAAATTGAATTAGATCCAATGGGTTGATTGACATGCATAATGGACCTTGGGCTAGGCCCATTCTATAGTTGGGCTTATTAATAAGTTAAATGGGCTTAAGGAGAAGAATGTGTAGGCGCATGTTTAACCCTGGTTAGACTAGGGTTGGCGCCTATGACACATATGGTTAATCTAAGTTGATTTAATCATTTGTGGGATAATTAATTAATTAGAGTCCTATTTAATAGGGCTAATTATTTAAATAATTAATTAGAGTCCTAATTGGATTAGGACTTGATTATTTAAATAATTAATTAAACTCCTAATTGGATTAGGACTTGACTAATTATTAAAATAATTCTATTTCCTACTTCTTCTCCAAGCCGCCCACTTAGCTTAATCCTTGCCATCCATAAACCGCCTCTCCTTGCTAGAAATAAAGCCCCTAGGCCACCCCTCTTGATGCATGAATTATCTTGAAGGCGTGAGCAAGAAGAGGGCGAGAGCTAGGATTCAAGTGGCGGTCTCCTCTTCCATCAAACCCTAGTCGCAAGCAACCTTCCTCCTTTCCTCTTAGCATTTGGAGCTTTATAGCTTGGTGGCTTGTCTTCTTCCCTCCTCTTCCTTGGTGCAACTTCACTAGAAGGTGGCGCAAGTAAAGTGGAGGACTCCCTAAGGCTTGGATCTTCTTCCCGAGGCTAGCACCGGGCGTGGAAGAAAAGGACTCGAGGTGATCCATGTGTGCGAGATTGCAGAGAGCGCACGCTTGGGCGCCTACCTCGACATCGGCCTCATCTTGCTTTAAGGTATTTTCTATCTCATCGTGTCGACTCTCTCGCATGCGATCTTCATTGGGTTTTTGGGACCAGCCTGTTTCAGGGATATTATTCCATTGTGTATTGTATTTGTTTCTGAAAAATTTATAAAATATCCCCGGGGTTTCCCAACACATCACTCATGTTATTCCAATCCATCCAAATCAACTTGTTGAAATTAACTCAAATGTAAGGTTAAGGATGCAAAACTCCAATAGCTAATTATGATATCGAACTTCAACTCATGTCCTTTGGTACCACTGCCAATTTTTCGTAGTGCAAAGTAGAGGAGTCTCTCTTAGATTTCAACTCATGTTCTTAGGTACCACTGCCAATTTTTCACAGTGCCAAGTAGAGGAATCTAAGAGTTTTTTTTTTTTGGTGTTGATAAAGCTTTTCATCACATCACAAATGTAGCTTTCTCCCAACAAGACAAAGGGTTCAAGGAATGAATAAGTAGATGTGTTGGGAAACCCCAGGGATATTTTACAAAATTTCAGAGATGCAAATACATTGCGCAACGGAAGAATACCCCCGAAACAGGCCAGTCCCAAAAACCCAGTGAAGATCGCATGCGAGGGAATCGACACGATGAGATAGAAAATACCTTATGAGCGATGCGAGGCTGATGTCGTAGTAGGCGCCCAAGCGTGCGCCCTCTGCAGTCTCACACACACGGATCACCTCGAGTCCTCTTCTACCACGCCCAGTGCTAGCCTCGGGAAGAAGATCCAAGCCTTAAGTCACCTTCTTCTCAACTTGCGCCACCTCCAAGGTATATGCGCCAAGGTTGAAGAAGGAAGAGGGAGATGCTGCCAAGCACAAGTCACACTTGCACCTCCTTCAATAGAAGAAGCGCTAAGGATGAAGAAGAAGAAGTGCTTGCGGCTTGGTTGATGAAGAGATGCGCCAACTCCTCTTGATCCTCTTGCTCTCGCCCCTCCTCTTGTTTTCACGCCTTCAATAAGTTGTGTCTCATGAGAGGGGGCGGCTAGGGCTCATTATATAGAGCAAGGGGCGGTTAGAGTAGTGGCTAGGAGAAGAAGTAGGAATAGGATTATTTTAATGATTTAATTTAGTCCTAATCCAATTAGGATTCTAATTAATCATTTAAATAATCAAGTCCTAATCCAATTAGGACTCTAATTAATAATTTAAATAATCAGCCCTATTAAATAGGACTCCATACAATTATTTAAATTAATTAATTAAATAACCCACAAATAATTAATATCAAATTATATTAACCATATGTGCCGTAGGGGCCAACCCTAGTCTAACTAGGGTTAACCATGCGCCTACACATCCTTCTCCTTAAGCCCATTAAGCCCAACTTTTCAATGGGCCCAGCCTAATGTCCATTATGCATATTAACCAAGCCCTTGGATCCAATCCAATTTAACCCGAGGTCAAACTGGGCTAACCATGGTTAATATGACGTAAATGGAAGTTGGCTCCAATAAATCTCTTCCATCTCATCAGGCCCATTGGCGCTGATGGAATCTCCAAAATAGATCCGAGTTATCCAATAACTCGATCATAAGGCTTCTCGATCAATAGGAGAACTCGAGTATCAAGGTGTGCGACCCTGTAGGTTCCTCTGACGTTGACAGTGCTGACCTAAGGTCATCACAAGCAGTGAGTGGCACCTAGCAGTGCATCGCTGCTACCCAAGTCATCGGAATGGATATCGACATCGAGATCCCCATTATCGCAAGTAGGTACTGATGCATTACAGTCTCTTTGCCGTACTGATATCTGATTGGACAAGTGTGTCACCACTTATTTTTCATCCAATCTCATGGCTATGACTAAATCAGGTCTAACCTGGGTATGGCCATACACTTTCAGTCATAGATCCATAAAGGAGCTCCATGGATATCAAGCTTCCCTTAGGAAGGGGCAAATCCTATGTCTGTCTATTGACCTTCTCATATGGGTTGTGACATGCTCAATGACAACCGTTATTACCCCCCAACTACAGTGAGGTGTTAGGTTGTATCAAAGCATATCCCTAACCATATAGAATGGCCAATGACCTCAAGTCAAGGGATCAATGCATCTCCTATCACTTGTGAGGATAACTTGTGACACCAAGTCATTGCCTCACAGCGGGTCGGTCCAGTATATCCACCACTGATGTACCTATATGTCTGTGTTAGCACCTCGTGCCTAACCAGCCCATATGCCAGTCTCACAAGTACCAGAGTTGTCCCATATCCACTCAGGTACATCGACTGAGGACAATCATTTGAGCACAGATCCAATCTGTCTCCAGGGACATTATCATATAAGTACATGTTCGCAGATGTAAACAAATAATGATAACGACAATGCCAGAATGATATATATATCAATGTTAAGTAGTACAAATAATGGACCAAAACTAGGTCCTAGGGCATATACACCAACAAGATGCATATCTTAATATGAGTTTACATGTATACTACCAGCACAGGTTCATTGAATAGTCTGAGAAATATTCGACCCACTAAACGAGTCGTGTAATCAGTACTTGACCGTCAAATCCTCGTTGGGAACGATATCTTATTTTATTACTTCGATAAAGCCATGCACCTGCAGTGCTATCAAGTTTCTGGCGCCGTTGTCGGGGATCAAGCCAGCCAATATCAATTTGATCGATAAGTTTGTAGGCTAGGCATTTTCTTTTATTTTTCGCATTTACTTAGTTTTTTTTATATAGTTATTTTTTGTTATTTTATTTCTATTTTACTCTATTAACACGTTATATGCCTAGAGCCTTAAAGACAGGTACTTTCTTCCTTAAGATCTAGAGATTGAATGCACCTTCTGACAGGGAACTTCGTCTCAACGTCTAGAATCCATTGGTGTACTCAAATCTTTCAAAATCCATCAAAATATGGCACTTTTGACTTGAAAATGATCAAAAACAAGAAATGGTGTAGATTCTGGAATATTTGACAAATAAGGCTTAAAAACAAGCAAAAGATTATAAATATGATACGAAAAGACCAATGAAATGACACAAAATATGCTATAAATTTTGGTGTCATCAAACACATAAGGCTCAAACTTTGCTTGTCCCCAAGCAAATAAGTAGAATAAAGAACACTACTATGGAAAATATACCCTCTTATGAAAAATAAATTTCTAAAATATAATCACTCATGAAATATTCCACCAAAAGCTACATAAAATTTCAAATAAATACATTGTTCTCTGAATTTAATCCTTAAGATTCAAAACTTGATCGAATAAAATTTCGCAACTGGCATAATAAAAATATCTCAGTCTCATGATTTCACCTTTGTTTCAGTTTAAATCTATCATACCTTTGTTTACAGGAATAAAGTCTCCAAGATCTTTTTCCACACAGAATTTCTCTTTTCTTGCCCTTGTCTTTTTTTTTTATTTTTTATTTTTTTGCATATACCCACATAGATATAAGCTTTTTATTTTAGACTTCAACTCTTTTCTTAGGTACCACTGTCAATTTTACATAGTGCCAAGTAGAGGAGTCATTATTATTATTATTATTTTCTCTCTTTTTTTTTATAGACTTCAACCCATTTCTTAGGTACCACTGTCAATTTTGCACAATGCCAAGTAGGGGAGTCTCTCACTATTTTTGTGGATCTTGGAGTTTTTCTTCCCAATAGATAGTAAGATAAACTAAATATCAACTAGGTTAATCGATTGACATCAATTCAAAAATTACATTCATATGCTCATTTTATTCAAGAAAGATGTTTCATTTTTAGATTGTATTCATCAAACAACATACCTACCTAAAAACCTTATGCATCAATCAATGAAGGATTTCAACAAGTAGATATATATTGAAGAAATAAATTTAACATAATAAGTATATCTCCATTCACAGGCATGCATGAACATTCATAATCATAGAAAAATCTACACACTACTCATCACATGGATTCATGTCATAAAAATTTTTAAACATCAAAAATCTCTAAATCAATGCAAAATGTGCGAAGCATGAAACTCATAGAATCATAGTCAAAAGTGTGACATGATAGACTCAAGCAACCTGGTATAATAGAAATCTCAGTGAATGATACATCTAAAGCAAATCAAAGATGCAACCATATGAAATAATTTAGAGAGTGCAAACAATACTCACAAAACTATATAGCAAGCTCTGACCATAAATACATAAGGCTCAGACCAAAAATAGTATCAGGGCAAATGCCGCAAGGTCCAAAGGTGTGCCTTTTGAAAATTTTACCGAAGAGCTACTAGCAAAGATGATGACGGTGCCGACAGTAGAGTGAGTAATCTCTAGTGGCCTTCTAGAGACTACAGTCCTGGAGGTGAGATCGTCGGCTGGTGGGTAGTGAGAAATAATGCTGCATAGTTAAAAAAAAATCAGGGTCACTAATGAAGAGTCTGCTGCATAAATAAATAAAATCAATGGAAATAGAGGCAACAGAAGAAGCAAGGGGCTGCTAGGGTGCTGAGCATGATAGCTAGCGCTGGCAGGAGGTGGAAGACAGTTACTAGTGAAGATCCCTGGATCTAGAGGCAAAAGAAGCTATAACAGGTTGAAAGCAAACAGTGCAGCTAGTGAATTTTTCAAGAAAAGTAGCTATACCTAAAAATAAGATTTAATGATCCAAAAAGAAAATGGACAGAACCATGTAATAGAATGAAACTTGTTCTTTTCAGATGTATGAAAAACAAAGGATCAAAATCTTTCAGGAATTTTGGGCATCAGCAGAAAGAAGGCTACTCAGATTACAAAACTGCAAAAACTGCACAAAAGTTAATCAGATTCGAAAAGTTGTCATGTGTCCTAGAATGATCAGAAAATATTTTCATGAAAACAACTAATCCACAAGATAGAACGAAATATATTCTTCCAATTTCCAGTGAAAGATTAGAGTTTCAATTCATTAAAGCACCTTAAAAACTTGCAGCAAAAGTGCTAATCAGATTAGTCAAGAAAAACTGCTGCAGAATTTAATCAGAATCGAAAAGATGCTATGTGTTTTAAGATAATCTATGAACTATAAAATTCAGCAAAAATATCCAGATGATAGACAAAGATGAGTACTTTGTGATGGTGCCAAAGATCAAAAATTTTCGCACTCCAGTTTCTTAAAATCACTGCGAGAAAACACCTACTCAGATAAGCAGACTGCAGGTTTAGAATACGATACCGTGAAATTCCTTACGGCATTGCCGTAATATGCGGGTCATAAATCGACAAAAATATGGTACCGTGAAGATGATTATGGCAGTGCCGTATTTTGCACAAATTTTTTTTATTTTTTTCAAAAAGAACAAAAAATTAATTCTAAAAATACACCAAGATAAAAGAAACTAAGCTAAGCAAAAGTGCTTGGGTTGCCTCCCAAGAAGCGCTAATTTTTAGGTCATTAGCTTGACCAAAAATCAAAAATCATGGTGAAGCAGGTGAATCAGTACCAAAGTAAATAGCATGCAATTTTTTCTTTTTCCGCTGTCCAAAGAGTTTAGCCACTAATCCAAATATCCAAAATTTCATGTAAATCATAATCAAAGTGGCTTTCTCAAATATACAGAAATTAAAATCAAAATTTTCAAATTCACACAAAGGGTATTCAATGATCTTCCTAAATTTGTCAAAAAGCAAAATCATAAGTCCTTTCTTTAACTTTTTATCTTTAATTACAATATGACTCATATCAAAATATTGAAGCATTGGATCATCAAAATAGTCTTTCTGTCTCAAATTAGATTCCTCAATAAAGCATAAATTTTCAAATACATCAAAAGAATGAATTACAGATATGGGCAAAACATCATCATGGTGAGATTCATAAATGTTTGTAATTTTCAAATTCTCTTCAAGTTCCTCATGCCCACAATCAAATAATTTATCAATATCAAAATTATCATCAAAATCAAGGTGAAATTTTTCAAAATCAATTTCCTCATGCCTTACATAGTCAAAAGAATCAATCTCAGAATTACAAGAATCAGATTTAACCATAAATAGAGTATAATCAAAAGAATCAATTTTATGACTATCACTAGAATAACAAGGCTTTTCAAAATCAATTTTCTCAATCTTTTCCACAAATAATTTATCAGATGAATCAAATACACAACTATCAAAATCAGAGTGAGATTCATTAATGTTCACATAAGGCTCAATTTCAAAACAATCATAATCAGAGGAAGATTTTTCCAAATCAAGTTCTTCAGTTTCAAACTCAAATAAACAAGCTTGCTGCGCTAACTGGGTTTCTAGAATTTCAAAATGAGCATGCATATTATCCATTCTATGTTTATGGGTCTCATGTGCATCCTCACTTTGTTTCATGATTTTTTCAAACATCAACTCTAAGCTAGATTTTTCAGTATCCTCAAAGTATGGTTCAGAAACATGTTTTGAACAATTATCATAAAAAGAAGTTTGGTTTTCCCATCTAGAATACAATTGATCAGATTCGTTCCATGATAAATAGGGATTTAAAAATTGGCAATCAGAGGAATAATGATCAAAATATCCACAAATATCGCATCTAATAGAAGAAGAAGAGTGCATATAAGAGTTAAACGTATCTTGAAGAGTACACAATGAATCATTTTCATACTTACCTTTTGGCATGTATACCTCACCTCTTTTAGTTGCCCATAAGTTGTGATTAAAAGACATATCTTCTATTCAAAGCTTTCTACACAACTAAAAATTGTTATCTCAAAATTCACAAGAAATAAAACATATCAAGATCTAAGAGTCCTGTGTATAGACAATTAAAATAGAAACAGAAAGATTATCCAACACCAATCAATCAAATTTCTTTTTCATAATATATAAAAAAATAAAAAAAGATAAAACACAAGCAAATTCACAAATTTCAGAAATCACAGTTCTGTCACAACTTGTGAAAATCCAAAAACTACAAAAACAAAAAACAAAGTTAAATCTAAAACAAATAAAACTTAGTCTAGCAATACTAACAACTATTTTGATATTAACAAAACTAAGGTCCCTGGCAACGGCGCCAAAAACTTGTTGTGTCCGCAAGTGCACGGATACTTCGAAGTAATAAAAATATCGAACCACAGAGACCTACATGTTAAGTACCAAATAATTGTTTTCTCACTAGCTAAGCAAACTGAAGATGATGTAGCAAATGATTTAAAAGTGCACGGGAAAATATCAGAGAAGAAAACTGGGACTAGGGGTTCATCCACCTTGATTCTAATGACTATAAAGAAATAAAGGCTGCCAATCAAATTTCATTATAATAAAGATGTAATTTATTTCATAAAAGGATCAACTCGCTCTTGCGCAGTCAATCATACAAAGGACCAATCCTCACTCTCGTGCAAGATCTATCCAATGCTGAAAATAAGTAAATCATTGATCAAAGAACTCAAGGATCACTCTCGTGCATCCGAATCTCAACACAGGTTCTACTTATGGTTCTCCAATGTTCTGATCCTCACTCTCGCACAAGATCTTCACGTTTAACACATTAACTCGATCCAAAGAATCATAAAATCAACAAGGCATTAAAATTACTAAAAATCAAAATTCAAGAACAAATCTAATCTCTTACGATAAGTTCCAAACTCGATGATTTCTAGGGTTCTGAATTTCACAATCAACCTCTTAGTCTATTTCGCAAAATTCTAAAACACGCTGATATTTATAAAACTAAGGAGAATTAAAGACAATCATCACATAAGTAAAATTATCATAACAAAGTTATCATGACAAAAATAATCAATGTCTAGTCATATAAAATCAAGGGGATTACACCCCCATGTCCCAAAAGATGTCTAAGCTAACATGGAAGAAAGATTATAGTAAACCATAATTTCAGATGATCAGAATTTGAGAAAAGGGAAGAAAAGTTACAAAACAGGTACTGTAATGAAATTACAGCACCGTAATCTGTGTTGAACTCGATGAATAGTGGCGGCGCCCACTATTTTATTGATTTCTCCCTCGATCGGACTCCTTTTGATCTGAAACTTCTGATGTATGCTCTCCTACTCTAGGCAAAACTTCGGTGTAAATTTCATGGCTGGAGATGGTCTCTACACCTCTCAGCGCGAGGCTGAACCCTAAAGATGCCTCCTTCGATTACTCTCTTAATCCCCCCTAAAAATTGGGGCTTTTGGCCCCTTTATCTTCTCCTCATTACGACGAGTCTGCCACTTCTTTCAGATCTCAATTTGGACTTCTGGATCAAAAGATATGGTCCGCACAAATTCGAGCGGAAAAATCGGGAAACTGGGCCAAAAATACGGTACCGTAATAAAAATACGGTAGTGCCATATTTTTGCCAAATTGGCTCTAATTTTCATGAAATTTGATAGGGAACTTTGTCTCAACATCTGGAATCCATTAGTGTGCTCAAATCTTTCAAATTCATCAAAATATGACACTTTTAACCTGAAAATGATCAAAAACAAGAAATGGTGTAGATTCTGCAATATTTAACAAATAAGGCTTAAAAACAAGCAAAAAATCATAAATATGACATGAAAAGACCAATCAAATGACCCAAAATATACTATAAATTTTAGTGGCATCACCTTCCGCCTTCGAAGAAAACTATAGTTTCAAACACAAAAAGTTGCAAAAGAGGGCATGATGGCGAACAATCAGTCATTAAGGGATTTTGCAGTACCTAACATATAGGGTTTTAATTCTAGTATTGTTCAACCTAATGTGGAGGCTGTTGGGTATGCCCTTAAGGCTAATGTTTGAGGCCTTGGGATTCTTTCAGTATCATGTATAAACTCTAAGTTTATAAAGGCAATGGTTGTTATTCAGGTTGTTACATCATCTGCTGCAATATGTATATTTCTGAATAATGTCTCAATGCTGTTCAGCTTGGCTGACATGCAGTTTTGTCCTTAGTCGAGATATCTTGGTGAACATGAGACAGCCTTGATATGATTGAGACTAATATGTGTTCTAATCTTATAGGATGCTTTGAGCATGGAATAAGATGTAGACTCATGGGTACATTGGATGTACTGGACAGACCCTACATAGGATGTTCAATTGCTTGTCACAATGTGAATAATCCTTGTATGCGAACAAGTGGCATACTTCCTCTGACTTGAGATCACTTGTGTTTCTAAATGATGATTGGCATTGTTTTGAGATAGTTCGATATCATTTGAAACATAATGGTTATAGACTATCTTGGATGGTGAGCATGAGTCATGTTAGGGCGCTAGTGATAGACATAGGATTGCCATCTCCTTCATTGGAGTGTGATGTTCTAAAGGGGCCCCCTGGATGAGATGATTGAGAAAGTGTATGGCCATACCCAGATGACTATGTTCATCTGATCTAATCATTCTCATCATATTGGAGTTACAGGCTTGACACGCTTGTCCAATAAGAACATCCAGTGGCAAAGGAAACATGTATGTCTAGTGAAATGGATTCACACTTGTGCTGTGGTTTGGATGTAGTCTTGGAAGACTCTTTCCTTTATATCGGGAGACAGTGATGTGTTGCTAGATACCCCTCACTGATTGTGATAACGTAAGTTATCGTTACCGACGTTTAAAGGAAACCCTTAGGGTCGCACAATTTGATGATATGGCTTACTTAAGTCAGATCGTATGGACTGAATTGTTTTGGTTCAGTTTAAAGGGATTTAATCTCTGATTATAAGTGAGATCTGGTCTGATCATGTTTGATTGATTAAGGCTTTAGATCGGTAAGCTTCGATCGAGAGAATTGATGCTAGATCGGTGAGATCAGGAGCATCAGGAGATGAACAGTTAGATCTGGAGCCTTAGGGTTTAATTGTGATCTAGACCAAATGCTTGGGTTAATTGGTCTTTGAACCAAACCAAATTGAACTGGCTCATTAAGTGAGCGCATGGTTCAATAGGAGAGAAAAATGCGATGGTTCACTTGGAGTGAACGCATCACACGTTGAGGGGGTTTTTTCTATTTTGGGAAACCATGTTTCCAAAACATGGTCACGCCTCACGTTCGCTCCTCTCACGCCTATTGTCGCCTCTTCCTCTCTATGCTCTCTCAACTCTCGTGTGTTGAAGGAGTTGACGACAAGGAGGTCTCGGCCAAGCAAGACATCTCTTCTTCCATTCCATTCGATCAGGAGACTTGAAGGTCTTTGCTAGCACAAGGATCAACAAGAAGTAGGCGATCTTCTTCTTGTGTGCGCATCTTCTGGAGGAGATCCCTTTCGCTCTCTTCTTCCAAGGCACCATCCAAGCAATGGCGATGGTATGACTCTTATCAATGTATACAAGTTTTAATAGTTGATCATATGACATGCATGCAACCGATCACCTAGAAACCCTTATTTCCGCTGCCCAAAATTTACATGCGCCACTTTAGGGTTTCGCCCTCCCCGTTAGGGGACTTACAATTGGTATCAGAGCTGGTTATTAGCATGTTTTTATGATTGCTTGAGGCTTTTGTGATCCATGTTTGCGCTTGTATGCTTAGATCTACATTACATGCGAAAATTACATGTTAAGTTGTTCATGCGAAACACCTGATGAACATGTTTTCTATTTGGCGCATGTATGTTGGCGCTTATTAGTTTTTCTCAAAAAACTATATTACTTGCGCGACTCACCTTAGATCTAAGAGGCGCCTACTTTAAAAACTTAGACGGGTTATTAGGGTTGAAGTCACAGTCGAGTCTAGATCCAATCAGTTTGATCAGACTATCTAACAGCCTAGATGGGTTGACCAGATGGCACCTGTGCGCAAGCACGAGGTGGCTATAGGTCGACTGCGGACAGGCGTGTAGCGATGTCTGGTTGAGACAACTATTGAACGCGCATGAGTTAGGCCCGGGGTTACGCCCGCTTGCCAGAACTCATGCAGGTCGTTCAGCCCAACGCATGCATTGTTGACCACTGGGTCGACTCAAGTCAATTAGGACTTGGTGCATGCCGGGGCAGAGGATCTGACTAGGTCTGATGAGTGGATCCCTATTAATGGACCGTTGTAAGGTAGTAGGGCTCATAAGGAAAATAAAAATTGATGCCAATGGGTTTTCGAAATTTTTTATTTTCTGGTTTGGATCACATGATGAATGTATACCATATTGCTTGTTTATTTAATCTTATGTGGGCTGCCTATTTAATGTGTGCTGTGGTGGGGCCTGCGTGCCTGGATTAAACTGTAAATTATTATAATTGTGATCTGCGCATCACATTTTAATTAATTTATTGTGTAATTGACCTGCGTGTCAATCTTGTCTAGATAGATTAAATTGTATTTTAATCAGACAAGAGCACAGAGCACACTTGGCAGAGGCGCATGTAGCAGTGGCTTGACCAGGTGGGAGGTCTAGGGTTCGACTCTGGGACAGGCACATTTACCTGGTGGGTGCACCTGACCTGCAGTGGGCGCTTGGGCCCTGGGTTGGGCCAGATGAGATGCAAAAGACCCATGAAGAGCTCAAGTGAAGACTTAAGTTAAATTAAGGTCTTACCTAGGCTTAATGGGCTTTTACCACATAAGATCAGCATGCTTTCTATTCATTGTTTATATAATTAGAATTGCATGATTTAATCTTCTGCTATCACCATAGGGTTTGCATGATAGTTAAGAAGATAAAAGGACCGTTAAAATCCAACACTAAATATCAAGCTCGTAAGCCTTCTGACGCGAAACCTCACTGTTCTGACTATCGTTGGGGCCGTGTTGTACCCACTCAGTGGGCACGCCCATCTATCTTCAGACGGTGTGTGATTACACCTGCGTGTTACAGGGAAGGGATTTATCGCTTCTCGTTGCTCAGCATAGCACGTGGTGGTCCAGGGAGTAGGTCGGGTCAGCTTGACCATGTAGGCTACATATGTGGAGCATATGGTAGCTATATGGAGGCAGCCATCTGTGGGATCAGAGACTGTGTTGTACCAACTCAGTTGGCACAGTCTGCTGGATTGCCCAGATGAAGGGGAATCGCACGGGTTGGCGATTGGCAGGGATTGCCTACCAGAGATTAGTGCTTGTACTCTCTGTGCATCTTATCTCGCCTGAGCGGGACGCGGAGACCAAGTATGAAATCTGGATCCCATCTCACTAAAAGAGTTTTACTCTTTCGGGCTGTTTTGCTGGATTTTTCAGCCAGATAAAATAGTGAGAAAAGAATCATTCTTAAGTCCTGAATTGATTCTCACATTGATACTGACCTTGCTGTTCTTGCATTGTTGTAGATTACTGCAGCAACGAACACCACGAATTTCAATGTGCGATCCCTACTGGAAAGGGAGAAGTTTGCTGGACCAAACTTCTCTGACTGGTACGGACACCTTAAGATTGTTCTTAAGGCAGAGAGGAAGCTGTATGTCCTCGAGACGGCTATACCGCCTCAACCCGCTGCGAACGCCGCAAGGGCGGTTCGGGATGCCTATGAGAAGCATGTCAATGATAGCATTGATGTCGCTTGCCTGATGCTTGCGTCTATGACACCAGAGCTGCAGCGTCAGCATGAGGATCTATCTGCTATACAAATTATAGCAAACCTCAAGCTGCTGTATGCTACACAGGCTAGGACTGAATGCTACAATTTGACTAAGCTTTTCTTTCAGAGCAAACTGGCTGAAGGAAGTCCAGTGGGAGCTCACGTACTCAAGATGATTGGGTACAAGGAGGCTCTGGAGAAACTGGGACATACCATCAATCAGGAGCTTGCTGTAGACATCATATTGCAGTCTCTCCCGACCTCTTTCGATCCGTTCATCATTAACTTTAATATGAACAAGATCGACTGTACGCCGGCAGAGTTACTGAATATGCTCTTGACTACAGAGTTGACTCTAAAGGGAAAGCCTGTATCCTCTGTCTTAATGGTTCCTTCAAGGAACAAGAAGAAAGGGAAGAAAGGCAAAGCCCCTGTTAAGAGCTACAGCAAGGCTCTGAAACAAAAGGTTAAGCGGTCGAAGGAATACAGATGTTTCCACTGTGGCCAGCTGGGTCACTGGAAAAAGGACTGTAAAGCGCTCCAAGGAGATAAGAAGGGGAGTAAGCCTTTCGCTTCTGGCTCAGGTATTTTCGTGACTGAAGTCATGGTTTCTTCTTCTATATCATGGGTGTTGGACACTGCATGTGGAGTTCACATTTGTTCAAATGTACAGGAACTCAAGAGAAGAAGACAGGTGGGACAGCATGAGGGGGACCTACGAGTTGGAAACGGGGCACGGGTTGCTGCTGTTGCTGTAGGAGTTTATAACATCTCATTACCATCTGGGCTTGTATTGGAACTAGACAATTGTTACTTTGTACCAAGCATTACGAAAAATATTATCTCTATTCCTGCTCTTGTCAGGAAAGGGTTTTCCTTTGAATGCAATATTTCAAAGTGTATTATTTCTTTTGATAATATTGTTTATGCTACTGGCTCAATTAACAATGGGTTATTCATGTTGGACATGGAATGTTCTGTACAACAAATTGATAATAAGAAAGCCAAGTATGCTGATAACAGCACCTTGCTATGGCATAGTCGTTTAGGCCATATTAACAAGAAGCGCATTAAGCGGTTGCATGATCATGGACTGCTGGGATCATTCTCCTATGAGGAGATTGATACATGCAAAGCTTGTTTAATGGGTAAAATGACGAAAGCTCCTTTTCCTAAGAAAGGTCAAAGGGCTTCAGGTTTACTTGACCTCATTCACAGTGATGTGTGTGGACCTTTCAGTAAACATGCCAGAGGTGGCTATCTATACTTCATTACCTTTACTGATGATTTCAGTAGATATGGGTATGTCTATTTAATGAGACATAAAAGTGAATCTTTTGACAAGTTCAAAGAGTTCAAAAATGAAGTACAAAATCAGCTAGGCCGAAATATCAAGGCACTTCGTTCAGATCGAGGTGGTGAATACTTGAGTCGAGAGTTTACTGACTATCTGAAGGAATGTGGGATTATCTCACAGCTCACTCCTCCAGGAACACCGCAATGGAATGGTGTATCCGAGAGGAGAAATAGAACCTTACTTGATATGGTTCGTTCAATGATGAGTCAGGCTACTCTACCTTACTCCTTTTGGGGATTTGCACTGGAAACAGCTGCAAAGGTACTAAACCGAGTGCCATCCAAGGCAGTTTCAAAGACGCCATATGAGTTATGGTATGGGAAACAGCCAAGCTTGACGTTTATCAAGATCTGGGGTTGCGAGGCTTATGTCAAAAAGCTCGCATCTGGGAAACTAGAGAGCAGATCTGAGAAATGCATCTTTGTCGGTTACCCTAAGGAAACTAAGGGTTATTATTTCTACGATCCCAAAGAGAACAAAGTATTTGTTGCTCGGACGGCTATTTTTCTTGAGAAGGAATTTCTTCTGCAAGAGGCCAGTGGGAGAGAAATAAAGCTGGATGAGAATCCAGAAGAAGGACAAAGTAGTCAAGCACAGTTGGATGAGCCTGAGCCAGTAGATCAGGTTACTGAACAACCTGAGGCTCAGATATCACGGGAACCGCGAAGATCGGGAAGGATCTGTCGACAGCCTGAGCGCTATGATGGAGTCTACATCATTGATGATGAACCCCTCACTTATGCGGATGCGGTCAGTGGACCAGAATCAGCGAGATGGCTTGAAGCTATGCGAGCCGAGATGGACTCCATGTCAGATAACCAAGTCTGGGATTTGGTTGATCCGCCTCCGGGAGTAATCCCTATAGGCTGTAAATGGATCTTCAAGAAGAAGATTGACATGGATGGTAACGTGGTTACCTATAAAGGCAGGCTAGTTGCGAAAGGTTTCAAACAAACCTACGGGATAGATTATGATGAAACTTTCTCTCCTGTAGCTATGTTTAAGTCTATTCGGATTATTCTCGCGATAGCAGCATATTATGATTATGAGATCTGGCAGATGGATGTGAAGACTGCTTTCCTTAATGGAAAACTGGATGAGGATGTGTATATGACACAACCTGAAGGTTTCACTAATCCATCAGATCGTCATAAAATATGCAAGTTAAGGAAGTCCATTTATGGACTTAAGCAAGCATCAAGAAGCTGGAATATTCGTTTTGATGAATCAATCTGTGAGTTTGGTTTCATCAAGAATGAAGATGACCCGTGTGTATATAAGAGGTTTAGTGGGAGCGTAATCACTTTCCTAGTCCTCTACGTCGACGATATCTTAATCATTGGAAACGATATTCCTGAAATGCATGCGGTTAAGGCATGGTTAAGAAAATGTTTCCAGATGAAAGATTTAGGAGAAGCAGCCTATGTATTAGGTGTGAAGATCTACAGAGATAGATCTAAGAGGCTTCTCGGGCTGTGCCAGAGTACTTACATCGATAAAGTCCTGGATAGATTCCATTTAGAAAATTCTAAAAGAGGATATCTTCCAGTCAGACATGGTCTGAATCTTTCAAAGAGTTAGTGTCCACAAACACAGACTGAGAAAGATGAAATGGACAATACGCCTTATGCTTCGGCTATTGGGTCCATTATGTATGCGATGTTATGTACTCGCCCAGACATCTCTTACGGGTTAAGCGTGACCAGTCGGTTCCAAAGTAATCCAGGGAAGACGCACTGGATTGCAGTCAAGAACATTTTGAAATATCTGCGGAGGACCAAAGATATGTTCTTGGTGTATGGTGGTCAGGAAGAACTCAGTATTGAAGGATATACTGACGCTTCGTTCCAATCTGACCAGGATGATTTCCGATCGCAATCAGGCTATGTTTTTAGCTTGAATGGAGGTGCAGTGGTGTGGAAAAGTTTCAAACAATCAATTGTTGCTGATTCCACAACAGAAGCCGAGTATGTTGCAGCCTCGGAAGCATCTAAGGAGGCAGTGTGGATTCGTAAGTTCGTTCAGGAACTTGGTGTTGTTCCTTCGAGTGCAGATCCATTGGTTATCTTCTGTGATAACATTGGAGCAATAGCACAGGCAAAGGAACCACGGTCGCACCAGAAGTCCAAGCACATACAGAGACGGTTTCACTTGATCCGGGAGATCATTGATTGTGGCGAGATCAAAGTCTGCAAGGTTCATACAGATGACAATCTAGCAGACCCGCTTACAAAGCCTCTGGCACAGCAGAAGCATGAGAAGCACTGTAATAATATGGGTTTGAGATTTCTCAACCATTAGATTAAGTGCAAGTGGGAGATTGTTGGGGTATGCCCTTAAGGCTAATGTTTGAGGCCTTGGGATTCTTTCAGTATCATGTATAAACTCTAAGTTTATAAAGGCAATGGTTGTTATTCAGGTTGTTACATCATCTGCTGCAATATGTATATTTCTGAATAATGTCTCAATGCTGTTCAGCTTGGCTGACATGCAGTTTTGTCCTTAGTCGAGATATCTTGGTGAACATGAGACAGCCTTGATATGATTGAGACTAATATGTGTTCTAATCTTATAGGATGCTTTGAGCATGGAATAAGATGTAGACTCATGGGTACATTGGATGTACTGGACAGACCCTACATAGGATGTTCAATTGCTTGTCACAATGTGAATAATCCTTGTATGCGAACAAGTGGCATACTTCCTCTGACTTGAGATCACTTGTGTTTCTAAATGATGATTGGCATTGTTTTGAGATAGTTCGATATCATTTGAAACATAATGGTTATAGACTATCTTGGATGGTGAGCATGAGTCATGTTAGGGCGCTAGTGATAGACATAGGATTGCCATCTCCTTCATTGGAGTGTGATGTTCTAAAGGGGCCCCCTGGATGAGATGATTGAGAAAGTGTATGGCCATACCCAGATGACTATGTTCATCTGATCTAATCATTCTCATCATATTGGAGTTACAGGCTTGACACGCTTGTCCAATAAGAACATCCAGTGGCAAAGGAAACATGTATGTATAGTGAAATGGATTCACACTTGTGCTGTGGTTTGGGTGTAGTCTTGGAAGACTCTTTCCTTTATATCGGGAGACAGTGATGTGTTGCTAGATACCCCTCACTGATCGTGATAACATAAGTTATCGTTACCGACGTTTAAAGGAAACCCTTAGGGTCGCACAATTTGATGATATGGCTTACTTAAGTCAGATCGTATGGACTGAATTGTTTTGGTTCAGTTTAAAGGGATTTAATCTCTGATTGTAAGTGAGATCTGGTCTGATCATGTTTGATTGATTAAGGCTTGAGATCGGTAAGCTTCGATTGAGAGAATTGATGCTAGATCGGTGAGATCAGGAGCATCAGGAGATGAACAGTTAGATCTGGAGCCTTAGGGTTTAATTGTGATCTAGACCAAATGCTTGGGTTAATTGGTCTTTGAACCAAACCAAATTGAACTGGAGTGAGCGCATGGTTCAATAGGAGAGAAAAATGCGATGGTTCACTTGGAGTGAACGCATCACACGTTGAGGGGGTTTTTTCTATTTTGGGAAACCATGTTTCCAAAACATGGTCACGCCTCACGTTCGCTCCTCTCACGCCTATTGTCGCCTCTTCCTCTCTATGCTCTCTCAACTCTCGTGTGTTGAAGGAGTTGACGACAAGGAGGTCTCGGCCAAGCAAGACATCTCTTCTTCCATTCCATTCGATCAGGAGACTTGAAGGTCTTTGCTAGCACAAGGATCAACAAGAAGTAGGCGATCTTCTTCTTGTGTGCGCATCTTCTGGAGGAGATCCCTTTCGCTCTCTTCTTCCAAGGCACCATCCAAGCAATGGCGATGGTATGACTCTTATCAATGTATACAAGTTTTAATAGTTGATCATATGACATGCATGCAACCGATCACCTAGAAACCCTTATTTCCGCTGCCCAAAATTTACATGCGCCACTTTAGGGTTTCACCCTCCCCGTTAGGGGACTTTCAGAGGCGAACAATTTCGAGCTTAAACCAGCATTGATGACCATGGTTCAGCATAACTAGTTTGGGGGTTCCCCAACACAAGATCCTAATCTTCATCTTGCTGTTTTCTTAGAGTATTGTGACATCGTTATGGTAAACGGTGTGTCTTCTGATGCATTAAGACTAAGATTATTTCCATTTTCTCTTAGGGATAGCGCACGGGCTTGGTTATATTCTCTTCTCGTTGGATCAATTACTACATGGGATGAACTCTCACGTGCCTTTCTGACCAAGTACTTCCCACCAAGCAAGATAGTGCAGTTGAGAAATATGATCACTTGCTTTGGACAAAAAGAAGGAGAATCATTTTATGCGACTTGGGATCTCTTCAAGGAGCTTCAACGCATGTGTCCACATCATGGGCTTGAGAAGTGGATCTTAATCCATATTTTCTACAATAGAATGGACTACAACACAAAGCTCATGGTGGATGCTGCAGTTGGGGAGCTATCATGAGCAAGAATGTAGAAGATGCAACAACCTTCATTGACGACATGGCCATAAATCATAATCATTCGTCCAATGAGCGAGGAATTACATCAACAGGGATTGGTAAGTATAGTAGTGATTCCTTGACATCTCTTGCTACAAAGGTTGATTCTCTGTCTCAAAAATTAGATTCTTTTGCTTTTCCTTTAGTTGTAGTTAATTATGTTTCTTGTGAGGTTTGTAGTGTTTTAGGTCATACTTTTACTCACTGTTAACTTTTAGCCTCACCACAGGATGACTCTTGTCAAGAACACATTAATGCTTTAGGCAACTACAACGAACGGCAGGTGAACGACCCATATTCAGCTACTTATAATATAGGCTGGAGGAACCACCCAAATTTTTCATACAAGAATAATCAAGGGTAAGTTCCTCAGCAGTTCAATCAGCAGAATAATAGGTCGCCACCAGGTTTTCGGTCTAGGCAATTAAATCAACCTCATAAGTCTAACTTGGAGTCCCTTTTGGAAGGTTTCGTTGTTGCTCAGAAGAAGCACAACGAAGATGTCTCTGATGCTATTAAGTATCTAATATCTTGTGCGGACACTTTGGCAACACACAACAAGATGTTGGAAAGACAAATAGCTCAGCAAGCAAGCACCTCCAATAGGCCTATAGGTAAACTTCTAGGGCAACTAGAGATGAATCCTAGGGAGCACTGTAACGCCATAACCATTGTGAATGGTGAGTACTTTCATGAGCCTAGGAAGCCGAACAAGGAACCTACACCTGACGTTTGTGAAAAGAAGCCTAAAGAAATTATACTTGAATAAAAGTTACCAGTGGAGAAGGAAAAGGAAGAGGTTTATGAGAGTCCGCCTGCATATGTTCCACCTATTCCTTACCCTCAGAGGTTAGTAAGAGCAGAATTGAAAAAGCATGACACTGCAACACTTGAGGTAGAGTACAAAGAGGTGAGTCAACCCATAGTGATTAAAATGGTAAAAGATCTTGTAAGCTTTTCGATTCCCTGTTATATTGGTAAGACCTCCTTTGAGCATACTTTATGTGATTTGGGGGCAAGCGTAAGTTTGATGCCCTTGTCTATTTGTAAGAAGATTGATAGTAGAGTCTACAAAAGTTTTACTTCAATTTACTAATGGATCTGCGAGCATTCTGTTAGAATCCTAGAAGATGTTTCTATTAAAGTTGGTAACTTCTCTATTTTAACTGATTTTATAATTATGGACATGGAAGAAGATATTAAGTTAACAATTATCTTGGGCAGACTATTCTTAGCTAGTGCAGGTGCTATCATTGATATAATGAATGAAAAGCTGACGTTGAATATTGGTGAAAATAAATTAGTGTTTGATTTTTCTATGAAATTTAGGAAACTTTCTTTTGCAGAATCTCACCATAATATTAAAGATGAAGAAAACAAAGCTATTGATAGCAACACTACAGAAGTTGACAAGAATCCCTTGGAAAAATACTTGATGCATGAAAAAGACAAGGGAAAGAGAGATGGCACATGGGCACGATTACAGATGAGCAATTTAAGCTCGCAAGCCGACTTAAGAAGGCATGAAGATAAAAGACTTCATATCATTCATTACGCCTTGGATCCACCAAAACATCCATAAACTGAGCTATGGTCAAGCTAATGACCTTCAACAAGCACTTTTTGGGAGGCAACCCAAATTTCGGATTTTTATTATTTTTAGTTTTTATTTTTTGATTTTCCTTTGAATTTTTAGAAATTTTAGATAGCATGATTTGATGAATTTTTGTAATAAAAAGTTTCTAAATATGTTTTTTTATATGTAGGAATTTTCTAGAAAATTTTTTTGTGAGGAACAGTGGTTTGACGAGATTTTCACAATCATGGCCGTGAGTCACTCATGGACTGCGACTTTTATTTGCAAAGGGGCTCAGTCACAGAGACATTCACGGCCATAGCCGTGAATGACTCACAGACCATGAAGCCCCAGGTTTTGAACTTAACGGGCAAAACTAGGGTTTACGCCCATGCTCGTTAAATGCCATTTTTCGACGATTCCTTCCACCACATGCGACAAATCTTCTCTTCAAACCTTCCTCCACTTCCGGCGAGTGTTTTCTGATGATCTTTCACCAAATTTTAGCCGGATTTCATGGAAAAGCGTCGGACGTTCGCCAGAACACCTATTTCACCGCCAGCGCTCGATTTTGATCTGATTTCTTCTAGATTTGTGAGAAAATCTTACTCAGCTGTTATCTTTGGTTTCTCTACTAGATTTATATACTTTTAGCACTGATTTGGTGATTGATTACTTGATTTTTGGGTGAGATTCTTGCAAAGTTGTGAGCGGCGATTATTTTGGGTACTGTAGCTTCACGATTACCTGACCCTGAGGCTGCTACACCAAAGTTACCAGACGATGCAGAGGGATCTTATGAGATTTTCACTAATTTACTAGAGATTTTCGTATACATTCCTGATTTTCCATCATCATCTTCTATAGTACCAGAGCCATCTGAGGCTCTAGAGGCAGTACCTCTAGCACTTGAGATGCCACATATTCCAAAGGTGTCTGTCCCAGCTTCAGTACCTATGACTTACTCACCAAAGATTGTGCTACCATCACCAAAGCCATCTCTAGAGCAGTTTCTAGCATTGACACCTGAGCAGTCATCACCAGAGCCGTCTCCTCCATCTAGTACTAGAGTCTGCTATTGTTGAGAAGAGATGAGCACGCTCTCCACTTTCTGTCCTTGTCCCCTTTCCACGATAGATCAGATACAGGAGTAGGGACTAGGAGAGGAGATACAGGACCATGTCTGCTAGGGGTGTTCTTGTTGTGATCCGAAAGGACACACTTTTAAATACAAGTAGGTAGACTAATTTAAGGAGTCGCAGCCAAAACTTGTTGGCGCACAGGGAACTGTCACCCCCTGATACGGCTCCAAAAACTTGTTGTCCCTAAACTTGTAGTGTCCGCAAGTGCACGGATACTCGAAGTAATAAAGAAAAATATCGATCCCATAAAGACCTTATTGTTAAGTACCAAATAATCATATTCTTGCTAGCTAAGTAAACTGAATATGATGCAAGTGAACGATATAGAGAGAACACGAAAGATAATCAGAGAGATAAACTGGGACTAGGGTTTCATCCACCTTGATTTCAATGATTAGATATAAATAAAAGGTTTGTCAATCAAATCTTGTTATGAAAAAGACTTAATTTACTTCATAAAGGGATCATCTCACTTTCGTGCAGACAATCATGTAGGGACCAATCCTCGCTTTCGCGCAAGATTTATCCCAATGCTAAAGATAAGTAAATCATCAATCAGAGAATTCAAAGATCACTTTCGTGCATCCGAATTCTAAGTTGATTGTCTCGAGTGGAATCTCAAGGATCACTTTCGTGCATCCGAGACTCAACACAAGTTCTACCTATGGTTCTCCAACGTTCCGATCCTCACTTTCGTGCAAGATCTCCACGTTTGACAAACTAACTTAATCCTAGGTTCATAATTATCAACATGGCAATTAATCACTAAAATAAAGAAATAAGAACCTAACCTAATTTCTTACGGTGAGTTCCTATTTATCAATTTTAGGGTTCCAATTCTCAAGCAAGTCACCTTTCGGTCCTTATTGCAAGAACTCTAAACATGATGACAAGAAATAAACTAAGGAGAAACTTAGAGCAATAATCACATAGGTAAAATTATCATGGCAAAATTATCTTGACGAAATAAAAAGGTATCTAATCATATAAAATCAAAAGGGATTACACCCCGTGTCCCAAAATATGTCTAAGCTTGAATGGAGAAAGAAAAACAATCAACCATAGTTTGAAAGTATCTGAAATTGAAGAGAAGGAAGAAATAAACTTTACAACATGGCTGTGAAATTAAACACAGCCGTAATTTGCAAGGAACTCGCTATGAATAGTGCCAGCGACGCTTCATTCATTGATTCCTCCTCTGATCGGACTCCTTTTGCTCTGAAACTTCTGTGGTGTCCTCCTCTCCTCCAAAAGAAGCTTCAGTGTAAAAATTGTGGCCAGGGATGACCTCTACTCCTCTCGCCACGAGGCCAAACCCTAGATGCCTCTCCAACAATTTCTCTCTCGATACATGATAAAAGTTCCCCTATTCAGTGCGTGTATCTTCTACTCTTAAATACGAGTCCACCTCAACTTTCAAATCTAAATTTGGAGCTCTAGATCAAAAGTTATTGCCTGTGCAAGATTCGGCCACGAAAAACTCGCATTTTTTACTGTAAATTACGGCCGTGTTATATTTTACGGCAGTGCCGTATTTTCATTCTGCGTGTTCTGGGTCAAAATTACGGCCCGTAAAATGCTTGTCGATCATGCCATAAAATCGGTCGAGTTCTCTGGTCTGAAGTATCTGGAAAATACGGCACCGTAATCTGGTTTACGGTACTGCCGTAAAATCGGCTGAACTCTCTGTTCGGAAGTGACTGGAAATTGCGGCCAGTGTAATCCTTTACGGTGGTGCCGTGAAATCAGCAAAGTTCTGTTCTGAAGCGCTCCAAAATATGGTAGCATAATATGGTTTACGGTACTGTCGTAAAATCCGACAACCCTTCTGTTCGGAAACTCCTCAAAATACGGCAGTGGCTCGGATTTTACGGTAGTGTATGAAAATACGGTACCGTAAAATAGGTTACGGCACTACAGTAATTTGCTGAGTTGCTCCGTTTTGCGTGAAATTTCTTGGGTGATCTCCTCTTGATGATGGTAACTCTTCTATGTGTTTAATTTTGCTTGAAAACTCCTTGAAATAATGCCTTTTTACCTGAAAATCATGAAAAACCAAAATAGAAGTAGACTTTGCAATATTTGATGAATTTAGCATGAAAACAAGTAAAAGATCCTCAATTTTAGCATGAAAAGATACATAAAATGATACAAAATATACTATATATTTTGGTGTCATCAAATACATAAGGCTCAAACATTACTTGTCCTCAAGCAAAAATCAAAATTTGATTAAAAGAATAACCTTTTCATGCTCAATAAATTTCTAAAATATAACCTATCAATGAAAATTTTCACCAATTGATTTACAAAACTTCAAATAAACATATCATCCTTAGAACTCAACCCTCTAGATTCACAATTCAATCAAATAAAACTTTTCAACTTGTACAATAAATAGAACTTTCAATGTCATGATTTCACCCAATTTTCAGTTCAAATCTATCATACTTTTGTTTACAGGAACTAGGTTTCCAAGATCTTTTTCCACACATTTTTTTTCATGTATTTTGTTGTTTTTGCACAGATGGCATGTACCCACATAGATACACACTTTTTATTTTGACTTCAACTTTTTCTTCGGTACCACTGTCAATTTTACACAGTGCCAAGTAGAGGAGTCTTATTATTTTTCACACTCATTATTTTTTTATAGACTTCAACCCATGTCTTAGGTACCATTATCAATTTTTCATAGTGCCAAGTAGGGGAGTCTCTCACTATTTTTGTGGATCTTGGATTCTTCTTTCCCAACAAATAGCAAAATAGACTAAACATCTGCTAGGTTGATCAATTGATATCAATTCACAAATCATACTCATATGCTCATTTTATTTAAAGGAGTAGTTTCACCTTTAGATCTTATTCCTCAAATAATACATCTACCCAAAATTTCATGCATCAACCAATGTCAAATTTCAAAAGATAGATATGCATTGAAGAAATAAATCTAACATGATAGGTTTAATCCTAATCATATGCATGAACACATTCATCATCATAGAAAAATTCATAAACCTCTCATCACATGGATTCAAGTCATAGAAAAATTTTGAAACATCAAAATATGTCATAATCAGTGCAAAAGGTGAGAAGCAAAAAAATGAAAAGATGTAAAGTGGTAGCTCCGTATAATCACATAAGGCTCAAACAATGCAATGGATGTAAAGTGATGGATCTAAGAGAAGAAAAGTGTAGATAATCATATCACAAAAAAAAATATAAGCAATACTCACAAAACTATATGGCAAGCTCTGACCGAAAATATATAAGGCTCAGACCAAAAATAGTGTCGGGGCAAATGCTGCAAGGTTCAAAGATGTGCCTTTTGAAAATTTTACCTGCAATTTTAAGATACATAAGGGTCAGTCTGAAAATAGTACGTAATTAAAAAATAACAATGATAAAAATAATTTTCTCAAGGGAGAATCAGAGATATCATCAATAGTCTAGAGGAGTCCTGGTGGAAGGAGCTGATGCATGCAAGAAGTAGAGGTGGAACAGAGGCTGGCTGAAAAGCTGCTAGTAATGATGGTGATGGTGCCGACAGTAGAGTGAATAATCTCTAGTGGCCTGCTAGAGAATACAGTCTTGGAGGTGAGATCGTCGGCCAGTGGTGCAAGAGATAGCACTGCAAAAATAAAAAATCAGTCACTAATAAATATTCTACTACATAAATAAATAAAATCAATAGAATAAGAAGCAGTAGAAGAAGTAAGAGTCTGCAGATAGTATGATCCAGTGTCGATAGCTAGAAATAGTGATGTCAGAGGCAGATGCAGTGGTGGCTAGAGGTGGAAGACAGTTGCTTTTGAAGATTTATGAATCTGGAGGCAAAATAAGCAATAACTGGTAGAAAGCAAACTGTGCAGTTTTTGAATTTTTTATGAAAAGTAGCCATACCCTAGAATAAAATTTAATGATCCATACACAATGGACAGAACCATGTAATAGAATGAGATATGTACTTTTTCAGACATATGAAAATTAAAGGATCAAAATCTATCAGAAATTTAGGGCATCAACAGAAAGAAGGCTACTCAGATTAAAAACTGTACAAATTGCACAAAAGTTAATCAGATTCAAAAAGTTGCTATGTGTCCTAGAATGATCAGAAAATATTTTCATAAAAATAATTAATCCACAAGTTAGAATGACACACAAACTTCCAATTCCAAGTGAAAAATCTGGGTTTCAAGTTATTTAAGCATCTTAAAAAGTTGTAGCAAAAGTGCTAATCAGATTAGTCAGAAGAAAACTGCTGCAGAAATTAATCAAAATCGAAAAGTTGCTATGGCTTTTAGAATGATCCATGGACTTTAAAATTCAGAAAAAATATCCAAATGATAGACAAAGATGAGTACTTCCATGTCGTGCCAAAGATTAAAATTTTTGCCATCCTAGTTTCTTAAAATCGCAGCAAGAAAACACCCAGTCAAGTAAGCAGAATATAGAAATCAGGTTTCAAATTACGGCACCGTATTACACATTACGGTACTGCCGTATTATTCAAAGAACTCTCAGGAAAGAAATCACTCAAAATTACGGCATGTGAAAGACATTATGGCCCTACCATAAAATTTACAAAACTTTATGTCAAAAACGGACCGAAAATACGGTACCGTAAAACCAATTACGGCGGTGCCGTATTATGCGCCAAAACTTGTTTGCACCTACAAGAAGAAAAATTAATTCTAAAAATAAATAAAAATAAAAGAAACAAAGCTAAACAAGAGTGCTTGGGTTGCCTCCCAAGAAGCGCTCATTTTTAGGTCATTAGCTTGACCAAAAATCAAACCTCATGGTGAAGCAGGTGAATCAGTTCCAAAGTAAATAGCATATAATTTTCTCCTTTTTCGCTGTCCAAAAAGTTCAGCCACTAATCCAAAAATCCAGAATTTCATGTAAATCACAATCACCATGGTTTTCTCAAATATGTAGAAATTAAAATCAAAATTTTCAATGATCTTCCTATGTTTGTTAGTAAGCAAAATCATAAGTCTTTTCTTCAAATTCATGTCTTCAATTGCAATAGGACTTTGATCAAAAGATATAAGCATTGGATCATCAAAATAAGTTTTATGTCTTTCATTAGATTCCTCAATAAAGCATAAATTTTCAAATTCATCAAAAGATTCAACAAAAGATATGGGCAAAACATCAAAGTGAGATTCATCAGTGTTTGTAATTTTCAAATCTTTTTCAATTTCCTCATGTTCATCATCAAACAATTTTCAATATCAAAATTATCAACAAAATCAAGATGAGACTCTTCAAAATCAATTTCCTCATACCTCCTCTCAAATAATTCATCATCAAAAGAGTCAAAATCAGAATCATATGAAAAAGAATTAATAGAATCAGAGTTGACCACAAGAGATTTATCATTAATTTCAAAAATATCACTAAAATCACAATGGGGTTCATTAATGTCTATAATTTTTGAACCTTCATCATGCTTATCAGATTTAACCATAAATAAGTTATTATCAAAATCAGGATTATCATTAAAAGAAGGTTTTTCAATTTCAATTTTCTCAACATTTTCCACAAATAAATTAGCAGATGGATCAATTTCACAATAATCAAAATTAGAGTGAGATTCATGAATATTCACATAAGGCTCAATCTCAAAACAATCATAATCATAGGGGGATTTTTCTAAATCAATTTTCTCAGTTTCACACTCAAATAAACAATCTTGTTGTGTTCTCTGGGTTTCCAAAATTTTAGAATTAGCAGTTAAAGATTCTACTTGAGAAGCAAGTTGACTAATCATCTCCTTAAGATCTTTAATTTTTTTTACTTCTATTTGTCATGAGTTGGTTTTGATTTGACATGAATTTTTTAAGCATGGATTCTAACCTAGATTTTCCAGTATCCTCAAAGCATGGCACACAAACAGAGTTTTCCTTTCCCGGAGTTTCTAATTGCTAGTAATATCCCTCTGATACCATCTGTAACATCCCTCAGAATCACACCCCACACGCATACAAGTAAAAATACGGGGTTTTAAAAATTTTTACTCTTCCATTAAAACATAAGAAGAAAGCGGCATCGAAGGACATTACTACGGAACTGAAAACCGCACAGAACTGAGTAGGATCGATTACTAGGAAATAGAAATCCGGAAATCCAAAAAAATCCGGCAGCAAGTATACTAAATTACTGCTGCACAGACCCACATATCCTGGAACAAAACAAATGTCCACACTACACATATGTGGAGAACACAAATTTCAGAAATATTGCAGAAACTGATTATTCAGATACCAAATACAACAATAACTCGGTTACACATCTCAAGGTATTTCGAATACAGTAACTCAGTTACACATTTCAGAATAAGAACAGTTTCAATTCTCATGACTCCAAAACTCGTATCCAACAATAAAACGAGACAACTATAATATAATATCCTGAAAACAGGCATAAGCCCTCAGGAGATAAAACGTGTCATATAAGTAAGTTAGGCACGCAGGCCTGATAGATCTTTAGAAGACAACTCTTAGAAATTATATAAAACATTAGCATCATAACAAATTAAGTAGCTGTAGCAATCACTGTCCTGATGTCTCACCTGAAAATATTTAAACAACGGGGGTGAGCTAAAAAGCTCAGTGAGTAAAAGACACTAAAAGCCATCCGTAGTACACATCAAAAATATCATGCTTGCAGATAAGACACTTAACATGCACACTCATATCAGAAACAAAACATAATCAAATACAGACACTTATAACAATAGGCATCAAGCATGAAGTAGGATATAAGTATACCAACCCATTCCAACTAATCACACCGCCCAACACATCTATACTACAGATCGAAACAGAACTACAGAAATCAGAGCTGACAGACAGAAAATCAGAATTTTCAGAATCCAAACAGATAGTCTACATCAGAAACAGAAAGGCCACAGAAGGCCTGAAGACCACAGAAGGTCTGATGACCACAGAAGGTCTGACCCCACCTCTGCCGAGGACGAGACATGCATGCATATCAGAAACAGAATGGTAGAGGAGGTATCAGTGGGTGGCCCCCGTCTCGTCAGGACGTGGCACTCTGGCCTCCAATACCCAGAACAGAACAGAAATAGTGGAGGGAGAACGGAAGGTGAGACCAGCTCACATCTACCCTTCACTAGTGTCTCATGGGTCGTAGTAGACTATCAGCACCATTACAGCGCCACAGAAGGAGGGTAAGGACACGGAAGAGTGCTACACTAGGGCATAATTTTTACAGAACAGGTCATGTTGAAACGGAGGAGTAGGACTAACCACTACTAAATTCTCACATCATGCCCAAAGTGTCTCACAAACCAGAAAATGACACACCCCAATATCCAGTCCTTAACAAATTACAATTTGCAGAAAATCAAAGCTGAATACTCTTCATAATTTTTACCATCAACCAGAAGTAATGTATGAGTGAATTCCTTAGATTTCATAAAACTATCCTTAATTCAGGTCAAACCATTCTATGTTCTCACAAGGTTATAACACATTCAAAGTTTCAGAAAATTCACAACATATATATACAGAACAGAAATTATTCGCGTAACAAACAATTAAATAAGCCTAGAAATTATAGGGAAATATATATAGATACTCATTGCACTATTCTTCCCCAAAATTTCTAAAAAACCGTGAGCCATAAAATCACTACAAGGGGCGAAATTTTCAGAATCCTTGCAGAACATACAAATTTCATGAAAATAATTTCAGTCCCCCACTACAGATAATTTTAATTGCACGTTTGTGAAGGAAAATGACAAAAGCCCCAAAATTGGCCCGAACCATGATTTTCGAAAATCCCTAAGTTCTTAGTTAAATCCTCAAATTTTGTTTTCTCTAAAATTTCTCATCAAGCAAATAAATTTTAGAAGAACTACAGACCACAATTTAAGAGATTAAACCATACAGGATAAATTTTTCTCACAAAGGAATATTCGTCCGGCACAGGTAAATTTCGAATTTCACATATGCACAAATTTACTTGTAGATTTTTGGTTCATACAGATAATCGTTGCAAATAACGAATTTTAATTGACTGATAATCTACAATTTAGCGGATTAGACTCCTTAGGATCGAATTACTCACAAGAAAATCATCCACAGAGAAAAACGCCAAGACAGAGGATCAAGGATCACCAGGAAATTCGTCCACCACCAGTCTGCCACTACCAGCGTCAGGAATTTCAGGAGGCGCCAAGCACAGTGAGGGGCGACAACCAAAGGCGGCTAGGGCAAGAAAACCAACAAAAGTCGTGAGGGAGAGGAGCCCTCACGCAATTCCTCTTTTTCTCCCACCCCAAACGGATCCATGATCCAATAACCCAGTTAACTTAAGTGAAAAATCGGTTTTATGGGCTTACCTGGGCTTAACCACCCTGCGCCACTCCAATAACATCAGAAATATGCGCCACCATGGTGGAAGGAATTCCAGGAGCAAAGAATCAAGGTTGAGGGTTCAAATCCCCAACCAAAATAATTATTTTTGCCCTGTAGGAAAAATTCCTACACTTAGGCAAAAATCCCAAAATTTTAACAGATAAAAATACAGAAACAGAATTTCTAACCTTAAATCATAATTCAGAAAAATCGAGGGCGTTACATCCTCCCCCCCTTATAGAGCTTTAGTCCTCTAAAGCTGACCAAGCCCGTCACTGAACAGGTGAGGATGCTCCTTTCTCATATCTGCTTCAACCTCCCAAGAGGCTTCTTCAACAGACTGATTTCCCCAGATGACTTTCACAAGTGGAATAACCTTATTTCTCAGCACTTTCTCTTTTCTATCTTCAATTCTGAGAGGTTTCACCACAAAAGTCATGTTCTCTTCAAGCTGAAGAGGTTCCAACTCTAGAACATGAGAAGGATCAGAACAATATTTTCTGAGTGCAGAAACATGGAACACATTATGGAGGTGTTCCAGTGATGGGGGCAGAGCAAGTCGGTATGCCACAAGTCCAACCCTCTCAATGATATCAAAGGGACCAATGTACCTGGGACTCAATTTCCCCCTCTTCCCAAATCTCATCACCCCTTTCATAGGTGAGACTTTTAGGAAAACATGCTCTCCCACCAAAAACTCAAGAGGACGCCGCCTCACATCAGCATAACTCTTCTGTCTATCCTGAGCAATCTTCATCTTTCTCTGAATTTCTCTGATCTTCTCAGTGGCTTCCTGAACAGCATCAGACCTTAGCACTGTTCTGTCCCCAGTTTCCTCCCAGCATATAGGTGTTCTGCATTTCCTCCCATATAGGGCCTCATACGGAGCCATCTGTATGCTAGAGTGAAAGCTATTGTTGTAGGTGAACTCTATCAGTGATAAGTCCAGATCCCACTCAACAGACCAGTCAACCACATAAGATCTCAGAAGATCCTCAAGTGTCTGAATAGTTCTCTCTGTCTAACCATCAGATTGAGGATGATATGCAGTGCTGAAACTCAGATTAGTTCCCAAATCTTCCTATAATTTCTTCCAAAACCTGGACAGAAATCGAGGATCACGGTCAGAGACAATGTCCAAGGGAACTCCATGCAATCTGACAATCTCATCGATGTACAGTTTTGCTAACCGATCCAAACTGTAAGTCATTTTGATCGGTAAGAAGTGAGCTGACTTCGTGAGTCTGTCCACAATCACCCATACGGCATCATGATTCCTTCTGGTATTGGGCAGTCCACACACAAAGTCCATACTGATATGCTCCCACTTCAACTGAGGAATAGGGAGAGACTGCATCAAACCGCCCGGCCTCTGATGCTCAGCCTTCACGGTTTGGCAAGTCAAACATCTGGACACAAACAAATGCACATCCTTCTTCATACCATGCCACCAGAAAGTCTTTTTCAGATCCTGATACATCTTGGTACTACTAGGATGAACGGTATACTTAGTGCAATGGCTTTCCTTAAGAATTTCATTTCTCAACTCAGGGTCCTCAGGGACACAGACCCTTCCACGGAATCTGAGGAGACCATCATCCGACCTACTGAAATTCTCAATCCAGCCTTGCTCCGACCTCTCTTTCCACCGTAGAATATCCGGATCTGACTGCTGCCCTGATCTCAGTCTCTGCAGTAAGTCTGACTGAATCCTGAGAGAAGCTAGAAGACCGCCTCTCTCACCCGGAGTCACACTCAGATGTAAGTCACTGAACTCCTGCAATAGTCGCCACTCCTGGATACCGACTAAGAGCATCAGCCACCACATTGGCTTTACCAGACTGATATTGGATGGTGAAGTCATAATCCTTTATCCATTCAAGCCATCGCCTCTGTCTCATATTCAGCTCTTTCTGAGTGAAGATATACTTCAAGCTCTGGTGATATGTAAACAATTCAAATGTCTGTCCAAACAGATAGTGCCTCCAGATCTTCAAGGCAAAAACTACAGCTGCAAACTCCAGATCATGAGTGGGGTAGTTTACCTCATAGTCTTTGAGTTGCCTTGAAACATAAGCAACTACCTTTCCTTGCAGCATCAGTACAGCACTCAGACCCTTACCAGAGGCATCAGTGTACACAGTGAACTTTTCTCCATCACAGGGAACTATGAGGATAGGAGCACTGGTCAGTCTCCTTTTCAGTTCCTGAAAACTAGACTCACAATTATCAGACCACTCAAACTTCAAATTCTTTCTAGTTAGCTTAGTCAGAGGACCAGCCAGCTTGGAAAAACCCTCCACAAAGCGGCGGTAGTATCCAGCTAAGCCCAGAAAACTTCTGACCTCAGTCGCTGTAGTTGGTCTTCCCTAGTGAAGAATGGCCTCCACCTTCACTGGATCCACAGACACACCCTGGCCAGAAATAATGTGCCCCAGAAAGCCAATCTGATATAGCCAGAACTCACATTTGCTGGCCTTAGCATACAGCTGCTTCAGCCGCAGAATCTCCAGCACCTTGCGCAAATCCTGAGAGTGATCTTGCGCATTCTTGGAGTAGATCAGAATATCATCAATGAAGACGACCACACATTTGTCCAGGAGCTCATGAAATACCCTGTTCATCAGATCCATAAACACCGCAGGGGCATTTGTTAGTCCAAAGGGCATAACAAGAAACTCATAGTGCCCATACCTGGTCCTGAATGCAGTTTTAGGTACATCCTCCTCCTGAACTCTCAGCTGATAATAGCCAGACCTCAGGTCAATTTTAGAGAATACAGTAGCACCCTGCAACTGATCAAAGAGATCATCAATACGGGGTAATGGGTACTTATTCTTAACGGTCACTTGGTTGAGTTGACGGTAATCGATGCACATGCGCAAAGTACCATCCTTCTTCTTCACAAATAACACAGGTGCTCCCCATGGAGAAACACTGGGTCGAATATACCCCTTCTCTAATAGTTCTTCCAGTTGCTTCTTCAGCTCTGTCAGTTCTGAAGTTGCCATCCTGTAAGGAGCTTTAGATATCGGTGCCGTGCCTGGCAACAACTCGATACCAAACTCAACTTCTCTGCTGGGTGGTAACCCAGATAAATCATCAGAGAAGACGTCAGTAAACTCTCTTACCACAGGAATTTTAGCCAGATCCAAATCAGGCTCAGTCTGCACCTTGACATGCGCCAGATACCCCTTGCAGCCCTGAGCTAAAAGCTTCCTGGCCTGCAGATGAGATATCACCAAAGGCTCCTGTTCTGAAATCCGGCCTTGGATAACCAGTTGCTGCCCATCACTTAGATGCAGAGTAATTAACTTTTCAAAACAATCTAAAGTAGCATGATAGGCAGACAGCCAATCCATGCCCAGAATGATGTCATAGTCTTTCATAGGAAGACTAATCAAATTAATAGGTAAATCATATCCTTCAACCTTAATCAAACAGTCAGGATATGTTATATCTGTAGATACGGCCTCACCCATAGGTGTATGAACAGAAATACAGAAATCAAGTATCCTAGGCAACACAGGCAGACATAATGCAAAACATGCAGACACAAAGGATAAATTGGCACCAGGATCAAAAAGAATGCGTGCCAAATAACTAAACACATAAAGTGTACCTTCCACCACGGACTTCGAAGCCGAAGCATCCCTCTCCGCGATGGCATACACGCGAGTCTGCACAGTAGGCTTCTCACCCTGTCCTCTAGCATCCGGCATAGGACAGTCCTTAATCATATGCCCCACCTTACCACATCTGAAGCAAGCGCCAGTCTTCCTGTAGCACTCATTATCCTGATGTTTAGTGCTCCCACAGTGGAGACACTTCTTGCCATTCTGAGAAACTGTGCTGGCTGGCTTCTGATAAGGTTTGTATCTGCCCTTATTGTCTTTCTTCTCTTTCTTGAAATTCTTCTTATCCTTACCACCCAGAGTGGGTGCGTAAGTCACAGAAGTAGGGGCGGATGCAGTGACTGAAATAGTATCAACAGCCATCTCAGCAATGCACCTCTCAGCAGTGCGAGCCCTGTCTACCACTTCAGCATAAGACTCCAAGTGTAGCATAGCTACCCTTGTCCTGATGTCTTTCCTCAAACCCCGCTGAAACTTCTTGGCTCTTCTTTCCTCGGTGTTGACTAAGTGAGGAGCATACCCCGACAACCGAGCGAATGTGGCCTCATACTGATCCACCGTCAGGTCGCCCTGCTCAAGATGAATAAACTCCACCTCGCGCTCCTCAGATAAGCTAGAGGGGAAAAACTTGGCATTGAACTTCATCATGAAGTACTGCCAATCAACAACTCTGGATTCAGTTGCCGCCAGTCTGACGACTCCCTTCCACCAGTCTTCGGCATCTCCACGCAACATGAAGACAGATAAACATAGCTTGTCTGCATCATCACAGCGCAAAACCTGGAAAATCTTTTCCAGTGCCAAAAGCCAATCCTCAGCCGCTCTGGGCCCCGGACTACCATAAAATGTAGTCGGGTTCAGGTGCTGAAACTCTCGAACCAACCGAGCATATCGTTGATGTGCGCCATCACCCAGAGGAGAACCAGCGCCACCCACACAGTGTCCAGCCGGTTGTGACTGTGACTGAGGCTGTGTCTGCGACAGCCGCTGCAATAACTGTTGCTGAACCTCCATGTGCTGCGCCTGCTGCTGCTGCATCATCTGAGTTTGCTGCTGGATGAATGCGTTCTGTTGTTGCATCATAGCAGTCATAGCCTCCATGGCCTGCCTCAGATCAGACTGTTGATCACTGTTGCTACTACTAGATCTTGGTCGCACCATTTTTTTTTTTACCTGCATCACACAACACGGTAGAATAACAACCAATATTCAATCACGGATCAGATCCTATCTTGGTTTCTAGCAATACACAAACAGAGTTTTCCTTTCCCGGAGTTTCTAATTGCTAGTAATATCCCTCTGATACCATCTGTAACATCCCTCAGAATCACACCCCACACGCATACAAGTAAAAATACGGGGTTTTAAAAATTTTTACTCTTCCATTAAAACATAAGAAGAAAGCGGCATCGAAGGACATTACTACGGAACTGAAAACCGCACAGAACTGAGTAGGATCGATTACTAGGAAATAGAAATCCGGAAATCCAAAAAAATCCGGCAGCAAGTATACTAAATTACTACTGCACAGACCCACATATCCTGGAACAAAACAAATGTCCACACTACACATATGTGGAGAACACAAATTTCAGAAATATTGCAGAAACTGATTATTCAGATACCAAATACAACAATAACTCGGTTACACATCTCAAGGTATTTCGAATACAGTAACTCGGTTACACATTTCAGAATAAGAACAGTTTCAATTCTCATGACTCCAAAACTCGTATCCAACAATAAAACGAGACAACTATAATATAATATCCTGAAAACAGGCATAAGCCCTCAGGAGATAAAACGTGTCATATAAGTAAGTTAGGCACGCAGGCCTGATAGATCTTTAGAAGACAACTCTTAGAAATTATATAAAACATTAGCATCATAACAAATTAAGTAGCTGTAGCAATCACTGTCCTGATGTCTCACCTGAAAATATTTAAACAACGGGGGTGAGCTAAAAAGCTCAGTGAGTAAAAGACACTAAAAGCCATCCGTAGTACACATCAAAAATATCATGCTTGCAGATAAGACACTTAACATGCACACTCATATCAGAAACAAAACATAATCAAATACAGACACTTATAACAATAGGCATCAAGCATGAAGTAGGATATAAGTATACCAACCCATTCCAACTAATCACACCGCCCAACACATCTATACTACAGATCGAAATAGAACTACAGAAATCAGAGCTGACAGACAGAAAATCAGAATTTTCAGAATCCAAACAGATAGTCTACATCGGAAACAGAAAGGCCACAGAAGGCCTGAAGACCACAGAAGGTCTGATGACCACAGAAGGTCTGACCCCACCTCTGCCGAGGACGAGACATGCATGCATATCAGAAACAGAATGGTAGAGGAGGTATCAGTGGGTGGCCCCCGTCTCGTCAGGACGTGGCACTCTGGCCTCCAATACCCAGAACAGAACAGAAATAGTGGAGGGAGAACGGAAGGTGAGACCAGCTCACATCTACCCTTCACTAGTGTCTCATGGGTCGTAGTAGACTATCAGCACCATTACAGCGCCACAGAAGGAGGGTAAGGACACGGAAGAGTGCTACACTAGGGCATAATTTTTACAGAACAGGTCATGTTGAAACGGAGGAGTAGGACTAACCACTACTAAATTCTCACATCATGCCCAAAGTGTCTCACAAACCAGAAAATGACACACCCCAATATCCAGTCCTTAACAAAATTACAATTTGCAGAAAATCAAAGCTGAATACTCTTCATAATTTTTACCATCAACCAGAAGTAATGTATGAGTGAATTCCTTAGATTTCATAAAACTATCCTTAATTCAGGTCAAACCATTCTATGTTCTCACAAGGTTATAACACATTCAAAGTTTCAGAAAATTCACAACATATATATACAGAACAAAAATTATTCGCGTAACAAACAATTAAATAAGCCTAGAAATTATAGGGAAATATATATAGATACTCATTGCACTATTCTTCCCCAAAATTTCTAAAAAACCGTGAGCCATAAAATCACTGCAAGGGGCGAAATTTTCAGAATCCTTGCAGAACATACAAATTTCATGAAAATAATTTCAGTCCCCCACTACAGATAATTTTAATTGCACGTTTGTGAAGGAAAATGACAAAAGCCCCAAAATTGGCCCGAACCATGATTTTCGAAAATCCCTAAGTTCTTAGTTAAATCCTCAAATTTTGTTTTCTCTAAAATTTCTCATCAAGCAAATAAATTTTAGAAGAACTACAGACCACAATTTAAGAGATTAAACTATACAGGATAAATTTTTCTCACAAAGGAATATTCGTCCGGCACAGGTAAATTTCAAATTTCACATATGCACAAATTTACTTGTAGATTTTTGGTTCATACAGATAATCGTTGCAAATAATGAATTTTAATTGACTGATAATCTACAATTTAGCGGATTAGACTCCTTAGGATCGAATTACTCACAAGAAAATCGTCCACAGAGAAAAACGCCAAGACAGAGGATCAAGGATCACCAGGAAATTCGTCCACCACCAGTCTGCCACTACCAGCGTCAGGAATTTCAGGAGGCGCCAAGCACAGTGAGGGGCGACAACCAAAGGCGGCTAGGGCAAGAAAACCAACAAAAGTCGTGAGGGAGAGGAGCCCTCACGCAATTCCTCTTTTTCTCCCACCCCAAACGGATCCAAGATCCAATAACCCAGTTAACTTAAGTGAAAAATCGGTTTTATGGGCTTACCTGGGCTTAACCACCCTGCGCCACTCCAATAACATCAGAAATATGCGCCACCATGGTGGAAGGAATTCCAGGAGCAAAGAATCAAGGTTGAGGGTTCAAATCCCCAACCAAAATAATTATTTTTGCCCTGTAGGAAAAATTCCTACACTTAGGCAAAAATCCCAAAATTTTAACAGATAAAAATACAGAAACAGAATTTCTAACCTTAAATCATAATTCAGAAAAATCGAGGGCGTTACATCCTCCCCCCCTTATAGAGCTTTAGTCCTCTAAAGCTGACCAAGCCCGTCACTGAACAGGTGAGGATGCTCCTTTCTCATATCTGCTTCAACCTCCCAAGAGGCTTCTTCAACAGACTGATTTCCCCAGATGACTTTCACAAGTGGAATAACCTTATTTCTCAGCACTTTCTCTTTTCTATCTTCAATTCTGAGAGGTTTCACCACAAAAGTCATGTTCTCTTCAAGCTGAAGAGGTTCCAACTCTAGAACATGAGAAGGATCAGAACAATATTTTCTGAGTGCAGAAACATGGAACACATTATGGAGGTGTTCCAGTGATGGGGGCAGAGCAAGTCGGTATGCCACAAGTCCAACCCTCTCAATGATATCAAAGGGACCAATGTACCTGGGACTCAATTTCCCCCTCTTCCCAAATCTCATCACCCCTTTCATAGGTGAGACTTTTAGGAAAACATGCTCTCCCACCAAAAACTCAAGAGGACGCCGCCTCACATCAGCATAACTCTTCTGTCTATCCTGAGCAATCTTCATCTTTCTCTGAATTTCTCTGATCTTCTCAGTGGCTTCCTGAACAGCATCAGACCTTAGCACTGTTCTGTCCCCAGTTTCCTCCCAGCATATAGGTGTTCTGCATTTCCTCCCATATAGGGCCTCATACGGAGCCATCTGTATGCTAGAGTGAAAGCTATTGTTGTAGGTGAACTCTATCAGTGATAAGTCCAGATCCCACTCAACAGACCAGTCAACCACATAAGATCTCAGAAGATCCTCAAGTGTCTGAATAGTTCTCTCTGTCTGACCATCAGATTGAGGATGATATGCAGTGCTGAAACTCAGATTAGTTCCCAAATCTTCCTGTAATTTCTTCCAAAACCTGGACAGAAATCGAGGATCACGGTCAGAGACAATGTCCAAGGGAACTCCATGCAATCTGACAATCTCATCGATGTACAGTTTTGCTAACCGATCCAAACTGTAAGTCATTTTGATCGGTAAGAAGTGAGCTGACTTCGTGAGTCTGTCCACAATCACCCATACGGCATCATGATTCCTTCTGGTATTGGGCAGTCCACACACAAAGTCCATACTGATATGCTCCCACTTCCACTGAGGAATAGGGAGAGACTGCATCAAACCGCCCGGCCTCTGATGCTCAGCCTTCACGGTTTGGCAAGTCAAACATCTAGACACAAACAAATGCACATCCTTCTTCATACCATGCCACCAGAAAGTCTTTTTCAGATCCTGATACATCTTGGTACTACCAGGATGAACGGTATACTTAGTGCAATGGCTTTCCTTAAGAATTTCATTTCTCAACTCAGGGTCCTCAGGGACACAGACCCTTCCACGGAATCTGAGGAGACCATCATCCGACCTACTGAAATTCTCAATCCAGCCTTGCTCCGACCTCTCTTTCCACCGTAGAATATCCGGATCTGACTGCTGCCCTGATCTCAGTCTCTGCAGTAAGTCTGACTGAATCCTGAGAGAAGCTAGAAGACCGCCTCTCTCACCTGGAGTCACACTCAGATGCAAGTCACTGAACTCCTGCAATAGTCGCCACTCCTGGACTCGCAGTGCAGCTATCTGAGTCACAGGATACCGACTAGGAGCATCAGCCACCACATTGGCTTTACCAGACTGATATTGGATGGTGAAGTCATAATCCTTTATCCATTCAAGCCATCGCCTCTGTCTCATATTCAGCTCTTTCTGAGTGAAGATATACTTCAAGCTCTGGTGATCTGTAAACAATTCAAATGTCTGTCCAAACAGATAGTGCCTCCAGATCTTCAAGGCAAAAACTACAGCTGCCCAACTCCAGATCATGAGTGGGGTAGTTTACCTCATAGTCTTTGAGTTGCCTTGAAGCATAAGCAACTACCTTTCCTTGCTGCATCAGTACAGCACCCAGACCCTTACCAGAGGCATCAGTGTACACAGTGAACTTTTCTCCATCATAGGGAACGATGAGGATAGGAGCACTGGTCAGTCTCCTTTTCAGTTCCTGAAAACTAGACTCACAATTATCAGACCACTCAAACTTCAAATTCTTTCTAGTTAGCTTAGTCAGAGGACCAGCCAGCTTGGAAAAACCCTCCACAAAGCGGCGGTAGTATCCAGCTAAGCCCAGAAAACTTCTGACCTCAGTCGCTGTAGTTGGTCTTCCCCAGTGAAGAATGGCCTCCACCTTCACTGGATCCACAGACACACCCTGGCCAGAAATAATGTGCCCCAGAAAGCCAATCTGATATAGCCAGAACTCACATTTGCTGGCCTTAGCATACAGCTGCTTCAGCCGCAGAATCTCCAGCACCTTGCGCAAATCCTGAGAGTGATCTTGCGCATTCTTGGAGTAGATCAGAATATCATCAATGAAGACGACCACACATTTGTCCAGGAGCTCATGAAATACCCTGTTCATCAGATCCATAAACACCGCAGGGGCATTTGTTAGTCCAAAGGGCATAACAAGAAACTCATAGTGCCCATACCTGGTCCTGAATGCAGTTTTAGGTACATCCTCCTCCTGAACTCTCAGCTGATAATAGCCAGACCTCAGGTCAATTTTAGAGAATACAGTAGCACCCTGCAACTGATCAAAGAGATCATCAATACGGGGTAATGGGTACTTATTCTTAACGGTCACTTGGTTGAGTTGACAGTAATCGATGCACATGCGCAAAGTACCATCCTTCTTCTTCACAAATAACACAGGTGCTCCCCATGGAGAAACACTGGGTCGAATATACCCCTTCTCTAATAGTTCTTCCAGTTGCTTCTTCAGCTCTGTCAGTTCTGAAGTTGCCATCCTGTAAGGAGCTTTAGATATCGGTGCCGTGCCTGGCAACAACTCGATACCAAACTCAACTTCTCTGCTGGGTGGTAACCCAGATAAATCATCAGAGAAGACGTCAGTAAACTCTCTTACCACAGGAATTTTAGCCAGATCCAAATCAGGCTCAGTCTGCACCTTGACATGCGCCAGATACCCCTTGCAGCCCTGAGCTAAAAGCTTCCTGGCCTGCAGATGAGATATCACCAAAGGCTCCTGTTCTGAAATCCGGCCTTGGATAACCAGTTGCTGCCCATCACTTAGATGCAGAGTAATTAACTTTTCAAAACAATCTAAAGTAGCATGATAGGCAGACAGCCAATCCATGCCCAGAATGATGTCATAGTCTTTCATAGGAAGACTAATCAAATTAATAGGTAAATCATATCCTTCAACCTTAATCAAACAGTCAGGATATGTTATATCTGTAGATACGGCCTCACCCATAGGTGTATGAACAGAAATACAGAAATCAAGTATCCTAGGCAACACAGGCAGACATAGTGCAAAACATGCAGACACAAAGGATAAATTGGCACCAGGATCAAAAAGAATGCGTGCCAAATAACTAAACACATAAAGTGTACCTTCCACCACGGACTTCGAAGCCAAAGCATCCCTCTCCGCGATGGCATACACGCGAGTCTGCACAGTAGGCTTCTCACCCTGTCCTCTAGCATCCGGCATAGGACAGTCCTTAATCATATGCCCCACCTTACCACATCTGAAGCAAGCGCCAGTCTTCCTGTAGCACTCATTATCCTGATGTTTAGTGCTCCCACAGTGGAGACACTTCTTGCCATTCTGAGAAACTGTGCTGGCTGGCTTCTGATAAGGTTTGTATCTGCCCTTATTGTCTTTCTTCTCTTTATTGAAATTCTTCTTATCCTTACCACCCAGAGTGGGTGCGTAAGTCACAGAAGTAGGGGCAGATGTAGTGACTGAAATAGTATCAACAGCCATCTCAGCAATGCACCTCTCAGTAGTGCGAGCCCTGTCTACCACTTCAGCATAAGACTCCAAGTGTAGCATAGCTACCCTTGTCCTGATGTCTTTCCTCAAACCCCGCTGAAACTTCTTGGCTCTTCTTTCCTCGGTGTTGACTAAGTGAGGAGCATACCCCGACAACCGAGCGAATGTGGCCTCATACTGATCCACCGTCAGGTCGCCCTGCTCAAGATGAATAAACTCCACCTCGCGCTCCTCAGATAAGCTAGAGGGGAAAAACTTGGCATTGAACTTCATCATGAAGTACTGCCAATCAACAACTCTGGATTCAGTTGCCGCCAGTGTGACGACTCCCTTCCACCAGTCTTCGGCATCTCCACGCAACATGAAGACAGATAAACATAGCTTGTCTGCATCATCACAGCGCAAAACCTGGAAAATCTTTTCCAGTGCCAAAAGCCAATCCTCAGCCGCTCTGGGCCCCGGACTACCATAAAATGTAGTCGGGTTCAGGTGCTGAAACTCTCGAACCAACCGAGCATATCGTTGATGTGCGCCATCACCCAGAGGAGAACCAGCGCCACCCACACAGTGTCCAGCCGGTTGTGACTGTGACTAAGGCTGTGTCTGCGACAGCCGCTGCAATAACTGTTGCTGAACCTCCATGTGCTGCGCCTGCTGCCGCTGCATCATCTGAGTTTGCTGCTGGATGAATGCGTTCTGTTGTTGCATCATAGCAGTCATAGCCTCCATGGCCTACCTCAGATCAGACTATTGATCACTATTGCTACTGCTAGATCTTGGTCGTACCATTTTTTTTTTTACCTGCATCACACAACACGGTAGAATAACAACCAATATTCAATCACGGATCAGATCCTATCTTGGTTTCTAGCAATACACAAACAGAGTTTTCCTTTCCCGGAGTTTCTAATTGCTAGTAATATCCCTCTGATACCATCTGTAACATCCCTCAGAATCACACCCCACACGCATACAAGTAAAAATACAGGGTTTTAAAAATTTTTACTCTTCCATTAAAACATAAGAAGAAAGCGGCATCGAAGGACATTACTACGGAACTGAAAACCGCACAGAACTGAGTAGGATCGATTACTAGGAAATAGAAATCCGGAAATCCAAAAAAATCCGGCAGCAAGTATACTAAATTACTGCTGCACAGACCCACATATCCTGGAACAAAATAAATGTCCACACTACACATATGTGGAGAACACAAATTTCAGAAATATTGCAGAAACTGATTATTCAGATACCAAATACAACAATAACTCGGTTACACATCTCAAGGTATTTCGAATACAGTAACTCGGTTACACATTTCAGAATAAGAACAGTTTCAATTCTCATGACTCCAAAACTCGTATCCAACAATAAAACGAGACAACTATAATATAATATCCTGAAAACAGGCATAAGCCCTCAGGAGATAAAACGTGTCATATAAGTAAGTTAGGCACGCAGGCCTGATAGATCTTTAGAAGACAACTCTTAGAAATTATATAAAACATTAGCATCATAACAAATTAAGTAGCTGTAGCAATCACTGTCCTGATGTCTCACCTGAAAATATTTAAACAACGGGGGTGAGCTAAAAAGCTCAGTGAGTAAAAGACACTAAAAGCCATCCGTAGTACACATCAAAAATATCATGCTTGCAGATAAGACACTTAACATGCACACTCATATCAGAAACAAAACATAATCAAGTACAGACACTTATAACAATAGGCATCAAGCATGAAGTAGGATATAAGTATACCAACCCATTACAACTAATCACACCGCCCAACACATCTATACTACAGATCGAAACAGAACTACAGAAATCAGAGCTGACAGACAGAAAATCAGAATTTTCAGAATCCAAACAGATAGTCTACATCGGAAACAGAAAGGCCACAGAAGGCCTGAAGACCATAGAAGGTCTGATGACCATAGAAGGTCTGACCCCACCTCTGCCGAGGACGAGACATGCATGCATATCGGAAACAGAATGGTAGAGGAGGTATCAGTGGGTGGCCCCCGTCTCGTCAGGACGTGGCACTCTGGCCTCCAATACCCAGAATAGAACAGAAATAGTGGAGCGAGAACGGAAGGTGAGACCAGCTCACATCTACCCTTCACTAGTGTCTCATGGGTCGTAGTAGACTATCAGCACCATTACAGCGCCACAGAAGGAGGGTAAGGACACGGAAGAGTGCTACACTAGGGCATAATTTTTACAGAACAGGTCATGTTGAAACGGAGGAGTAGGACTAACCACTACTAAATTCTCACATCATGCCCAAAGTGTCTCACAAACCAGAAAATGACACACCCCAATATCCAGTCCTTAACAAAATTACAATTTGCAGAAAATCAAAGCTGAATACTCTTCATAATTTTTACCATCAACCAGAAGTAATGTATGAGTGAATTCCTTAGATTTCATAAAACTATCCTTAATTCAGGTCAAACCATTCTATGTTCTCACAAGGTTATAACACATTCAAAGTTTCAGAAAATTCACAACATATATATACAGAACAGAAATTATTCGCGTAACAAACAATTAAATAAGCCTAGAAATTATAGGGAAATATATATAGATACTCATTGCACTATTCTTCCCCAAAATTTCTAAAAAACCGTGAGCCATAAAATCACTACAAGGGGCAAAATTTTCAGAATCCTTGCAGAACATACAAATTTCATGAAAATAATTTCAGTCCCCCACTACAGATAATTTTAATTGCACGTTTGTGAAGGAAAATGACAAAAGCCCCAAAATTGGCCCGAACCATGATTTTCGAAAATCCCTAAGTTCTTAGTTAAATCCTCAAATTTTGTTTTCTCTAAAATTTCTCATCAAGCAAATAAATTTTAGAAGAACTACAGACCACAATTTAAGAGATTAAACCATACAGGATAAATTTTTCTCACAAAGGAATATTCGTCCGGCACAGGTAAATTTCGAATTTCACATATGCACAAATTTACTTGTAGATTTTTGGTTCATACAGATAATCGTTGCAAATAACGAATTTTAATTGACTGATAATCTACAATTTAGCGGATTAGACTCCTTAGGATCGAATTACTCACAAGAAAATCGTCCACAGAGAAAAACGCCAAGACAGAGGATCAAGGATCACCAGGAAATTCGTCCACCACCAGTCTGCCACTACCAGCGTCAGGAATTTCAGGAGGCGCCAAGCACAGTGAGGGGCCACAACCAAAGGCGGCTAGGGCAAGAAAACCAACAAAAGTCGTGAGGGAGAGGAGCCCTCACGCAATTCCTCTTTTTCTCCCACCCCAAACGGATCCAAGATCCAATAACCCAGTTAACTTAAGTGAAAAATCGGTTTTATGGGCTTACCTGGGCTTAACCACCCTGCGCCACTCCAATAACATCAGAAATATGCGCCACCATGGTGGAAGGAATTCCAGGAGCAAAGAATCAAGGTTGAGGGTTCAAATCCCCAACCAAAATAATTATTTTTGCCCTGTAGGAAAAATTCCTACACTTAGGCAAAAATCCCAAAATTTTAACAGATAAAAATACAGAAACAGAATTTCTAACCTTAAATCATAATTCAAAAAAATCGAGGGCGTTACAGATACGGCTCCAGAGATAAACTGGGACTAGGGTTTCATCCACCTTGATTTCAATGATTAGATATAAATAAAAGGTTTGTCAATCAAATCTTGTTATGATAAAGAATTAATTTACTTCATAAAGGGATCATCTTACTTTCGTGCAGACAATCATGCAGGGACCAATCCTCGCTTTCGCGCAAGATTTATCCCAATCATGCATCCGAGACTCAACACAAGTTCTACCTATGTTTCTCCAACGTTCCGATCCTAACTTTCGTGCAAGATCTCCACGTTTGACAAACTAACTTAATCCTGGGTTCATAATTATCAACATAACAATTAATCACTAAAATAAAGAAATAAGAACCTAACCTAATTTCTTACAGTGAGTTCTTATTTATCAATTTTAGGGTTCCAATTCTCAAGCAAGTCACCTTTTGGTCCTTATTGCAAGAACTCTAAACATGATGACAAGAAATAAACTAAGGAGAAACTTAGAGCAATAATCACATAGGTAAAATTATCATGGCAAAATTATCTTGACGAAATAAAAAGGTATCTAATCATATAAAATCAAAGGGGATTACACCCCATGTCCCAAAATATGTCTAACCTTGCTTGGAGAAAGAAAAACAATCAACCATAGTTTTAAAGTATCAGAAATTGAAGAGAAGGAAGAAATAAACTTTACAACACGGCTATGAAATAAAACACAGCCGTAATTTGCAAGGAACTCACTGTGAATAGTGCCGGCGACGCTTCTTTCGTTGATTCCTCCTCCGATCGGACTCCTTTCGCTCTGAAACTTATGTGGTGTCCTCCTCTCCTCCAAACGAAGCTTCAGTGTAAAAATTGCGGCCAGGGATGACCACTATGCCTCTCAGCGCGTGGCCAAACCCTAGACTCCTCTCCGATGATTTCTCTCGATACGTGATAAATGTTCCCCTATTTGGTGCGTGTGTCTTCTCCTCTTAAAGATGAGTCCGCAGCAACTTTCGCATCTAAATTTGGAGCTCTGGATCAAAAGTTATGGCCCGCGCAAGATTCGGCCGCAGAAAACTCGCGTTTTTGACTGGAAATTACGGCCGTGTTATATTTTACGGCAGTGCCGTATTTTCATTCTGCATGTTCTGGGTCAAAATTATGGCCCATAAAATGCTTCTCAACCATGCTGTAAAATCGGTCTAATTCTCTGGTCTTAAGTGTTTGGAAAATACGGCACTGTAATCTGGTTTACGGTACTACCGTAAAATCGGCTGAACTCTCTATTCGGAATTGACTGGAAAATATAGCCTGTGTAATCCTTTACGGTGGTACCGTAAAATCAGCAAAGTTCTGTTCTGAAGCGCTCCAAAATACGGTACCGTAATCTGGTTTACGGTACTGCCGTAAAATCTGAAAAACCTTCTGTTCGGAAACTCCTCAAAATACGACAGTGGCTCGGATTTTACGGTAGTGTATAAAAATACGGTACCGTAAAATAGGTTACGGCACTGGTGTAATTTGCTGAGTTGCTCCATTTTGCATGAAATTTCTTGGGTGATCTCCTCTTGATGATGATAACTCTTCTATGTGTTTGATTTTGCTTGAAAAGTCATTGAAATAATGTCTTTTTACCTGAAAATCATGAAAAACCAAAATAGAAGTAGACTTTGCAATATTTAATGAATTTAGCATGAAAACAAGTAAAAGATCCTCAAATTTAGCATGAAATGATACATAAAATGATACAAAATATACTATATATTTTGGTGTCATCAGTTCTCAGCACCTAATATTGGGATGATAAGACTTTACAGACCCTCGGATTATTCAACGACATCCAATGGACATTCTCGAACCAAGGGTTTTTACCAGAGGCACCCTACCTATGTCCAGCTCACCTTGCAGTTCTTCAGCTCTGTCTAGATTACCTTGCACAACTATGATGACATAGATCCAGGGCGTATCACCTTCCGGTTGGGGAACCGGGATCATATTCTTACGTTGGACCAGCTACGTCATATATTTGGGTTCCCATTGGGCATTACTCGGGATCACCCACATGAGTACACTAACCGGACATTTTGGTAGCAGATATCTGGAGAGATAGGATTTGATCCCAAGACCTCCAGAGCTACTTATCTGTCCTGCCCTGCAGTTAGGTATACACACCGGGTTTTCACACATACCATTTTCGAGCATGTAGCGAGTGATGGTATGGTTAGTTGATGCAGGAGAAGCTAGCATTGAAGAAGGGGACGAATTGGACGAGAAAATACCCCCCCCCCCCACAACTTTCTGCGAGCTGAACATGGGTAGGCCGTGAAGCCCATCACGGGTGTGACAGCCTCGGTGAAGAATGCAGGACATAAGCACGGTCGTGCGTGCCATCACGCGCAGGCTGTGAATAGCTCGGTGAAATCCTGCGAACCAGATCACGGCTGTGATCATGATCACGGGCAGGCCGTGATCACCTCGGTGAAAAATGAAAAATCCGGTGATTCTAGACGTGAACACGGTCACGGCCATGAAGCCCATCACGGCTAGGCCGTGAACACCTCGGCAGATTCCGGCTCACCTAATCACGATTGTGAACAGCATCAAGGCCAAGCCGTGAATGCCCCTAAGAGCTCCGTTTCACCCCGACGACCCCATTTCGACTTACACAACCCTCAATACCATATTCATCCATCCAAGGAGGATCTAAGAGAGCCCAACAAGGTGATAATCCGGTGATCCCAATGCTCAAGCCAACCACCGGATCGCTACATGGGAGTTATTAGCCTATTATCGATCCACACTGAGGTGCTTCAACCCACGGGCCTCGCCACTGACCCTCTGAAGGCCCAGCCCATGATAGGTACCACAATCATCTCAACAGCACGGCCCAAGAGCAAGCCTCAACTATGATGAACCAGCCCACGATTATAAAATTTTGCTGTTTTGTTGCGGCGTGCTCCGAGCTCGTCTAACGGCCATTGCAACCACTCCCATACAAGGATAAAAAAGACATGTGCAGAAGCTTCACTATAGTTGGTAGGAGTTTGTTTTCTGTTGTCTTGTAGCTGCAGCATGACCACTTTTAGGGCTGCAAGAGTTGGTAGTTGGTAGGATTTATATTTTGTCTTGTTCCCTCCCCTCTTGTTCTATAAAAGAGGAGGATGGGCTAGTTTAATCTTCAGTTCTCTAGAGGAGTAGAGTTCTCCTAGCTAGCAGAGTGCCTCCAGCATTTGTAGAAGTCGTAGTCTGTGCCTCGACTTCAGCGTTTGTAAGAGCCGTGGTCGGTGCCTCGACTCAGAAGTTTGTTTCTAGCTTTGCAAGAAGTAAATCCCACCGCCTCCAGTGGGTCAGGTTTGCTTGTTTTGATAATAGTATTGTGTTCTTCCACTGTGGTTTCATCTTCTTCCCTTTCCCTCCCCCACGAGCATCCGTACATCGAAGCCTGATAACATGAAAATTTATAGTATATTTTGTGTCATTTTATTGGTCTTTTTATGTCATATTCATGTTCTTTTACTTATTTTTATGCCTTATTCATCAAATATTGTGGAATCTACACCTTTTCTTATTTTTGATCATTTTCAAGTTAAAAGGCATTATTTTAAGGAGTTTTCAAGCAATTCAAGTGCATAGATGAATTCCAATCATCAAGAGAAGATTACATATCAAATTTCACACAAATCGGAGCATCAGACCAAATTACGGCAAAGCCGTAATGCATACTATGATACAGTGGTTTTACTGAACCTACAGAAGGAACCACGGCAGTATCATAAGTTATGAGACCTGCCGTAATTTTGGTCGATTTCTGTCCAGAAGGAAATACGGCACTGCCATAATGAATATTACGGACCATAATGTTGGGTAATTTTTTTACAGAATGTTTTGCGTGATCACGGCACTGCCGTAGTTGTTTTTACGGCACGTGTTTCTTTCTAGATTCTTCATAGAATGAATTACGGCACTGTCATAATGGAAATACGGCCGTAATTCTAACCCAGCAGCCGCGTTTCGCCCGACTCTTCCGGAAATTACTGTAGCTCGATTCTTGCGTCGACGATTCTAGGCAATTTCGACCACCTTTTCAAAAACCATAAGAAGCGGAATACTCTAGAAAAAGAAGGGGACATCAGCGAACCAAAAGCCCTAATTTTGATTCACGCTAGAGGGAGAAATTGAGTTTTCCATCGCCGCCCAAGGGTTCACCACTGTGAAGTGCACAGACCACCATCAGCCGTGAAATTTGAAGGAAAGCTACGCTTGAAGGGGGAGAACATACACTAGAAGTTTTAAAGAAAAAGGGGATTGATCGAAGGAGAAATCAAAGGAATAGTAGGCGCCGCCACTATTTACTACGCTTTTAAGGGCAAATTACGGGCTGTAATTTTTACTACAGCCCTGTGTTTAGTAAAACTTCTCTCCTTTTTAGTTTCTCATCATTCTAAACTATGGCATATTATAATTTCTTTATCATGCTAGCTTAAACATCCTTTGGGACAAGGGGTTTGATCCCTTTAATTTCATAATGACTAGATGATCGTTATTTCGTCAGTATACTTTTGTTATGATAATTCTACTTAAGTGATGATTGTCTTTAATCTCTTCTAGTTTCAAATTGTCAAACTAGTGTGAGAGTTTGTGATAGGGACTAAAAAATGATTTGCAAAACATGGAATCCTAAAATTGAGATTTAGGAACTTATCATAAGAAATTAGATTTGTTTTTATTTCTAGATTCTAGAAGCTTATTGAGTTAAACATGAAGATATTGTAAGAAATTAAGTATCTGATCATTGGAGAACCTTAAGTAGAACCTATGAAACTAAAGTATGAAAATATTTAGTTTTCACTTGAGATATTGCTATAGAGATTGGATGCATGAAAGTGATCTTAAATCTCCTTATCAAGATTTACTTATCTTTAGCATTGAATAAATCCTGCACGAAAGTGAGGATTTTTCTTTGTAAATTGTCTGCGCGAAAGCGAGATAATTTCTTTATGAAGTAAATTACATCTTTATCATAATAAGAATAAACTGACAAACATTTAAATATATCTAGTCATTGAAATTAAGGTAGATCAAACCCTAGTCCTAGCTTTCCTCTCTGATACTTCGTGTAATTTTTGATTGCTGCTTACATCGTATTCGATTTCCTAGCTAATAAGAAATTAATTCTTCGGCACTTAACAAACGAGGTCTCTGTGGTTTGATATCTTTTATTACTTCAAGTATCCGTGCACTTGCGGAAGCAACAAGTTTGTGGTGCCGTTGCCGGGGACCTTGGTTTTTGTTAATATCGAAGAAATTGAAAGTATTACTAAACTAGGCTTTGTTTTATTTTCTGCTTTTGTTATTTTTCTTTAGGAATATTCAGAAGCCGAGATTAATTATGTTTATGTATTTTTCTGCTTATTTTGAGTTTATTTGATCTATCTACTTGTGCATGCGCAAGAATGTTAGATCAGGACCTCTAGTTCCTTTAGATTCTGAGATTAACAAAACTCTTAGATTGCGTAGGAAACTCATATTTGAAGAAAGGCAGGAAGAAGAAATAATCATGGCAGACAGGAGATCGCTTAGGGACTATGTGTTGTGTCTGCAAGTGCACGGATATTTCGAAGTAATAAAAAGATATCGAACCATAGAGGCCGACGTGTTAAGTACCGAATAGTTGTTTTCTCTCTAGCTAAGTAAATCAAATATGATGTAAGCAAATGATCAGATAGCATGCAAATAATCAGAGAGGAAAACTGGGACTAGGGTTTCATCCACCTTAATTTCAATGACTAGATATAAATATGTGTTCGTCAGTCTAATCTTATTATGATAAAGATATAATTTACTTCATAAAGAAATCATCTCGCTTTTGTGCAGACAATTTACAAAGAACCAATCCTCACTTTCATGTAGGATTTATTCAATACGAAATATAAGTAAATCATTGACAATGAACTCAAAGATCACTTTCATGCATTCGAATTCTAAGTGAATCATCTCTAGTGAAATCTACATATCTTCATACTATAAGTTTCACAGGTTCTACTTAAGTTTCTCCAACGATCCGATACTCAATTTCTTGTAGTATCATCATGTTTATTTCAATAACTCAATCCTAGGTTCAGATTATCAACATTGCAATATACTTCTAAAATCGACAAATAAGAATAGACCTAATTTCTTACGATGAGTTCCTAACGTTCAATTTTAGGGTTCCCAGTTTTCACAAATCACTTTTTAGTCCATATCGTAAAAACTCTAAATCATGCTGATTAATATGAATCTATGGAGAATTTAAGAGCATTCATCACATAAGTAGAATTATCAAAACAAGAATATCATGACAAAATAAGGATCATCTAGTCATTAAGAAATTAAGGGGATTACACCCCATGTCCCATAAAGTGTCTAAGCTAGCATAGTAGAGGAATTACAATAAATCATAGTTTAGAATGATCAAAAATCGAAAAGCAGAGGAAAATCAACTTTACAACACGGCTGTATTTTCATTACAGTCGTATTTTTGTGTGTGAACAGTGCAAGCACCTGCAATTTCTTTGATTTATCCTCCGATCGATCTCCTTTCGCTCTGAAACTTCTATGGTATCATGTCCTCCTCCAAGCGAAGCTTCCTTGTAAATTTCAAGGCCTGAGATGGCCTCTGCGCCTCTCGGTGCAAGGCCGTGCCCTATGGACGGCCTTTCTGATTTCTCCCTCGGTTCTTTAAGAAATTCGATGATTCCTATCCTCAAATCTTCTCCTCGATATATAGAAGAGTCCCCTTTTTACGGTTTTTCAATTGGTGCCCTCGATCTTTAGTTATTGCATAGCAAATATTAGGCTTTTGAGTGGCTGCGGAAGACTCGGCCAAAAATATAATTACGGCCGTAATTTGGGTTACGACAGTTCCGTAGTTTGGTTCTATGAATTCTAGGTTAAAATTACGGTACCATGAAATATATTATGGCACTGCCGTAATTTCTTCTGTAGATTTCTGGGCAAAAATACAGTAGTGTAATTTTCATTATGGCACTGCCGTAATTTGCTTCTATGCAATTCTGGGCAAAAATACGGTAGTGTAATTTTCATTACGGCAAGGGTGTAATCTCGGCAGAAAATTACAGGCCATAATAAAAATTACACCCGGGGTGTAATTTTTAAACTTGCTCTGATTTGCATGAAAATTGACGGGCGGCTTCGTCTCGACGTTTGGAATTCATTCGTGCGCTCAAATCTTTCAAAATCCATCAAAATATAGCACTTTTTACCTAAAAATCATGAAAAACAAGAAATGGTATAGATTCCACAATATTTGACGAATAAGGCTTAAAAATAAGCAAAAGAGCATGAATATAACACAAAAAGACTAATGAAAATGATACAAAATATACTATGAATTTTTGTGTCATCACTATGCAGCCCCTAATCCAAAGGAGATACATTCTAGCATTACTAGACCGGCTATCGAGGCTAATAATTTTGAAATCAAGCCAGCTTTTCTATCTATGATGTAGCAGAATCAGTTTGGAGGATCTCCACTTGAAGATCCAAATCAACATCTTGCTTTATTTCTTGAACTATGTCATACTATTAAAATTAATGGTGTTTCCGGTAATGCATTAAAACTTAGATTATTTCCTTTTCTCTTAGGGACCGAGCACGTTCTTGGCTTCACTCTCAACCTACTGAGACATTCACTACATGGGATTAACTATCTAATGCTTTCTTGATGAAGTACTTTCCACCCAGCAAGACAATCCAATTAAGGAACCAGATTACTAGTTTTGCACAGCGGGATGGCTAGTCTTTTAGCGAGGCATGGGAGCATTTCAATGAGTTACAACGGAAGTGTCCTCACCATGGCCTGGAAAAATAGGTTTTAATTCATACATTTTATAATGGTTTACTTTATAATACCTGTTTGACTGTTGATGCTGCTGCATGTGGAGCCCTAATGAACAAGACCATTGATGATGCTTTCACTCTGCTTGAGGAGATGGCGCTGAACCACAACCAGTGGACCACTAAAAGAGGAGTGATATATCATCCTCCACATGGTAAGAATGAGAATGATAGTTGGCGCACTTTAGCTGGAAAGGTAGATTCTTTGTGCAATAGATTCGATTCTTTTCAAATGCAAACTACTGTAGTTTCATCTCCTGCTATTTATGATATTTGTGGTAACCAAGGACATTATTTTGAAGAGTGTAAAGTCATTGCTGAACCAAGTGTTGAACAAGTAAATGCTGTAGGGGGTTACAATCAGGGAAGAAATACTAATGACCCTTATTCTAATTCTTACAACCCTAGGTGGAGGAATCATCCAAATTTGTCTTAGCGAAATAACAATAATGCTGGAGGATAGGGTGAGAATAGAGGATATCAACAATGGCAACAAAATCAAAATCAGCCCCAGAACTCTAGTTTGGAATCTATACTTGAGAAGCTAAGTAAGGATTTTGGGGATTTTAGAGGAGAGATTAAATAGCTTACTTCTGAGGTAGAAGCTTTAAAAGCACACAATAAGATTTTAGAAAACCAAATAGCACAGCAAGTCAGTACTTCTTATAGACCCCCAGGGAAATTACCTGCTAAACCTGAATTGAACCCTAGGGAACATTGTAATGCTATAACTATTAGGAGTGGGAAACAGTTAGATGAACCCAAGAGTAGATTTGAGGATGAAGAAGAGCCTGAGATTGGACAGAGCAATTGTTGTAGTCCGCAAGTGCACGGATACTCGAAGTAATAAAGAAAGATATCGAACCACAAAGACCTTATTGTTAAGTACAAAATAGTTATTTTCTTACTAGCTAAGCAATCGATTATAATGCAAGTAAATGATAGAAAGAACACGAAATCAGAGAGAAACTGGGACTAGGGTTTCATCTAGCTTAATTTCCATGACTAGATATGAATAAAAGGTTGTCAGTCTAATTTTATCATGATAAAGATATAATTTACTTCATAAAAGGATTATCTCACTTTCGTGCAGGCAATCATGCAGGGACCGATCCTTGCTTTCACGCAAGATCTATCCCAAGCTATAAATAAGTAAATCATCAATCAAAGAACTCAAGGATCACTTTCGTGCATCCGAATTCTAAGTTGATCATCTCAAGTGGAATCTCAAGAATCACTTTCGTGCATCCGAGTCTCAACACGAGTTCTACTTAAGGTTCTCCAACGTTCTAATCCTCACTTTTGCACAAGATATTTACGTTTAACAAAATAACTCAATCCTAGATTCAAATTATCAAGCATGGCAATTATTCCTCTAAAATCAAGAAATAAGAACTAACCTAATTTCTTACAGTGAGTTCCTAATATTCAATTAAAGGGTTCTAAGTTCTCAAGCAAATCACCTTTTAGTCAATATTACGAAAACTCTAAAATCATGCATGATAATGAGAAAACTATGGAGAGTTATAGGTAATCATCACATAAGTAGAATCATCATAACAAAATTATTTTGACAAAATAGATTTATCTAGTCATCAGAAATAAAAAGGATTACACCCCCATGTCTCATAAAAAGGTTTAAGCTAGCATGGAAGAGGAATTACATTAAACCATAATTTCAAAGGATGAAAATCGAATAGAAAAAGAGAAGTTCAACTTTACAGTACGACTGTAATGAAAATTACAGCCGTAATTTCCCTCCAGAAAATGTTCTGAATAGTGTTGGCGCTACTTCTTTCATTGATTTCTCCTCCAATTGATCTCCTTTAGTTCTGAAACTTTCGGGGTATCCTCTCCTCCTCCAGGCGAAGCTTCTCCTCAAATTTCATGGCCGGAGATGCGATGTACGCTTCCCGGCAGTGAAATCTAGGGCGGCGGTGAAAAACTCGATTTCTCCCTCGATAGTGGATGAAATTAGGGCTTTCGCCCTTGGCGTGTTCTCCTTCTTCGAGGCTCCCTTTTTCCTTCTTACAGCTTTGAATTTAAGGTCCTGGATCATCCGCAATCGATCACGCAAAAATCGAACATGAATTTGACTGTGGATGTCGCGAGCCAGGAATAGAATTACGTCTGTGATTTCTATTACGACACTGCTGTATTTCCTTTAAATTCTTCTGTACAGGATTCGACCAGAATTACGGTACCGTGGAACTCGTTACGGCAGTGCCATAATTTCTGGAAATCTCTCGGGTCTGAAGTTGCTTTAAAATTCGGCACCGTGATTTTTATTAAGGCGGTGCCATAATTTCTGGAAAACTTTCTGTATGAAAATCACCCAAAATATGGTAGGGCTCTAAAATTATGATAGTGCTCCGAATTATGGTACCGTAATATGAATTACAGCCCTGCTGTAATTTGGTAAGTGGCTTCGATTTGTGTGAAATTTGTCTTGTAATCTCTTCTCGATGATGAGAATTCTTCTATGTATCTAATTTTGCTTGAAAATGCCTTAAAATCGTGCCTTTTTACCTAAATAGCATCAAAAACCAAAGTAAAAGTAGATTTTGCAATATTTGATAAAAAAAAAGGTATAAAAATAAGCAAAGTGGTATAAATATAACACAAAAAGACCAATGAAATGACACAAAAATTACTGTATATTTTGGTGTCATCAAACACATAAGGTTCAAACTTTGCTTGTCCTCAAGCAAATAAAGAACAATGCTAAGTATGGAAAATATGTTTTTTTATGAAAAATAAATTTCTAAAATATAATCACTCGTGAAATATTCCATCGACTTTTTGCAAAAAAATTTGAGATAAATACATCGTCCTCTGAAATCAATCTTTAAGATTCACAACTTTGATCAAATAAAACTTCGCAACTCGCATAATAAACAAAATCTCAATCTCATGATTTCACCTTTGTTTCAGTTTAAATCTATCATACTTTTGTTTACAAGAATAGGATATCCAAAATCTTTTTCCTCTCAAAATCTTTCTCTTCATTTTTTTTTTTTTGTTTTTGATGGCATCCACCCACATAGATACACACTCTTTATTTGAACATCAACCCTTGTCTTCGGTACCACTGTCAATTTTACACAGTGCCAAGTAGGGGAGTCATTTTCTTTTTCTCTCTCTCTTTTTTTTTATAGACTTCAACCCATATCTTTGATACCACTGCCAATTTTACACAGTGCCAAGTAGGGGAGTCTCTCACTCTTTTTGTGGATCTTAGATTCTTTCTTCCCAACAAAAAGTAAGATAAACTAAACATCAACTAGGTTAATCAATTGACATCAATTCAAAAATTACACTCATATGCTCATTTTATTCAAGAAAGATGTTTCATTCTTAGCTTGCATTCATCAAACAACATACTTACCCAAAACCTTATACATCAATTAATGAAAGATTTCAATAAGTAGATATATATTGAAGAAATAAATTTAACATAATAGGACCATCTCCATTCACAGGTATGCATAAACATAGAAAAATTCACACACCTCTCATCACATGGATTTAAGTCATAAAAATTTTTAAATATCAAAATATCATTATCAATGCAAAAAGTATGAAGCATGAAACTCATGTATTCAAAAGATGTAAAGTGATAGATTCAATAATCACATAAGGCTCAAACAATGCAAAGGATGTACAATATAAATTTTAGGAGAAGGAAAGTATAGATAATCATATCAAATCACAAGAAAGTGCAAACAATACTCACAAAACTATGTAGCAAGCTCCAATCATCATCTGGGTGTATCGTCAGGCTAAATGCGGCTGGGTCTTCCTCAAAGATGCACATTCTAAAAAATTTTCCTATACAATTTTAAAGTACATAAGGCTCAGATCAAAAATAGTCTCTTGCTTAAAAAAATGATAGAAAATATTTTTCAAAGGAAAATCAGAGATGTCATCAGTGATCCAAAATGGTGCCGGTGGGAAGAGCTGATGCAGGCAAGAAGCAGAGGTGGAACATATGCTAGCTAAAGAGCTGCTAGCAATGATGGTGACGGTGCTGACAGTAGAGTAATGATGAGTAGTCTCTAGTGGCCTGCTAAAGCCTACAGTCGTGGTGGTGAAGTCATCGGCTGATGGGCGGCGAGAGATGATGCTGCACAGATAAAAAAAATCAGAGTCAATATGAAGATCCTACTGCAAAAATAATTATAATCAATGGAAATAGAGGCAGAAGAAAAAGTAAGAGGCTGCTGGTGGTAGAATCCAGTGTCGAAGGTTGGAAACAGTGGTGTCAGAGGCAGCTGGAGTGGTGGTGGCTGGGCTGGCTAGAGGTGCTGCAAATTTGGAGAAGAAGCTGCAGGTGTCCAAGGATAGCAGAGCAGTCTACTAATTCGGTTACAAAAAGTAGCTATACTTCCTAGAATGATCAGAAAATATTTTCATGAAAACATCTAATCCACAAGATAGAATGAAACATGTACTTCCAATTCCATGTGAAATATCAGAATTTCAACTGATGAAAGCATCTTAAATACTTGCAGCAAAAGTGCTAATCAGATTAGTCAAAAGAAAACTACTGCAAAAATTAATCATAATCAAAAAGATGCTATGTGTTTTAAGATAATCTATGAATTTTAAAATTCAGCAAAAATATCCAAATAATAGAAAAAGATGAGTACCTCATGTTTGTGCCAAAGATCAAAAATTTTGCCGCTCCAGTTTCTTAAAATCACAGCAAGAAAACACCTAATCAGATAAGTAGAATGCAGATTCAAAATTATGGGTGTGAAATTCTTTATGGCAGTGCCGTATTTTACAAAAAACATTCGAGTCAAAAATATGCAGGAAATACGGTACCGTGAAATTTCTTATGGTACTGCCATATTTTTCAAAGAATTTTCTATTCAAAAATCACCCAAAAATACGGCACGTGAAGTCAAAAACAGTTAGAAATTACGGTACCGTAAAAATTATTATGGTAGTGCCGTATTTTGCCCAAAATTTGATTTTCCCTACAAAAAGAGAAGAAAAATTAATTCTAAAAATAAACTAAGATAAAAGAAACTAAACTTACTAAGAGTGCTTGGGTTGCCTCCCAATAAGCGCTAATTTTAGGTCCATAGCTTGACCAAAACTCAAATATCATGGTGAAGCAGGTGGATCAGTACCATAGTAAATAGCATACAATTTTTTTGTATTTACGTTGTTCTAAAAATTTAGCCACTAATCCAAATATCCAAAATTTCATGTAAATCACAATCAACGTGGCTTTCTCAAATATGCAGAAATCAAAATCAAAATTTTCAAATCCACTAAAAGGATATTCAATGATCTTCCTAAATTTACCAGTAAGCAAAATCATTTGTAGGACTTCCATCAAAAGATTCAAGTATTGGACCATGAAAATAATCTTTCTATTTCACATTAGATTCTTCAACAAAGCATAATTTTTCAAATAAATTAGAAGACATGGGCAAAGCATCAGAGTGAGATTCATCAATATTTGTAATATTCAAATCCTTTTCAAGTTCCTCATGTTCATCATCAAACAATTTATCAATTTCAAAATTATCAACAAATTCAGAGTGAGATTTTTCAAAATTAATTTCCTCATATTTTTCCACAAATAATTCATCATCAGAAGAATCAAAATCAGAATCGTGCGAAAAATCATAATGTGATTTATCAATGTTCGCAAAAGAATCAATTTCAGATTTAATAGAATCAGAGTTAACCACAAAAGACTTATCACTAATTTCAATAAAATCACCAAAATCAAAGTGGGTCTCAACAATATCTGTAATTTTCAAACCATTATCAGGTTCTTCAGTCCATTCATCAGATTTAACCATAAATAAGTTTTCATCAAAAGAATCAATTTCACTAGAATCAAAAAGGGATTTTTCAAAATCAATTTCCTCAATCCTTTCCACAAGTAATTTATTAGATGAATCAATTTCAAAATTATCAAAATCAGAGTGAGATTCATTAATGTTTACATAAGGCTCAATTTCAAAACAATCATAATCAGAGGGGGAATTTTCTAAATCAATTTTCTCAGTTTCCAAATCAAACTCAAATGAACAAGCTTGTTGTGCTAACTAGGTTTCTAACATTTCAGTATTAGCATATATAGATTCTACTTGAGAAGCAAGATGACTGATTATCCCTTTAAGATCTTTAATATTCTTTCTTTGATTTGTCATGATTTGGTTTTGATTTGACATGAATTTTTCAAACATGGATGCTAACCTAGATTTCGTAGTATCCTCAAAGTATAGTTCAGAAACATGATTTGAATGAGTTAAAATTTGGCAATCAGAAGTATAATCATCAAAACATCCACAAATATCACATCTAATAGAAGAATAAGATGTCCTAGCAATATGCATATAAGAGTGTAATTTCAATTTATCTGCAAGGGTGCACAATGAATCATCTTCATACTTACCTTGTGGCATGTATACCTCACCTCTTTCAGTTGCCCACGAGTAGTGATTAAAAGACATATCTTCAAATCTATCAAAAACAAAAAAATTATCCAACACCAATCAAATTTTTTTTTTCAGAATATAAATATAAAACACAAGCAAATTCACAAATTTCAGAAATCACGATTTTGTCACAACTGTGAAAATCCAAAACCTGCAAAAACAAAAAACAAACTTAAATCTAAAACAAATAAAACTTAGTCTAGCAATACTAACAACTATTTTGATATTAACAAAACTAAGGTCCCCGGCAACGGCGCCAAAAACTTGTTATAGTCCGCAAGTGCACGAATACTCGAAGTAATAAAGAAAGATATCGAACCACAGAGACCTTATTGTTAAGTACCAAATAGTTATTTTCTTACTAGCTAAACAATCGATTATAATGCAAGTAAATGAAAGAAAGAACACGAAATCAGAGAGAAACTGGGACTAGGGTTTCATCCAGCTTAATTTCCATGACCATATATGAATAAAAGGTTGTCAGTCTAATTTTATCATGATAAAGATATAATTTACTTCATAAAAGGATTATCTCACTTTCGTGCAGGCAATCATGCAGGGACCGATCCTCTCTTTCGTGCAAGATCTATCCCAAGCTGTAAATAAGTAAATCATCAATCAAAGAACTCAAGGATCACTTTCGTGGATCCGAATTTTAAGTTGATCATCTCAAGTGGAATCTCAAGGATCACTTTCGTGCATCCGAGTCTCAACACGGGTTCTACTTATGGTTCTCCAATGTTCCGATCCTCACTTTCACACAAGATCTTTACGTTTAACAAAATAACTCATTCCTAGATTCAAATTATCAAGCATGGCAATTATTCCTCTAAAATCAAGAAATAAGAACTAACCTAATTTCTTACGGTGAGTTCCTAATATTCAATTCTAGGGTTCCAAGTTCTCAAGCAAATCACCTTTCAATCCATATTGCGAAAACTCTAAAATCATGCATGATAATAAGAAAACTATGGAGAGTTATAGGCAATCATCACATAAGTAGAATCATCATAACAAAATTATTCTGACAAAATAGAGTTATTTAGTCATTAGAAATAAAAGGGATTACACCCCCCATGTCCCATAAAAAGGTTTATGCTAGCATGGAAGAGGAATTACAATAAACCATAATTTCAAAGGATGAAAATCAAATAGAAAAAGAGAAGTTCAACTTTATAGTACAGCTGTAATGAAAATTACAGCCGTAATTTCCCTCCAAAAAACACCATGAATAGTTTCGGCGCTCCTTCTTTCATTGATTTCTCCTCCAATTGATCTCCATTCATTCTAAAACTTTTGGGGTATCCTCTCCTTCTCTAGGCGAAACTTCACCTCAAATTTCATGGCCGGAGATGTGATGTACGCTTCCCGGCGGTGAAACCTAGGGCGGCAGCGAAAAACTCGATTTCTCCCTCAATAGTGGATGAAAATTAGGGCTTTCGCCCTTGGCATGTTCTCCTTCTCCGAGGCTCCCTTTTTCCTTCTTACAGCTTTGAATTTAAGGGCCTGGATCGTCCGCAATCGATCGCGTAAAATTCGGACATGAATTTGACTGTGGATGTCGCGAGCTAGGAATAGAATTACAGCCGTGATTTCTGTTACGGCACAACTGTATTTTCTTTAAATTCTTCTATACAGGATTCAACTAGAATTATGGTACCGTGGAAGTCGTTATGGCAGTGTTGTAATTTCTGAAAATCTCTCTAGTCTGAAATTGCTTCAAAATATGGCACCGTGATTTTCCTTATGGCGGTGCCGTAATTTCTGGAAAACTATCTGTATGAAATTCACCCAAAATACGGCAGGGCTCTAAAATTACGGTACTTCTCCGAATTACGGTATCGTAATATGAATTACGGCCCTGCCATAATTTGGCAAGTGGCTTCGATTTGCGTGAAATTCGTCCTGTAATCTCTTCTTGATGATGGGAATTCTTCTATGTATCTAATTTTGCTTGAAAATGCCTTAAAATCGTGCCTTTTACCTAAAAATCATCAAAAACCAAAGTAGAAGTAGATTTTGCAATATTTGATAAAAAAAAGGTATAAAAATAAGTAAAGTGGTATAAATATGACACAAAAAGACCAATGAAATGACACAAAAATTACTATATATTTTGGTGTCATCAGCAGTGAACCAGTCTTAGAAGAACCTCCTGTACATGTGCAGTCCCATACTATTTAGCCACCCCACCAGGGTGATGAAACTAAAGGTGATGAACCATGTCAGTCTGATATTCCTAGACTTAATTCATCTGCACCTTATAAGCCACCTATACCTTTTCCCCAAAGATTAGTCCAAGCTAAGTTAGACAAGCAATTTGGGAAGTTTCTTGATGTCTTGAAAAAGCTTTATATTAATATTTCATTTACTGATGTTGTATCTCAAATGCCCATTTATGCTAAATTCTTGAAAGAAATTTTGTCAAATAAAAGAAAAATAGAGGACTATGGTACTGTGGCATTAACTGAGGAGTGTAGTGTAATCATCCAAAATAAGTTGCCACCAAAATTAAAGGATCCGGGTAGCTTCTCTATTCCTTGTTCAATTGGGAGTATGGCTTTTGACCGAGCCTTATGTGATTTAGGTGCCAGTGTAAGTCTAATGTCCTTATCCATTTGCAGTAAATTGGACATGGGAGAGCTCAAACCAACTTCCATATCTTTGTAGCTCGCTAATTCATCGGTTAAGTATCCTATTGGAATTTTAGAAAATGATCCAATCCAAGTAGGCAAGTATTTCATTCCAGCAGATTTTGTAGTGTTAGAAATGGAGGAAAGTTCTGAAAACCCAATTATCCTTGGTAGACCTTTTTTAGCCACAGCTGGGGCAGTCATTGATGTTAAGAAAGGAAAAGTCACACTAAATATTGGAGAAAACATAATTGAGTTTTAATTAGCAAATTCGTTAAAAAAACCATTATATTCAGGATCATGTTGTAGTATTGATACAATATATAATGTTGTTAGTGATTTGCATAAGTTATTTGTTGAACCTTCTAATCTTGAAAGTGACAATTCTCTTGAGTGTGTGAATAAAGAATTAGAGGAGAAAGATGATTTAATTTCAAAAAAGAAAAGGAAGAAGAGGTGAAAAAGAAAAGAATGATTGAAATTGCTTAACAATGGAAGAAAGTTCTTAGGAGTTAGGCACTATTTCTTGAATGAGCCTTATGTATTTAGAAGATGTAAATAGAACAAAGAGAAATCAGAATCATGACTCAAGGGACCGTGATCAGATCTAAGTGTAGAACGGTCAAGCTAACAACCCTAAAATTAGCGCTTCTTGGGAGGCAACCCAAGCACTCTTATTTAGCTTAGTTCCTTTTATTTTAGTTTATTTTTAAAATTAATTTTTCTTTTCTTTTTGTAGGAAAAATTGAGGTTTTGTGAAAAATACGGTAGTGCCGTAATAAAAATTACGAGCTGTAATTTAGGTTATTTTTCGTCCAGAAACTTTTGAGAGTTTTATGGCAGTATCGTAAGTGATTTTATGTGCCATAATTTGGGGTAATTTTTGTACAAAAAGTTTTATGGTTTTTACGGCAGTACCGTAAGTATTTTCACTAGCCGTAATTTTGATCGAAATCTATTCCCGAGAGTTTTGCATCTATTACGGCACTACCGTAAGCATTCTCATGTGCCATAATTTCGTGTTATTTTCGACCCGAGAGTTTCCGAAGGTTTTGTGAAAAATACGGCAGTGCTATAAATCTTTTTACGGAGATGTAATTCCAGCATATTTTTGACCTGAGAGTTTTGAGACTTTTACGGTAGGGCTGTATAGATATTACGGCCCGTGTAATTCAAACTGACCACATTACGGTGGTGCCGTAATGAAAATTACGTCTGTAATTCTATCGACCCCACGCGATTCGGCCGCTGTATTTTACGGCTTCTGGCGTGTTTTAGGGTTTTTCACTCGTGTTCTTGCGCCGACTTCAAGTACCGACCCGCCCTTGCCTTCAGGACTCACCGGTGACGCTTCCCGTCCAGCTCCGACCATCGATTTGGTAATCTCTTGCCTGATCTATTTGTTTGTGCAAGCCCAAGCGTGATTTCCGCTCCTACTCATTTTCGTTCGATTTGGCGTCTATTTTTGAAATTTCTGCTCGTATTTGCTTCTTGGATCATCGTTGGTCCTTCCTAACTTGTCTCTTGAGGTTTTTGAAGATTTTTTAAGTGATTTAGAGCTCTAAAACGAGCCCCATTACTGCTCGCCCACTAGTTTTCTGCCAGCTTCAAATCCCTTTGATTGAGCTTCGTTTTAGTTTATTTCTTTTTCCAGAGAGCTTGTCCAGGTGAAGAATCAATTTCCTAAACAAGTTTGAAGGAGTGATCTCAACCGGAACTCGAGTTTGTTACATTGCAATGTGCGACTCTGTTTCAGCGCAAGTAACAAAATTTTCCAACTTTCAAGTCGTTTACATCACTTGTATCCAGATGGCACCAAAGAAAGCTGTAGTCTCAAAGAGGAGGGGTAAAGGACCTTCTGAATCTTCAGCCCCACCTTCCCAATCCCTATGGTATCATATTTAGGGATGAGATTTAAGAAGCAAGATACAATCAATTGGTAGCCAGGAGAGTGGTAAACACCAAGTATGCAGATCGGCGAACATTAGAAGCTTTGGGATTATATGAAGATGTGTTCTGGTTATTTGACCAAATTAGAGTGAAGAAATTCTTTCAAATGACACCACCGACGTATCTACCTTTGGTGTTGGAGTTCTTTAGTAGCATGGACATGGAGCTCCATGAATGCACTGACAGCCATGCTGAAGGTGAGATCACCTTCCGCATAGCTAACATAGAGAGGAAGCTCACTTTGAGAGACATTCGATCCATTTTCCATTTGGCATCAGGAGGGCACACTCAAGTGCCTGTTGGGTTCATTTAGAACGTTTTCTGGAATCAAATTACAATGGAGACCCACTTTTCTACAGTTTCAGCTAGAGCCTCAAGGATTTCAAATCCTTGTATTAAGTATGCCCGCAGAGTTTTGGCACACACAGTATTTGGGCGTGGTGATAGTGACAGCATGGTCCGTCAGTTTGAGCTATTTTTCTTATGGGGCATGCTGCATGGATACCCTGTTGATGTGGCCTTCCTCTTAATCAAGCACATGGACAAAGTTGCTAGGGCAAAGAATGGTGCGATTGTGATAGGAGGTTTGATTACTCCTATAGCCCTTTATATGAATGTTGAGCCCTATGGAGTTGAAGTAGCAAAGGGGAATGCAAGACTAGACATTGAATCTTGCATAGCCATGAGGATGATAGTAAGAGAGGGTGATGTTTACTGTTTGTTCTTTGGACCAGGGGTTCCCACGTTGACCCTACCTCATACTGAGAAGACAACTGTTAAGAACCAAGCCAACTGGAAACTGTCACCTAGTGATGCTGAGGCTGCTTTCACTCCTCCTTTGGACATTGTACCACCACCACCCACCTGGGGTGGAAGAGATGACCCATTTGATATGGGTATGGATTCACCTCATCATGCTATAGATTCTTCTCATCGAGCTGGAGGCTCTTCACATAGAGTTGAGAGAGGATGAGCCAGTGCCTTTGACCCAGGATTTCAGGCTCTCTCCACTGAGGTATACCGATAGGGACGCCTCATGGAAAGAATGCTTGATTCCAAGGGGAGAATGACTGATTCTATGGAGCATGTACATCAGGATGTAGAAAAACTTGGAAACTACATGGAGGAAATGGGGGATTTCCTCTATGACCGGTTCGGTTATGAGGATAGCAGGAGAGGTGGTGGAGATTATGATGGAGGCCAAGGAGGAGAGAATGATGATCCCATGGATGCAGCCCTAGAGGACACTGAGGTGATTGGATCTGATGAAGATAATTAGAGCTCCGTGAGTATCTTCTTCCTTACTTATTTCTTATTCACCTTATATTGTTATTGATGCTTCATGTTTTTATAGAGAAGGATGACTTGGTTGGTCAAACTTCTTGTGTTCGCTGCTACTTGTCTTCACTGCTTTGTAATGATTCTGAATTATGAATTCGATTTGGTTGTATTAAAATATTGTGAATTTGGTATTGAGTTCGATTTGGTTGTATGATATTTGATATTCTATTGATATTACGCACCTTGTGAAGGTGCATACTGATGCATGATTTGATTGTATAAATTTGTTGATGAATTGACATATGCAATTTCCTCTTGTTATGGTCATATGCTATAGTGTTGTATTGTGGTTTGTTTTGAGAAATTCTTGTTGACAGTGAAATTTTCTTACTAGTGAATATATTAATGTCTATGATTAGGGATAGACCTATTGTGATGAATTTATTTCTCTAATATATATCTGCCTATTGAAATTTTTCATTAATTGATGCATGAGATTTTGAATAGATGTATTGTTCGATGAATGTGATCTAAAAGTGAAGCTACTTCTCTGAATAAAACAAGCATATGAGTATGATTATTGAATTGATACCAATTGATTAACTTAGTTGATGTTTAATCTATTTGCTATTTGTTGGGAAGAAAGATTCCATGATCCAATATAAAGAGAGGTGACTCCCTTACTTGGCATTGCGCAAAATTGGCAGTGGTACCAAAGACATGGGTTGAAGTCAAAATAGAAAAAAATGAGAGAAAAAGAAAAAAAAATAAGAGAGTGACTCCTCATCTCGGCACCGTGTTAATTTGCGGTAGTACCGAAGTTAAGAGTTGAAGTCCAAGTAAAAAAAGTATGTATCCATATGGGTGCATGTCATGGAGAGAAATCGTTTAACATTGACTCCGCTGTCTCAACTAAGACTTTTCCTACCA